>CAXITT010000754.1:30855-90517 GCA_964033795.1 Lymnaea stagnalis | reverse complement strand
CCCCCCCCCCCCCCCCGTTCCCGAATGTGAACAGGTTTATTCTTACATCACGTCGACTTGTTGCTTTGCTATCCCCATCCCCTAGCCCTTATCCCTCAGGCCTCTTCCAAATGTAGATCATTTATCGCGGTTTCCTCCCATAGGTGTCGCTGATGCAGTCGTTTTGAAATACTCTTGACATAAACCAATGAAGTGATCGATGGCATGAATAAGTCTTCCAATGTTTGACTCTCATTAACTAGAGCTGCGTGGAAGTGTTGATTGTTGGTGGACGCTTGGAAAACAGGCATGCGTTTTTTTCGTTAGCTCGTACGCTCACTTGCAAGTCAAAGGGCGCGAAGTGCCGGATGATGTACACTATAGTAAAAGCGTACATGATCAACATTGCTTTTATTTGGATGCTCGTTTCTGTTAAGCACGTGGTTTCCATACTTAATGGGAAGTGTGCCAACATACAGTGGTTAAAGATGACATTAAGTAAGAAAGAAACATAAGATAAGGAAACGGGTTTAAAGTTTGTTAACTGATGTTTCATACATTTGTAAAGATCAATATTAGAGTGTTTCAAAAATCTAAGGACCCGTTAGGCTTCCTATGTCCATATAAAATGTTTAAAAACCTCATTTCAAGAAAATCAATCAACAATTTCTAGTTTCAACAATGTTGTAGCTTATGATTTAATGGATATTAATTGTGTGATGTGTGCGTTGTTTGTGTGTTTTGTTGCTATGATTTGTTTCGTCAATTCTGCTTCTTGTTTTTACGGTTCTACTGCCACCAAGTCTCTGCCACCGTATCCCATCCAGGTACGATGTATTAATAAACAGGTATTTGCAATTTCCTCTTAGAACTAGTTCACACGTTAATCTGAGCCAATCTGATACTGACGTCACAAAGGTCACAAAGTTTTCTGCGCTCCTCCGTAGTAATTTACGTTCTATTTATACATAAGCCGCATGTTGTTTAGGGTAAGGTTTGGCGCCATACGGCGGGCAGGAAGATAACTTTACTTGGGCCTTTACTAATTGCTAGCTACGCAAACGGTAAGAAGGATTGGGGCTGAGGTTAACCAACGGAAACCTTTCTTTGTAGGCAATAGTAGAGGTTCGAATGAAATCCAAGTTTATGGATGGGATAGTTATTATTATCCAGTAGTTTGTGGGCTTACCTGTAATGATGGCGTTTTAAGAGTGTTGACCTTTTCATTTAAGACCAGCGGTTTGTACAGCTTGCAATTAACCCTAGGAAGGACTCAACATTAGTTTGTACATTGGCACATGTTGTATATTTTATGTTAATTACTTTACAAAAAAAATCTTGAAGTGTATTTCTCGTCTTGGTGCCTATATCTATTTCTCCCACTGTCTTGTAAGGACGATCACAACTCTAGTTTATCCGAACTGTCTAATTTACACGTCTGATATGTGCTGACACTCAGACCAGGCAGGAAACGTTTCTAATTGTATTGCTTGTCAGTTAACAAAGGTTAGGCGTTGTGTGCCATATGCTATTTTTGAACACATTTATTCTATTCTGGAACCGCAAGCAAAACAGTTTCACCCGTACTCCTCCACTCCATTTCTTACACTTTCGTTTCACCCACATTTTTTGCTCAGGGCTTTAACACACAAGTGCGGGGAGATCTTCACAATTAAAATAATATATACATAAATCGCGCTATCTGACAAACTGGTACAGCATACAAATATCAAGACTTCAGTTCAGTATAACAGGTGCGAGTTATATTTGAACCTCAACTTTTCAACACACAATATCACAGAACGTGACTGGAAATATCATCATTGGATCTATGTCTCTCCCGATTATAGTGGATGTTTAAATAAAGCGGATGATTGATATCTTATCTATCTTAGGACTATTTGTTTGATACGTCGGACTCTATTGAACCATCATCTGTTGGGCTATATTTGTGTTATTGTTTATTAGCTTACTCGGGACAACTTTTTATTTTATTATCCGTCTTGCAACTCTGAAATGTTTAATTTCCTATCAACCATCTATCTCGCCCCACTAGCGTATTGTGCCTCCTTTAAGTACAACTCAACGGTTAGTAGGCAAGCCATAAACTTAGTAACTGTACTTAACTTTACACCTTCTCAATTTGGTTAAGCTGTTGGCATGTTTAACACACTTTGATTATTACTACTAATATGGCAGTATAGGAGCGCGTATGGTGTGCAGTACCATGGTATAGGAGCGCGTATGGTGTTCAGTACGATGGTATAGGAGCGCGTATGGTGCCCGTCTGAAATAATATGCTCTCACCGTACGGAGGAACACACCGTTATCATTTACCTTGTGTGCTACAAGCCATGCTAAGACGGTTGGGAAAACACCAGTTACACAGCACAGCCTTAAGCAATGCAGGGTGGTTACAAAAAGCAAAAAAACAACACAACTATCTGTACTCACGAGTAATCACGTGTGCACTGAGTGCCAGTTATATCCACATGAATGCACACACTGTAGTTAACAAGTCCCACGTGATTCAGGTGGACATTTTGGAAGTGCTGCTGGTGGCGCTACCATGGCGACCATGGTTATTGTTGTTGCTATCGCCAGATGGATTCAACTAATGACTCTACAATAGTCTGATGGTGTAGTGCTGCTGCTTCTCTCTACTCTGTGCGGTGTGTTAACGACGGTGCACCCCCTTGTACATTTCTCCCCTTCCTCACAAACGTGTTTCTCTAACCCTCCTCAATGTCTTAGCCCCTCCAACTCTCGCCTACTACCACTTTTTTTGCTTTTAAATGAAGTTTTTGGTGTGTCGGCTCAGGTAAGCTTGCAATAAGGAGTAGTTTACGATCGTTCGCAAAGCAGTTTATTGACCTTTGAACCGTTTAATAAAAATAAAAAAAACTAGCGCTTTCCCACTCACTGTACAGATGCATAGTTAATACGCTTTTCAACAGCAATAGCTCTTGTCAAATCATTATTCGTGATGTACTCAGATCAGATTCACTCAAATGGAAGAATGTTTCCCGTAAAGAATAGAGTATAAGAAGAAAATAAGCCAAGGCTACAACACTAGATAGTAATTCCAGCGGACCGAGAGCTATAGTGTACTTTACAAAGCATTTCAGTCAATCGTAAATAACACGGTTTGTTGATAACGGTTTACATTTGTGTGAAGTTTTCTTACAGCTGTTTTTACAGTTTCTCAGAGTTTACGCTAATCCACAAATGCCAAGGATCGATTAAATATTTATATAGCATACAGATTTCCTCGGATCATACACCTTCAATTCACTGTATATATGTCTTATCCATACAGACATATCACCGGTTCAGCGGGGTTATATTTTTTGAGTTACAGATACTATAATGACCAAGCTGACCAGTTAGTGACCATAGTATCATCAGACTGTTACAGTATTTGATGTTTTTCCATGGGGTTACCCAGACTGGTTCCTTGTGTTCCTACTTTATTTATTGTTATCTTTTTACCAACGGAAAATTGGTCCATGTAAGACTATCCCATTATGACGTCACGTTGAACACGCCAAGCTTCTTTGAAAATAAATCAATTATTATTCCACTGCACACTAGGATCTGCTTGGCAAAAGGCATTCGTTCTGTGTAAGCAGGCTTCAAAACATCTTTTTGAACATCTGTTTACAGAAATATGTTTATGTTTGAGATCTGTAAGATTGGGTTCCGGTGGCCATGGATAGCATGCAATGCGAACCTATTGCATTCTCCCACTGTCCTCTCTCTCCCCTATAGTCTTCTATTTCTCTTTTCCCCCATCCCCTAGATCATGATCTGACAAGCCTGGAGCCCTCCCACCTTCTTCTTCATCTTCCAATTCTCTTAAACATCATTCTTTTCGCAGGCATGTTAATGAAGCTTCTGAAGTATTGTATTTCCCTGACTTTGTTAAAACTCAAAATAAAATCCTTTCAGAAAGTGACACTATTTCCAATATCTCCATTTTTTTTTTCTTTTCAGGATCCAAAGGATACACCACCACCCACCCGTGTTGAAACGAGGGATGAACGCAAAGAGAGGAAGGTAAGAGCTCAATAGTGTTTGGTCTCTGATGGAGGTTAGTACCAATGGAAGTTGTGCAGTTACTCAGGTGAACAAGCTGGGAAGATACAGTTTCCATATCATGGCAAGTCACCAGTCATTTGCTTAATAGAAGGATGGGTAGATGTAATGTGCAACATTATATAGGATAGTCAAAATTGTGGCTTTATAAGATGGTAAATTCAGAATTTAGTTGAGTGCACTATGGTCTCTCTCAATATATACATATATATATACTATACATACATACATAAATACATACATATACACCCATACTGTTCCATGAAATTATGGGAAGGCTTTGTGGGAAGTATTAGGATTAAAAACATGTTTTTGTTGATGTGGAGAATGAAAGCTGATGTCTTTGCTTAATTCCAACTCAACACAAGGATGAGGTTAGGAGGGTGCTGAATTCACTACACAAATGTTCAGTACTCTCCAAACACGTAAGGGCAGGTAACACATTAGTGTCAAGGAGGTCAAGAAAATAGTTGGCTTACACCTCATACTCGGGGCAAGGATATTAGGAGTAGGGTCTTCTTAATCTTGCCATCACTGTGGGCTGTAGTGGCTGTTGTCTATCACAACATAATATTCAATTGGAATTGACTTCTCAGAATTGCCTGGTAGTTGATATGTTTGTCATTGCCAGCCCAAGTCAGTAGAACAGACCCCCCACCCCCATTATTTAATGTTTGCTAGAATGTTATTACAGTTGGAGGTCTTGAATCTGGCTGCCCCTTAACTATAAATCTGGATGCCCCTGACTATAAATCTGGATGCCCTTGACTATAAATCTTGATGCCCTTGACTATTAATCATGATAGAATATGTTTGGACAGTAATTCTCTTCTTTATTTCATATTATTGAAAAGCTTATCTGCTTTTGTTTGCCATTCTGTTTTTGGGTGGAGGGAAGACTTATTTAAAACTTTACCTCTCTGACATAATGAAACACAAAAGATTTTGTGCCAATAAAGCAATATATTTTGAGCTTCAATTATTGTTACGCAAATACAAGTTCAAACACTTTTGGCATATGCCTTTATCAGTACAGCAAAAATATTTATATGTAAAAGTATACATAAATTTACATAATATATATTTGTATCCTACCTAAAAATGAAAGAAAATAAAAATGGGCACATGGCTCTTACAATAAAAAAGCTCAGAAGAACCGAAAGAAAGTGGGCGGAAGAAAGTGGGCGGAGGTACAGTTTAAAAACTAAACAAAAGGACATTTCAGCAGCTAATGTAGCATTGTGAATTTATTGGATTATATCCTACAGAGTCAACATACCAAATCTTTTAATGAATTTATTTTTCATATAAATTGTATCAGTTTTATTACTCTCATACAAAATATCAGTAAATGCAATATCTAATATTCCAGCATGGTTAGTGCTATGGAAATGTTTCAAGTGGACAAAGGGCTTGTTTAGTGATGGTGGACAGGTATTCTCAAAAAAGGATCTCCAAAGGGACAGCCTGTCTCCCCTCTGTATAATTTTCCGCACTTTTTACAGAGGATGGTTAAGTCACGTTGCAACTTGTTCAACTAGTACCATCTTTGATTCTGGATATTTCCAGTGGGAAAGTGATCTTATCAAGTTCAGTGACTAGGAACATGTGTTACAGTGGTTTCAGTTGCAACTTGTTCAACTAGTACCATCTTTGATTCTGGATATTTCCAGAGGGAAAGTGATCTTATTGAGTTCAGTCACTAGGAAAATATGTTACAATGGTTTCAGTTGCAACTTGTTCAAGTAGTACCATCTTTGATTTTGGATATTTCCAGAGGGAAAGTGATCTTATCAAGTTCAGTCACTAGGAACATGTGTTACAGTGGTTTCAGTTGCAACTTGGGGTGCCTACATCTGTGCTTTGACTTTTTTTGTTTGTTAAATATTCTTACAATTCCTAGTAAAGCATCAAGTATTCTCTGTAATGGACCTGATTGAATCAGTTGTAGAAAGACTTCAATAAAAAGAAGGTTAGTTTTCTTTTGCCTTTTAAACATCAGATTTTTTTTCTTTTCTACATTCCCAGCGTAAAGAAAGACAAGAACAGCATGCATACAAACTGGAGCAAGACTTGGCCTTATGTAAGTTACATTGCCTAGTATTTGCTAGTTGTGGATAAACATTATCCATGTAAATGTTATACTAAATAAAGAATGTTACATGCAGTGCCTAAATTTGAGCATATTATTTGAGGAAACTTTGTTGGCAAAGGGAAATCACTGGAATTTATACTGTAAGAAGTACTAGCTCAATACAAAGTTTGCTACCTTGTATTGTAATTGCCATAAGTAGTTACTATAATAATTAAAAAAGTCACCACTAGTATTCAGAAACTTAAACTGTTTGTATCAAAACTGTAAAAATTTCTTAGAAATAAAATTCGTCTTTATGAACATTAGATTTCTTATCAATGAAACCAATGAATGACATAGAATTTAATGATATATTCTCTTGTTTTAAGTTGTTAAATACCCTGGTTTTTTCACATGTGCAGTTTGTTGTAGCTGTGTGTGTAGTAAGCACCAGGTAAAGCAAAGTCCATTCAAAGTGCTGCCCCAGTATTGACTGCTGTGCTAGCTCCAGAGTGTGGACACATTTTGTCTTTCTTAAACTAGGGTGACCAAATGTCCTGGGATTGTCCCGTTTTTAATCATGATCATGCCCTGTGTCCCGAAAAAGTCCCCCAGGACGCCTAAATGTCCCATTTCATGTCCCGTTTCTAAAACCAAACACATTTTCACATATTAGATAAGAAGGAGGTTTTAACAATGGCTGGGACAACAGCCAAATATCCTCAATTGAAATCATAGATTAGAGAACTTTTAATTTGTTGTGTTGTAATATGTTGTAAACTATGTATAAATAAATAAGTATTCACTGCAGAATTATTGTTTTAGTTTATGATATCCCTTATTTAAATTAAATTACAAAACGGAAGGTAAATTTAAATAGATTTCTAGGTCTCTAAATAGTTATAATGAGCATATTTAAATGTACAGATTAATCCTAATTCCTGTTTTGCACCTGACCGTCGCCCAATATTTTCTCTGTCCTCAGGGGATCCAGCTGGTAATCCAAGCTCTACAATGGATCCTTTCAAAACTCTTTTTGTTGCAAGAATTGTGAGTACACAGTTACCATATGAAGTCTGTTTGTTATTCATTGGAAGATAACACTTATACAGAACATTGTCCAGGCCGGGGACAATGAATTTATGCTTATGGGGGCTATCCTGATTTAAGAGGGTATAGAGAGCATCAGGATGATACAAGTAATTTGGAATTATGGAGGGTATCATTAAAGAGGGTATTGCAATTATAGTGTTTCAGGATAATAGAAGTTACCACATTATAATTTTTTTCCTTTGGGTTTCTTTTGGCTTTCAAATAATACTAATAAATAATAGACATTTGGGTGGTTCAAAATAGAAATGTGTGTCTTTTATCCCCCATTCTTCCTAAGATAATGTATTTATTAGTTTATGCAAATTGATTCTCACCTCTCTGTTGACTATGCGAAACATAGTGGTCTCCCCTATCCAAGGTCCATTCTATTTCCTCCCAGAATGCTTTCTTTAGCTCCATTAAGTCCAACGAGAAAAACTGTACATTTTAGGCATGATGTCATAATGATCCATTTATAGTCAATGAAAGGTGATACAGAGCACACACAACTCCATGCTGAGTAACACATTTCAACACTGTTACTTTGGACTGGTTTCTTTCCTTCTGTGTTAAGACACAGAACCCTTGTGTTCAAAGTGATGTATGTGTCGTGTATCTGAACACTCCACCCATGGTTCACATTAGTTTTAGTGGTGGCGGTGAAGTGATTCAAGTTATATGTTTTGGCTTGTACAGAGATAGTCAACAACACCTTACTCTCATGACAGTGTTATAACTGCTGTCATACCTGATCAGCCTGCTTGTACTTATTTATGAACAGGTATCGATTGGATTCTAGTGTGGACTCGCACGTCTCCTAAAATAAAGCTCAGTTTTGATGCGAAACTCAAGGGTGCAATTTTGGTATTTTTGTTTTTTAATGTATTTTTCATCATTGAAAGACCCTTAAACGGTTTATGAATCCAACTGAAACAAAAACTAACATCTCTATCCCTGGTAACTGCTCTGTTTATTTTAGTGACCACAATGGGCAGATATGAGAATATGTCGTGACACTGAACAATTAACAATGTAGCGTTGATTAGTATCACATGGACATGGACCCCATCCCGTAAACCGACCGGTGTTGTAAAAGCACAGTGTAAATGTTAGTTGGAATGTTTGGGAAACTGCAAGATGACCAAAGGCTGACTATGAAACGCATTTATTGATTGGTGGTGTCCTGGTGGTTTTCTCCCCCTTCTCCCTCTCTCCTCCTCCCCCCCCCTCTTCCCCCCATATTGTTAAACGCGCTGGAAACGATTTTCCATTGACTCAAGCTGTTTCATTGAAGTTTTTGCTCGGTTGTCGCATGTCCGTGTAGAACTTAAGTTGGTATTGACCTGGTTTTGAATTTCAAGTGAATACGGCTCAGGACGGTGTTGTTTGCTGTGTAGGAAAATGGAATGCCTTTTAATCCAGGCAATAATTGCTCTTAGTCTTGTGAATGCTGCGGTAGAAGTAAGAACTTACTCTATTGAAATGATGCGATCGTTTTGACCCTCCTGTTTGAAATCTCCAATTGTGTTAATCACTTCAAATCGCACTTGCTAATAGTTGTCCCCGCTCTACACCACTTTCCATTGATCACTAATTCGCCAACAGACACGTGGTTGATAGTATTCCCTTCACACAGTAGAGTAAAGCAACTTCAGACACATCGGAAGCAGTCGGAGGAAAAACACGAAAAGTAAATGCAAGCTACACGCGTCCTAGACGTATCCACTGCTAGGATTTACTACAGTCAACGCGAGTCGTATTCCTGTCCTTATGATAACTCTAAGCTCACCGCGCGACAAGAATGCCAGCATTCTGTTCTCAACAGGGTATCTCAAACGGTGGTAACATGTCCACGCCCAGCAAGGGGCGGGGGTTTATTAGCAGTTTAAAGGCCAAGCTTGGCTGGAGATCTGGCTGATAATGTAGGATTTCTCACATGGAATGAGCTTTCGCATTCACTTCTGGGAAGATTACGCGTTTTGAGCTTGATAGGATAGCTTGGTGGATGATTGCACAAGACTTGCTGGCAAAATAGCAGTGAGGTGTTAAATACAAGAGTTGAGTTTTTCTACATTTAGAAAAGAGTCTATGGATTTTTTAAAGCTCCCAACATTAAGGTTAATTATTTTAAAACATGATATAACGTAAACAAATATTTTCTCAAATCTTTTCCTGTCGACATCACTTATTAAGGGAGCGAAGATTTTGTCGTAGAAAATGTGTAAACCACTGTATGTAATAAGAGCTATTTGAGTGAGCTATATGTTCTGTACCCATTGACACTGGTCGAGGGCCTGATGTATTTATTCTTCGCTAAGACTAAGAACCCTGGACTTTTCACATGCTAAACTTGTAGTAGTTGTGCGTGTAGTAAACTCCAGGTATAGTAAAATCCATTCCAAATGCTGCCCCAGAATCTACTGCTAGGGGAGCTTAAGAATGGACACAGTTACACGTTTCTTAAAAAATGGTAAGATCTTTCCACATTGCACCGGTTATAATGACTGATTCTAATCTTGTACGAGGCATCCAGGAGCATCACATTTGTTACGTTTACCATTTCACACACATGAACACAATCTTGGCTAAATATGTATACCTAATGCACTGCGTGTCACTTACATTATCTTGCTCATATTTTGGCATGTCTTACAACCCAATAGAATGTTAAGGTTCCATATTCACCGACACCATTGGTCGGAAACCCTATGCTCTTGAAGGATTTTTATAAAAATGGCCACTCACTCGAAGAAAGTTTCAAAGTTTTCAAATTGCACCACGGAACAGTTCCATATTTCTTAATAAAAATTTCTTTTTATTTGATCATACATATTGATGTTTTGCGGAGCGGTAATGTTAGGCTCGCAAACTGGTGACAGTCGGCGGACCACCATTTGGTCAACGCTGGTCAAAATGACTTAAGATAGAGCCTCTGTATGAATGGGAAAACTTCCTAAGAGTCATGGTCATTTTATGATAAATTCAATAAATCATTGAATACATAATCACCAGTTTATAGCATTAGGATCATCTTCGGGTTTCTTTCTGTTTGAAACTTTCTAACATGAGCTAGGATAAGACGCGCCATTGATCTTAGTGTGCGACAGAAGGTGTGCTTACACTTAACCTTGCATTCATACGCATAAGTTAACATTTCGGTAGTCACGGAAAGGTGGGTGGCATTTATGAATCTCAACAGACAATTGAAATACACGTGATTATAAAATTATAACTGGGCCATAACTCTTGATCTACCAAATTATTTAGTTTCTTTAATTTAATCGAATACATATACTTGAATAGTACACGTACAATCGATCTGTTTAACTATCCTGTGGCAGTTTAAGTAGTCTCTTCAAAGTTATATAATTTTTCCCGTTTTGACGTCTTTTCTTTTGCTGGGATCAAAGTTACATAAGCACTTATGTGGCATTTAACCCAATCTCCATATTTGAGTGTGTCTTCCTACCCACGTAGAAGTATTTCAATGGCTAGTAGGGTTGTATTATTTTCAAGAATGAGCCGCACGTCCATCATTACAGTAATGATTATTCCAGTCGCGTTGCCCGTCACGGTGTTTGCACGTGTCCCCAGTGGGCAGTAGTGCCGTGAGGTGGAATCAATGGTGAAGGCTAGACACAACCTCTGTGGTCTGCCTTTTACCAACGACTCGGGTTCAGTGGCGTAACTACCGTGTTGTTGCGGGGCCCATCTGTGTTAGGGATCCGACCAATAATATTTATGAGCACTGTCAGTCAGTCGCAATTCATTAATGGATAAGAAATTAAAATATTAAAAGAATAGAAAGCTTTACTTGTTTGATCGGACTCTACGGGAGATATTACTCTATCTCATTATCTAAGTACCCTATTCTTGGTGGATAACTATTACTACTTCCTGGTATCTTCCTGTTTTCTGACGTTATACGACGCAGATTATTTTTATTATATATATATTTTAATATCACCGGAGGCCTAATAAAACAATTGATGAAGGAAACCAGACTCAATTGTAAAAGAAAGTAACTTTTGAAGGCTCGCTTTTAGAGGTCGAAGGGAACAGTTGGAAATTGTCAATTATGAACATTTTTTGTTTTGATCTGTGAGTAAACTTTTGGCTGCATTTGACCCAGTGTTGAAAGAAATTATTGAACGACCTGGTGGTGGTAGAACAACCAAAAATTTAAGTCCGCCCGTGCAAAATAAAATAAAAGAAAAACCTTCTACCCCTTTGCAAAAGGCCGCGACCCCCCCCCCCCCCACTTCCTATTTTCCAGCCATCTTAGACAGCAGTCAAGATATTACCATCCACGTTGATAAAATGAGTGAAGTATTTCGTTGTGTGACTATTGAGACTGACCCTGAAACTGGACAAAGAATCCGTATTAAGATTCATGACCATTTGCTAGGCTTCCGAGCGATTCGTGATCAAAGTGCACTATTTTCAAATGGATAACAGAGAAAGGGGTTGGAGGATCTGTGGACATGTAGGGGCCTAAGCTTGTGACGCTAACTGGCGCAACGATTGGTGGCTGGCTACTCTGTAGTCCAATCACGGCAAACATTCATTCATTGTGTCGGTTGTGCACGACCTGAACTTTATTCTGATGGATGCAATCTCACAAATTATCACTATTTGTAAAATTGTATTTAAACGCATTACACGTTCTTCGGCATGGAAGAACGTGTAGAAGGCATTCATAAAATCTGGCCGAGGAATAAAAAAAGATTTCATTACTGGAGCACTCGGACTTCAAACGAAATTAGAATCTTATAAATGTGTCTGAGGTGTGGTTGTCGTGTGTTGTGTTCTCAGAAATGTTAAAAAGTGGGAATACTATTTGCAAAATGTTACAGACTATTACAATTCACTTAAAGGGTGCTTGAAATCTGTTAAAAAATATGATTGAGCTCATGTCAGCATTCAGGAACAATTCAAATGCATACCATATTGCCAAGGAAAATACAGGAAACAATGGGATGCACAGGCCACCTTTGGAAATAGTCAACGAATCCCAAAAGCCAAGTTTCATGAGTTATGCACTGATCCCGATATGCGATTCAAATTACATGCAATTTACCCCACTCTCTAGACATTCTCATCAGTCAGGCTGTTCATCGGTCCAGAGGCATGCACGTTGTGGTAGATACTTTTGGTATACTGGAGCCTCGTGAATTGACAGGAGCCACCGGTGACCAACAGTTCTCTAAGGCGACAAAGCTACAACAGCAGTATGCAAATGATGTGACACAATCGTCCTTCGAGCAGCTAAGCTTTAGAACAGTGGTTCTCAACCTTTCTAGTGCCGCGACCCTTTAATACAGTTCCTCGTGTTGTGGCGACCCCCAGCCACACAATTATTTTCAGTTGATACTTTATAACTGTAAGGTCTTAGGCGACCCCCAAATGGGTCGCGACCCATACGTTGAGAACCGCTGCTTTAGAATGATTCTCAAACAAGAAATTAAGAAAATAAACACAATGAACGAATTGATTCATTTTTGTTTACAATCGAAAATGGTTCTCATGCTACATCACTCCCGGATGTCTGCACAGAATAACTTCTCTTCCGCACTTTACCTCTCAATTTTGACACCAGCAGGGATTTCGTTCTCAAAGCTTAAGCTCACTATCTGGTTTAGCCATTCTCGACATAGACAATGAACACGTAAAGCGAATGGCAATGGACGTTTATGAACATTTTGGTTGAGAAGTGCTGCAGAGAGACATTCTGAGCAAAATGTAGAGGCACGTTGTCGTCGATGATCGATCTTTAAACCATCAAATAAACCCGATAAAGTGATTTTATGACAATCATGTCTTTATAATACGTTTAGTGGTCTATTTTAAGTGACTTTTAGTGTTGGAGTGGGGGTCCGTATAGAAAGTTGCTGAGGTGTCCGTGGTGCGATAGCTACGCCACTGCTCGCGTTGCTTTGCACTCGTAACTCCTCAGTGGATACAGTAGAGTATAGGCTGTCAGGTGTGGGCTAGGTGGTCTCTGAGATGACGACTTGGCATCTTAATCTTACATCACCTCGTCTGGTATTAATTAATCCAAGTTTTTCTACCATTTAGTCTACACTGTTGTGCTGTGTTGACACGGGCAATATGGAGACTTGAGTTATCCAGGTTTAGTACTGTTCTAGATATGCCATGCCTTCCCTTTTTTATGACTCCACTGTGTGTTTAAACACCTTACTCAAATAACTGCCATGGATAGATGCTATTGTTATATCACCGTCCTTCTGAGTACAATGAACTTTGAAATCTTTCATTTAGCCAGTGCATCCAATAATGGACACGTTTCACGTTTTTTGTCTTCTTTGGAATATGTACATTGCAGCTGATTTTAATGCCATGTTTCCCCACCTATTTCATCAGAAGCTTATCTCATGTATTTTGATAAGGAGTTGGGTGGCAAATGTGTCAAGAAATACAATATATTATACTACTGTTGCAAAAAGGTAGCAGTCCCAATGACGTCACATCTTTTCTGCAATTGTGATCAAATTTTATGATTTCCTTTCTCTCTTTCTCTTTCCACGTGCACCATTTCCCGCGTCTATTATTTTGTGTGCTATCGCCCAACACTTGAATCCACCTACCAGGCGAGTTGAATGAATACAGTTGGGCGTCATATTAGTTTGTGAGCTGCATCGATTTTAGCCTTAAGGTTTCCAGTTGACATAGTGTTGTGAGGTTGGTATAAATTTAGCTTACTGTTATGGGGCTGATTTTTGCTGAAGCATCATTGACAAGTGCTGTTAAATAGACCGCAATAACTGTAACATTTAGTGGACATCCATTTCGTCCGTTTTGCTGAGCATTTGATAAGAAGTAAAAACATGCTTGCTAAAGGCGCTAATTTAACAAAAAAAATATCATCCTCTGCAAGTTGGTTTAAGTGGTATGCATTGAAACATCTCTCTCTCTCTCTCTCTCTCTCTCTCAATAACTAACTTAAATAAATAAATATATATCCCAGAGAAATCTTGTTTTTTTTTTAAAAAAAAACATCCAGAAGGATAGAACCAAGCGTACGATGTACGTTGTGCCCACTTCAATTGCCTTCATTGTTCTAGTATGTTATTTATAGCAGCAGTTTCCAAACGGTGGGTAACACGGTTTGGTATAGTGGAATAAAAATAGAATGTATAAGATGACACCTAGAAATGAAAGGATCTCTACCATAACCATTGCGCTCTTTGTTTGGACGCGGCTTCTCACTTTATGCTACATTCTTGTCGTGTTACAGATGAAGTATCGAATCTGTAGTAAGATACAAAGACGGTAGTGCAATAACACAAGTGTCAGAGCATTGGTTGGTGCAGTATCTTTGAAATTATTCTTTAAATTTTTATTTAATGTCAATTAGTAAGTCATTTTTGTTTTCAGAAGAGGAGGGACAGAGAGAGGGAGAGGGTAGAGATTTTCCAACCATAAGTGAAATGAAATACGAAATGTATGTTTGACAATGTATTAAAATACTATGCTAAACTCCAAACTCTCCTATCATTATTAGGAACATATAGATTTATACATTGGTGTGCACGTTTGGAAGGAAATAATGCTGCATAAACTTTAAACAAAAACCACGCCTGGACAGCTTCAATTCCCTTAAGATCATCTAGATAAACGAGTTTTTTCTCAAATGAGATTTTGTGTGTGGCTTATACCTTGCGATCTCTCTGACGTGTACAATATGGATTTCTATTATGGGGCTGCCCATTTATGGGTATAGGCACGCAAGGTTAGTGAGTCTTGCCTTGATATACCTAAACAAGTACTGTAGAATTTAAGGCTTGAGTGATACATGTTACATAACAGTGCTATATTGCAAGGTTTTTCATATGCTAATCCCACTAACAAATTTTTATCACGATCTCAAACAACAATCGAACCAATCAACCAATAAATTGAATCAGCCTCTGATTTTTAAAACTACCACAGGCGCTGACTTTGGTCCAGGGGTTACATACAGTGGAGTA
The DNA here is from genome assembly GCA_964033795.1 of Lymnaea stagnalis. Taxonomy (NCBI): domain Eukaryota; kingdom Metazoa; phylum Mollusca; class Gastropoda; family Lymnaeidae; genus Lymnaea; species Lymnaea stagnalis. The sequence goes on along the minus strand of CAXITT010000754.1, from coordinate 75,283 downwards.
GGTTGAATTTGTGGAGCCCGGGGCAGTCCTTGATTCCCCACGCTCACCAAAACCAGTAAACGAGAAGAAAACACATTCAAACACATATCAAGTATATGAATTGCACAGAAAAATGCCGTCCCCAGAAAAGTGAGCCCCGCCTTCTTACGGCCATGGTTGCAGAAGGAGCCGAAAGTGCAAGGAGTCTTTTTTAATGTGACCCGACAACCACAAGAGTCATGGAGAGATTCGTTGAGATAAGACGATTGGAGACTGTCAAGTAAAACTGCTTGAGTAACTTAGTCTAGTGCCCAGACGGTGCGCCATATATCACGCCAGTGCACCTATTACAGGGGGCGGAGATTGACCCGAAACTAAGGCATTGTTACCAGGGACTATTACTCAACTGTAAATAGTAGCATTAAGTACCAATTACCCTGCCACCTTCTCTCTGTTTCATATAGTACAGATAGAAGAGGTCACACAGAGCGTTCCGGTCGATGGCCTTAATGTAATAGATTGCTCAGTGCTCTACAATTCGACATGCTAGAACACAGCGCCTGTCGGCTGTACATCATTCACAAAGTTTTAGACCAGGGAAAATCCGTGGTGCATTTGAACTTGAGGCCGACCGATAAAATAAACTTTCGGTTGATTTTCGGTTTCGGCCTACAGGACGATAATGCAGAGAAACTTGTTTCTGAGCTACACCATTCGTTTGCTTGACTATGATTACTAACCATTTAGCGCTTAAGGAACTGCCATTTAATGACTCTTACCGCAAGTGTAGTTCTTAATAGTTATTTCTGGAATACGTATTACTAATTAATTGTTCATAATGTTGAATCATTAAAATTTTGCATCATCGTTTCACGACATCGTTTTTAATTTTTGTGCTGGCCTCTAAATGTTTCGCTGTCGGGCGAAAGTCACTTTAAGCTTTTGCTTTCAGTTTCTGCCGAAAGTCATTTTTGCTTTTGGCTTGGCTTCGTTTTCGGCTGAAACCAGGAAATCACATTCGGTCGGTCTCTAATTTGAACCGATTTATACAAATTCACCAGTTTAGCCGTTAAAAGCCGCAATTAACGAGGTAGCGAATGTACCAGTGCGAATCACTACATACTAATCTAATACATTGTCCAGTTGTAAATTACAACTTGGGGATTTCCGTGGTTGTTTTTTTAAAATGTATTTAAATCGCTGACTTGTAGTTGTATGCAAAAATACAATCATTTTTTGTTATCAATGTATTAAATTGAGAAGATCAACTTCAAGACGATATTGATTGCAAGTATTTGTACAACAGACGGGTTTCACTATTTTATTACATTGCATTTACAATTAAAGAAATAGGTTATCAATGATTTCTGTCATGCATTATGATTTCCCAAAACTACTTAGGCTTTGTCAGACCATTTTTTCTGAAGAGGATACGTTCCATCCCTCCCCCCCCCCCACACACACACATCCTTAAAGAAATAGGTTATCAATGATTTCTGTCATGCATTATGATTTCCCAAAACTACTTAGGCTTTGTCAGACCATTTTTTCTGAAGAGGATACGTTCCATCCCCCCCCCCCCCCCACACACACACATCCACCCCACACACTCTTACTATTTGGGCAATTTCTGTCAATACTCAAATAGTGATAGTCATGTGATTACCGACGGTTCAAAGATTATTTCGTCTTGAAATTCATTTGATCTTTCATCTACACCCGCCCCCACAAAAGCTGGGTCTAAACATAAAGTAATATCAGAGAAAGTTATCTTCGTATTTAAATTCTTAAAGTTATTTTAAAACTGATCCTAAATCTCACCTAGTCCATCCTAACCTAACATTCGATCCAGGCCCGACTAGCGTTATCTGATCACCACAGTACATCTCCTATACCGATCTCTAGCCGGCCTGTCAATAGCGTGGACGTGAACGGTGAATGGGCTGGAAATTGTGCTCATGTAGTTCTGCTGGCCAGTTGCTGGATAGATTTAAGTATGGCATGTTCCTATAGACCAGTGACTCCCAAAATATTGGCAAATACCACTGGTAGACGTCTCAAGGAATGATCAGAAATTTTTGCATATAATAAGAATTGTACTTGATTCGAATGAGAAAGAAAATATGTTCTGTTTATTCACATTGTTTCTGCCACAATTATATCTACAATGTCTGTGTTTATCCCGAATGAGCATTGAATGTAAGACTTGGTATTGTTGCACTAAGACATTTGCTCATTTATTTTTTTCGGAGGGAGCAATGAATAACTCGTTCAATCATGCTGCGGTCACGCCACGGTATTAAACAAGTTGAATCATGTACACAAAACTACTCTTTACGCACCCTCTCTTCCAGCTGTCTTGTAGTAGGCCATGGCCCTCCAATTCTCTGGTTGATTAAGGCCGGCGGGTAAATGTGACGGAATGGCTGGACGCCGATGTCTGCCTTAGTATTGACTCTTGGAGTCCCGGGGCCTGAACGGGCTGGGTTAAATAATGGTTCTCAGCTTTACTTTCTATTTCCCTCTCTCAATACCAGCTGTTAGATCACTGCTTTTGACATAATTGGGTGTGGGTCATGCCCTCCACAGCTCTTAAGTTCATATAATAGACAATGACTAATAACTAAATAATAATTATAACCCCATCGAGTTAAAGAGAAGGGGCAAGGCTTTGTTATTATGTTTGTTAGGGAGTCATTTCCTTGTGGAGGAATTATGCAAGTATTGGCTTACTTAACTAACCTCTTGATCTAAATTGAAAAAAAAAACGTTTTACATTGGATATGGTTTAACATCCCTTTATTATTGAATTATCCTAACCCTGAAGGTCATTGGGAAATGTTAAATCTTCACCAACAGCTGTCCTGTTCTTCATATTGTGTGTATCTTAGAATTATTATTGCGGAGCTACCAGCGGCACCATAAACAGGTGGAGCAAGGTTAGGATTAAGGACTTACAGATAAATTGCTTTTGTGCGTGCAATATTGAGATTGGTATTTAGTACGTGATGTTAAGCTCAGACGTAAATAGATCAAACTCGGTGCCAAATGTGAGATTAACCTGCTTAATTTACCTTGATTGAGCCCATCCAGCACGCACTTGAACAGCTTATAATTTATCCTACTATCGAAGGAAAGGTAGTGAATTCTTATCAGTCGAGCATCAGGCATAGATTCTTTGGGTCACTATATCTTTACCACTACACCCTATAGTTTAAGGTACACCTGTCTCATGGTGTGAGGAAGGTATCAGTAGGTTCGCTACCTAAGCGATGTATATCTGCTCGGTTATGCTATTATCTATTAAATGCTTGAGCATTGATCTTGCTAGCATAAGTCAGTCTTTTACTTATTGTTAATGACGACCTTGAGATGAACCATTTTACTCTAGTAAATTATTGTATTGTAATTATTGAGACGCACACTAGGTGAATCGGTGTATGTTTTTTCAGTTTTGCACTTGTTTGAAAGCTATGAAATTAATGTATAGAGGTCAAACAAGGTGTACAAGGACTATAATGTTGTCTGGTCCATCTAAAACAAGGGTCAGTAACATTCTTGTTCACAGCCTAATGGATTCAAGAGTGAATAGCGTTCATATTTCGCGTAGGAGATCGTTATTGGTATTTTTTTTTGGTTCATTTCAAACCTACATTTCAACATCTTTTATGCACTTTAACAAATGAAGTTTAAAAAATAAGTAAGCAAAAATAATGCTAGAGTAAGACATAGAAATTAAAAATAAAACTATTAGACTCCTACGCATTGCAGTCTAACTCTATTTGTTCACTTGCAGTTGTCCGATCATGGACCAAACCCACAATCAATAGACAGCACATCAATAGATTACTCAAGCGAACTCGGGATATCTCCGCCATGTTGATCATATTGTCCAAAATATAAAGGGCAAAGAACTGGGGGTGGGGTTTGGGGTTGAGTCTGGCTTGGGGGAGGGGTGCGGAATACTGCCTACGGCTGTACAATTGTCTCGTGACTTTTACCAGTTTAAGCAAGAGTTTTTAACTTTAACGTTGGCTGTTAATTTGACCGTTTCATTTTTGTTGTCATTCGTCACATATATTTATTGATCTACAAGAATCAATTATTTATGTATGGTGGGTCGATTCTTACTTATTTTATGTATCTTCCCCCACCAAAAAAACAAAAAAAGGGAGAGAGAGACAACAAAAATCTGGTCCGTATGAGTCTATGTCTTATAGATGGGCCGTGCCGTTGTTTGTAATCAGTTCCACAATTTGCCAACTCGTGCGTCATCGGTTTGTGTGTGCTTCAATGTCCTCTGCACGGCCAATTAATTGACTGGGTTCATAATATTGCCAAGTTTCACCTTCATACAAATGAATTGCTCTACATATAGATTGTGCATGACCCATGATAGATGTTTTGACACCACCATATTTATTACAACATGTACAGTGTATGTATAAAAAATATTACGCCTTTCTTAGATCTATTCCAAAATAATAGTGATTTTTAGATACAGCCCAGTGAAAAGTCTCATTAGTCTTAACAGAAATTTAATGATCTGCACCAGTGTTCCCCAAATGTTGGTTCGCGCAACATTAGTCAAGAAACTTGAAAAGTTACATTGAGTTTCCTTTTAATACAAATTTAAAAAATCGAGATTGTGTTAAGCATACTAATACCCCGTATGGTACGCATCAAGAGGAGCCTGGGAAGCTGAAGCTATGGACCAGATTAAAATTTTAAGAAATGTGAAACCTATTAATTGAAATACAATATACATCATTGCCAAATTTAAGAAACTTTTTTGGCGTTTACATATCAAGTCGAAACTTGCAACCCGCAAACAATTTTGCTATAGTGATAAAAAAAATATAACATTTGTACAAGGCGACTGAAAGCACCGTTTGCCATATTTTGCGGCTCCTTTGATGTCCCCCCCAAAAAAAAAAATAATTAAAAAATCGAAAATGTTTGGATCATTTCCCGCGGACAACCATGTGCCATGAGCAAGACACATTAACGTGTACTGCCTGACACAATTTGGAAATCATATGCCTATGGAGTCTGATAAGGGAAAATGGGTTATTTGTTGTTTGAGAGTCTTGTTACCAAGAGAATGCCTACAGATCTGAACAGTGTGCTGAGCGAAGTTGTAAAAATTGTGAACGATGTGATGGCACACATTATAATTTCAAGACTATTTTCTGAATTATGGATGATGACTGCCATTGCAGCTGAACTTAACTTCTACTGCATGCCGACATACGTTAGTTGTCGAGAGGGAAAGTTATAGCAAGAGTTTTTGAATTGCTAAGGGAGCATACCGAAAATTCTGAATAATAATTTTAAAATTATGTTTTAAAAATAAAATAAAACAAAAGGCATATTGACATTGGTAACGACTGTTTGGAAAAGTGTATTGGGTAGCCAAGTTGGCTTACTTGGAAGATATCTTTTCTATATTTTATGAGCTTAAAACACCCAGCGAAGAAGGACAGCTTCGTGCTTCACAATGTTTGGCAAGATCGATGGTCATAAACGAAAGCTAGCGTCATGGATGGATCTTAAATCCATTTATTGCATCAAAGGGTGATTTTGTCTCTTTACAAAATAGGTCGTTGGATCCAGCTGCTGTAGGAGGATTCTAGTTGGTTTTGACCATCATCAGCATCTACATTTTCATAAAAAAAAAAATAATAATAATTTCATAGCGGATTATAATGAACTTGCTGAAATAGCCTTTATTCTGCACCCATTTCCTCCAACTTACTTCTGGGAAACTGGTTTTTCGTCCATGAGCATTATGAAGACAAATAACATGAACACAAATGTAGATTCGTTCTCTTTTGCGTGTAACACTGTTAGACCTGTTTACCCTCAAACTCTTAAAATCGTACAATACCATCACAAAATCGTTCAATACATTATCTTAATAGTAAAAAAAACCACAGTATTTATAATGTATAAACCTCAAAATCGTACATTGTACGCCAAAATCGTAAGAGTAAACAGGTCTGCACTGTCTACAATCGAGCCACATTTGATTTGCTTATCAATTCATTGATCGTGGGCCCTTAAAATAAAGAAGAAGAAGAAGAAAAGCATGGCCACATTTTTAAAGATTATATTAAAACTATCACAGAAAACTACCAGCTAATATGGCTTTTGAACAGAAGCTGGTGTAAGGTCTATTTTTGGGACCCGAATTAACCGAGGATGGTCTGTTTTTCCGATCTGGATCAACCAAGAATGGTCGATTGTTCCGGGCTGGATCAACCAAGAATGGTCTATTGTTCCGGGCTGGATCAACCAAGAATGGTCGATTGTTCCGGGCTGGATCAACCAAGAATGGTCGATTGTTCCGGGCTGGATCAACCAAGAATGGTCGATTGTTCTGGGCTGGATTTAGCAAGAATTGGAGCTCCGAATCATTTTTCACGTGTCATTTATTTTCGATGATATCCAGAATACAATTTGTTTTTGTTATGGTTTAACAACAGAGATCATCTGATTCATGTCTTTTTAGCCATTAAAGTAAAGAACAGTCCGCATTTGTCAAGAAATACACAATAGGAGAAAGTAACCCAAGTACGGTATCCTTTTTGAATGTAGTGAGAATTCCACGAATTTACGTGAGCTAGCAGGTTAACATAGTGTAGTCTTAAACAGTAATACCAGAGAGAAGAAGCCGGCTCATTGAATTCCTTTCACCCATAAAGTAGAATTGATCTGGTGGCTAGGATAAATGTTAATTAGGCAAAGTTTAGGGTGGGGCGGACAATTATACAAACTCGGTACTCGATAACACATGGGTGTGTGTGATAATTGTATGTGTCAGAGACCACAACGGAGTATACAATGTCACGGAAAGAGGGGATGAACTTCGATTCTATTCGCTTCTTCAATTAACCTACACATGCGCAGTGGCCGATTTTATGGAATGCCCACGGGCGACATGCTCATATCCTTCAAAATAATGAAAAATCGGATTTACTTGATAAAAATAGGATTTTAAAGTTTGATAGAATAAAGATGACATTTATTATTATACAATTTTGCAATCATATGGATACATTTATATGTGATTTTACTTATGATAAAGTACTTTTTAGCAAGAGCCTTTAATTATAAATAGATACCGGTACATAAATATAATTAAAATAATTAAAAATCATTAACAAAAAAAAATCTCAACCATGATGGCGTCTGAAAGCGGGATAATTGTTGGATACCGGGAGGGGATTCGTTCGGTCTGAGAATACCAACTCGTCAAGGAGGTCTTTGCTTGATGATTTGAGGGTGATTTCTGGCTAGCTCTTGACACCGGTATCGATAGGTTAGAGACCAATAGACTGCTGATCCTAGCCAAGTGGCCAGACATGACTAATGGATTTGTTTTATAGTCAGCGAACGACACTTCTGATTGTCACAACAAGCGTTCCAAGTAGCTGCTTGCACAAAATACCCTCTTAAAATTCTCATAACACTAAACGAAATTATGTACTAGTCTGTCATTGTATCATTGTAAATGAGACATACAAGTCGGTCATTGTAACCGTGAGATACAAGTCTGTCATTGTAACTATTTGTATGTGAGAAGTGAGCGATAATGATCATTCAGTTGACAATGCTCGGAAATCTCAACAACTAGAGGATACAGCACTAATCTTCCATTCAAGTGTTATCTACAGCAATGCTAATCCTAAAAGATCCGGGTTTCTCTGAACACTAATTTCAATCTCATAAAGGTCAAAAGACAATACAATATTTTAAATGATTTTATATTTCCGATTTCTTGACCTGTCTGAATGAAAGTTGCTATCTGTTTCACCCAGTAGAATGGTGCTGTCTGAATGAAAGTTGCTATCTGTTTCACCCAGTAGAATGGTGCTGTCTGAATGAAAGTTGCTATCTGTTTCACCCAGTAGAATGGTGCTGTCTGAATGAAAGTTGCTATTTGTTTCACCCAGTAGAATGGTGCTGTCTGAATGAAAGTTGCTATCTGTTTCACCCAGTAGAATGGTGCTGTATGAATGAAAGTTGCTATCTGTTTCACCCAGTAGAATGGTGCTGTCTGAATGAAAGTTGCTATCTGTTTCACCCAGTAGAATGGTGCTGTCTGAATGAAAGTTGCTATCTGTTTCACCCAGTAGAATGGTGCTGTCTGAATGAAAGTTGCTATCTGTTTCACCCAGTAGAATGGTGCTGTCTAAAAGGCATGGGGAGTTGAAGTAAATACCGGTATCAAATTGTATCAATAAACAAAAAAAAAAAAGAAGACACTTTTATAGGATGAAGTAGGTAAAATCTGAGGGAAGCTGAATAAACTCAAATGCACTACATTACTTGTACTTATGACAACTTGTATGACAACTTGTATGACAACTTGTATGACACTCCTCCACCCAGAAACGATCTCATTAAACGTTATCTACGATTTATTGAACATTTTCTGCCACAGTTATTTTCCGATGTCAGTCTGGATCTGCCAGCAATTCCCCCCCCCCCTTCCCCCCCAACCCCCAACCTTTTATGTGTATGCACTTTAGGATCAAAGTAAATGGTCCACACAATGACGTGATATGCGTGTATGGAATTATTTTTCGAATTGTATGCGCGTGTCCAGCCTTGTATTCCCCAATGGGTTTGTTTGAGTGTCTCACGCCTGTTTGTTTTTACCCAATTATTTTGTCCAAGATGTGTGTGTTTACGTGTATCGAAGTGTGCTCCCCAACGCGTGTATCGAAATGTGCTCTCCAATGCGTGTCTGTTTGCGTGTATCAAAGTGTACTCCCCAATGCGTGTCTGTTTGCGTGTATCCAAGTGTGCTCCCCAATGCGTGTCTGTTTGCGTGTATCATTGTGTGCTCCCCAATGCGTGTATCCAAGTGTTGTATAGCAATGAATGGCTGCCCAGTTGTGGGCTTAACTCTGGTTGCTGACGCTATTGATCTGTTGGGTGCAGAAATGCCGGTGCCGTACACCGTCTATTTATCGGATTAACTTGCACTGGCACAATGGAGGACCACTGGTCTATTTAATGATTGTGGTCAGTAAGGCTGTCGGCGGTTGGTATACACTTGGGCTCGAACCAGAGAATGGATTAGCTGGTTCAGAAAGTTATGTAAACCGGGGAGTTGGGAATTAAAGCCTTATTAATTTATAGGAAGTTGTTGAACAAAGGTTTTTGGAAAGGTAAATACCCGGTACTAAAGTCACAATAACAAGGTATTTTCCTTAATTTATAAGCTGATTTCACAAATATTTCAAACGTCAATTAAAAAAAGGAAAACAGTTTTTTAAAATTATTTAACATACAATAGTCTGGGTGGGGGTGGGGTTGGAGGTCAACGTATCTGAGCTATGAAACAGAGATTGGTCCCGTCCCCATATAATATGAGACCGAGTGTCCTCCCTCCCACTCTTCTCTCTCTCTATATCTTTCTCCCTCTCTCTCCCCCTCATTTTATTTTCCATTTTAGAGATTAAAATAATAGCGTTCCCTGTGGCGGTGGTGCTTGGTTTGGGAAATTTCAGTGTTACCCATTCCAGCAGACGTTAATGACTTAACATATCACCAGCTTTTTCAACATTGTTTTTCCTTGTACCCCCTTCTTAGAATGCTAATAATATATTTTTAATGTAACATTTTGTAACCCACTACCAATAATATTACATGAACAACTGACAATAGCATCGTTTAGTAGAACCAAACGCTCTTACCAATTCTTAATGATGTAATACTGCCCAAGTGTAGGAGTTGGTGGAAAAAGGTGTGTGTGTGAGGAGGGGGTGTTTATAAAGCGGTTAGAAATATATCAGAGGCAAAGGCTTAAGGAAAAGAAAGTCTAGGTATTGGCAGGGCCGGCCCTAACTATTGCGGGGCCCTATGCGAAACGGAATGCGCGGGGCCCAGTCTGGGTAGGGATAAGGATAATAAGTGAAAATTAAGATTTTGTATTAGAAAATAAATTAGCGCGGGGCCTATGAAAGTGCGTGGCCCACTGCGGCCGCATGGGTTGCAGTGTGCAGTGGCCTAAGGCCGGCCCTGGGTATTGGCATTGGAGGTAATTTACAAGATTTATAATGAGTTACCTACCCCAGTGCTGTATGATAACATACTCATCTTGGCTGTTTCTTGAAACTTGTGTTGTTGACGTTTATTCCTCTAACCCCGGCAGCTATTCATTCCTCCACGAAGGGCCGGAGTTTAATCCAATGGCTACCCATCTTTTATCCATTTCTCCACGTCACTATGGGTAGCCATACATTTCATTTTAAACGTGCCATTGCTGCCAGAGCGCCCCATTAGCGTTGATTGCCAGAGTACACATTACAATAGCAAGTTTCTTTTCTCTTGGTATCTCGCTAGGCATGGCTACACGGGCCCATTGGAACACAGAATCCAGCACAGCACTGTATGAAACCATTCAACTTTAAATCGGAAGACAATGTTAAAACAGCGGGAAATTGAGATATTCAATTGTCGGTGCTACCGGCGGTGCAACTGCCCGGCTGTTGCTAGAACTATTTGTTTACACTATTGCCGCTGAATGAGTGCTGATTTTAACTCGGGGTGGGTTGGCATGAATGTAAACACTTGGCGGTTGTCTACCTGCGAGTTTGTTACAACAATACGATGGACTTAAATTCTGAGTTGATACGAGACGTTAACTTCTCCCGACACGTTGGCGCAGTCCGCGTGCCGAGGATAAGTTGTGCCGCTATTCGTGGCTTAATACGATAACATGCTCTTTTGATTATTGGCTCCATCATAAAGTCATTATTGCAAAGAGGTACGCGGCACAGCCTTCATTCGCCCATTACGTTTTTTTTTTTTTGTTGTTGCCATACACGGGTGCGGGCGCCTATCAGCAAAGAAATAAAAAAAAAGTAATAAGGCAGGTAAAAACTGATCCATTTAACCGGCATTGAATGGGCGCCCTACTATTTCGTGGCTTAATACGATAACATGCTCTTTTGATTATTGGCTCCATCATAAAGTCATTATTGCAAAGAGGTACGCGGCACAGCCTTCATTCGCCCATTACGTTTTTTTTTTTTTTGTTGTTGCCATACACGGGTGCGGGCGCCTATCAGCAAAGAAATAAAAAAAAAGTAATAAGGCAGGTAAAAACTGATACATTTAACCGGCATTGAATGGGCGCCCTACTAATGTGCTCGTTAATAGCGCCGACAGAAATTTGTGTTGTCGAATTGACTGAATAGTCGCCAGTGATTTGTAGGACTGGGGTATGCTGTAAGGCCAATCTGAACAATATTGTGGTGAAGTTCTGGAACATTGTCTGTGGTTTTATTTTGGGTAATTGTCGTTGGGTTTTATGCAAAGTGAATATTGTGGACACTAAGGATAGCATCAATTACAGATATCATGAATATATAGTTATTTTTATTATTTGTTCAAATGATCGTATGCATTTGTGGAGCTTTGTTCATTTTAAAGACCTTTTGTCAACATGACAAACCTGATGAGTTTCACGCGCACAAATGAGGCAGCTCTGAGCCACTGCTCAGCTGGTCACATTGTTGGCAAGAAATCGACACGCCGCTCAAGGTGTCACGACACACGCTCAAGGTGGCACGACACACGCTCAAGGTGGCACGACACGTTCGTCCAAGGCGGCGTGCCGTGACATTTCTAATCGTAAGTCTTACACTTGAGACATAACTGATGATATTGAACAAGAATCGACACATGTCAAGGAACCGTCCTCTCTATGTCTTTACGTTCTGATGACAGCCTCATTTGTTATGATCAATTTAATCGAGGCCGTCTTTAGTTTATTTCTCTATTAAGGTAAAGTATGTGAAGCAAGAAGCCTATACTTAACTTTGTGGATAAATGGGAGCTCGGCACTAGGGACACTGTCTCAACACCCGTGTAAGTGTAAGCTTCTCCACATCCCAACACAGCTTATACAAAAACATGTGTTTGTAGATCCAGAAGAAGGAGATGCTGATGCAACATAACTTTATTTCTATTACACCAGCAATTTTGTGTTTCCCCAATGAGAAGGATAAAGGCTCAACATCATCCTGTTCTATCCTATAACTTATTACACGAAGTAAGACCCATTTACACATGAAACAGGTGGTGTGATAATGTTCGTAGACGTTTACCTGCAAGGTATGATCTACCGCTTTTATCTCAAATCCTGCACGGCCTCACGGTTAGAATTAAGGGCAATCATGGTGAAACAGAAAACAGTTTTTGGGATAAGTGGTGTTATTAGGAGGAAAAAAAGGAGGTTAGGGCGGGGCGAATAAATTAGGTTCTCTTCTACATTGTTTTCTTTCTAATATGAAAACAAGAGGGTGTAGAAACCCTTGACATGGTTCTGCAGCAGCCTAGTATCGAGAGAATCTTTGGAGTCTCTAAGTTATCTAAGGAGAACCACATGATGAGATTCTTTGGTTAGATTTCGACTTAGTTATAAAGAACTATTTTTGAGAGCACGTTACATTTATGTTAATGGTGTGTCAGTAAATGAAGCATGGTGCACACACAACGGTCACCATTAAAACCACTCAATCTCAGCCATAGTAATAGACAGAACGTTTTGAATGGTGGTGGTTCTATCTAGTGGTCGTTGGATACAGCTGTAGCATGATCACCGTTAACAATTCAAACAGGTATACGATTTATAAATGAAACATGGTAACATCGTAAAATGACATGACTAAGGAATGTGATGTCATCATGTTACATGTCACCGTAAAGAGACAGTTCGCTCGTTGGGGAAGAGTGCCATGTAAAGCTGACACGTGTCAGTGATGTCATGATCCATCTACCCTCCCCTGTGACGCTACACCGGCCTGCCTTTTCCAGGCTTGGATTCCCAGCTGCTGTAGATCCCTCTCCACATCACCCACTCATCTAAGCCTAGGTCTGCTTTTGAGTCGTTTTCCTCTAGGGCTTTGGTGGTGCACCCTCTTCACTCCTTTGTCATTTGACATTCTTTCTAAGTGTCCCATCCAACGCTTACCCTTTTAACTAAAAATTCTGCTGCTAGCGTGGGATTCTGATGTAGTTTATACAATTCCTGGTTGGTTCTTATCTCCATCCATATTCATCCTCTGTTGGTCCGTTTATTTTCCTGAGAACTTTTCTCTCCAATGTGTTGAATCGGTTTTCTGCCGATTTTGTTAGGGTCCAAGTTTCACTTGCCTGGGTTGCAACTGGTTTGATTACAGTTTTATAAATAGTTTTCTGTTTTTCTTGTAATGTTTTTACTTTTGAGTATTTTCTGACTACTGAATATGTTGATATATTCATTCATTATTTCTGTTAGTAATTCATATCTTTCATTTATTACGGATCTGAATTGATTTACTTTGTCAAAAGTGTGGTTTCTAATTTTAACGGTGTCACATCTGTTCTTCTCTTAACATTGTCATGTTATCGTCGGTCGAAGGAAAGTGTCCTGTCAATAGCGGAGACTGTCCATGTCATCGGCCATGCCGCCGAGATCCCCAGAGATATGATTTACGGACCTGAGCTCATGGTTTGAACTCATGATTGTAAAACATTTCAATCGTAGACTCATCAGCAACAACAACATAAATGGGGCGGGTGCGTTTTGTTGTTGAAAGCCCAGAGCATATACCCTCAAAAACTATGCTGTCCATTTTCAGCAACATAGATTCTCTATTCCAAGAATAAAAAAGAAACAGTTAGGGAATCCATACTAAATGGCATGGATGCAACACTTGGAAGAAGCTTTATTATTATGGTCAAAAGTATTTCCCAATGCCTTTAATATGCAACCCTTTTGAGACTGTCGGGGGGGGGGGAAGAGAATGCCATATCAATCTATTTATTGAGAAAAAATAGTGGAAAACCGTGACAGAAATAGCTCACGTGTATTAAATTACTTTTTGAACAATTATTTCACCACACGATATCGACGGAAAACGAAAATACAAGGTGAAACAAGGTAGTCCACGAATCATAGGGTGGATGTTTTCCATTATTTAGTTGGACGCCACTAACTAGAATAATTTATCCATTGTCAAGTGCCAACATTCCCGGCTCCCTGATGGCGTAGTACAAAGGCACATCAACTTTATTCACGCATATCCCAATCATCATAAGGTTTTACTTAATGAAATACCGCTTGGCGACATACACCAGAACCATACCGTACATAAAATGGTCATTTCACCTGTATATATGAACTTCAGTGATTAACAATATTATGTCCGAACGTTTGTCTTAAATATTGTATACTTAAAACTGTTTTATATTAAATTATGTACTCGATTGAGAAAATGTTAAATATATGACCTAGAACCCCGCACTATTTGCCCAAGCACTAAAAATATAACTAGGTGTCTGCTAGTGTGTGTGTGTGTTGGCATGCGGGTGGAGGTGTGTACGTGCGCGTTTATCAAAAACCGATACAAAGTTAAAAGAACCGTACACAAGGCAGATGTTAAACCTTATCAGTAAGAATTATTGCTGCCATGGTCATAAAAGATGCTTCTATGCGTTCTTGGGGGGTGTTACAGGCAAAGTGCGAAATGCAGGCATTCCACAGAATGACTAGGCAATGGATATAATGTCTTATGTGTTTCACACATTCTGACTGTTCAGTTCGGTGTGATTATGACGTATGAACGTGTCAAAGAATTTGATAAAATTTGTCATGGGTCGCGAAACTCGTGTTCCAGGCATATCATAAAGCACATGCCCAAATCATATTTCTATATAGCACATGCTCTATACATATTGCTGGCTAAGCACAGTTTCTATACAAGCATCAAAGCCGGGGATTTTCACACGACTTCTGGCAGCGGGACGGCGAGGACGTTCAATAATTATTAATAAATTGTATCATTTATCGCTTCTATTTCAGGCCAGACACAGCAACTTCTGCTCTGCTTGTCCATTACGGTAACTAACGCGCCCTATCAAATTGTTATCTTTAAGTACCACTGCCAAACTGTCAAATGGAGACGTTCGATTTTTCATCTCGTTGCGTCTTGCTAGACAATACAATGGCTGCTGTTAACTGCCTTGTCGTGGCATGAGGGCATCGACATTATTGTGATGGCGAGTTTGGGCATCCATGTTATAATTTTTAGGCTGGTATATTTTGTTGTTTGGTTCCCTTTACCCCATAGTTTCGTAACGTTCCATTTTCATTGGCCAATAGTCTCGGTGGCAGAATTGCTTGTCTCTATATACTCATGTATGTACCCGGATACTCTTGCCGGCCGATCCGCCGCTGAGAATCTGTTTGGAGACTACATTCCAGTGTTATGGTATTAGCCAGCCTTGTGACACATGAGTTGCCTCAATTTCAACTTTGTGGTGACAAACATTTAGCATATTTTGAATAATTTAAGCACCGGCAAGGAACCTAATCGACTTCCGAATCCCTTGCTACAAACGGGTCAGTGGTGATAACAAATAACTAAGTTTAAATAGAACTCTTCATAGTGCGGCTAATTAATCACATATTATGTTAACAACCAAAGGCGTATAAAGTTAGGCCTCTTTCTAATTTCTACCCTTTTAAAAAAATAATATTTGTATCACCTTTGCTGTTATTTAGTAACGGAGAATATCAGCAGATAAACACCAACTTTCTTACACACACGTATCAAATAAGGACATATCACATAATGTGCTAGGAAAATTAAAACAGTAAGTTCCATGAAGGACACATGCCACCGAAAAACCCGAAATAAGAGAATACCAAGAACATGGAGAACAAACACATTTTACAGCTGGCAATTCGAAATGTGGTAATGTTATATCTCGTCTCAAATCCATTGTTTTCATTGTAGCCTCGCCAGCGTTAATTTCAAAGTCAAATTGGCTATTATTCCAACATGGCTGGAGCCTGCCTAGTTTGAACACTAATGGTGTCACCAGAAGGCACGGCATTTTATTTGTTGTCACTGCCGCCCTCGCGTCTCATGCTAAACTTGAGGGGGGATCAATAGGGACTTAAAAATCTCTACAGTGTCGCTTAACCTGAGTAATGACGAGGGCAGGGCAATACCGATACACTCTGCCAGAGATAACCTTTACACTCTGGCCCAGCAACGCACAGCAGTTTAGTCATGTTTATTGTTTATAGAAAAGCCCTGCTAGAAGCTTCAAATCGGATACGATGAATACACTGTTTCTTTTTCATGAAAGTGCTCTCGGTCAATATCATTCAATTTAAATTGGTGCGTGCGAGAGAGCCGCCTGTGCCATAGTGATGCGTTGGATGACGGCGTGTAGTACAGTACTATTGAGACAAATTTACAACTGGTCGTGTTTCATTCCATTTCGCTGCTATATCGTCCAAATCATTGACCACCCTGGTGCAATTTAACCTGGTTAAATCTCTATGAATTTACTGGACCCATGTGAACGTTTTTACACCAGAAGAACCTGATTCCATTATTGCAAGCTGTATTTTAAAGGACAAAGTCCTACTCCTGTTTCTCTGAACACATTTGATGCTGATTGTTATGTACCACGTGTTTACGTCACACCTTCACCGTGCCGTGAACTCTGTTTGACCCCAAATTAGACTGCGTTCATATTGGGCGTGGCATATTTCTTTTGATCTTTTTTACCACAAAATAATCTATCGCCTGTTTGTCTTGACTCGAATTTGGGACAAAATTGTAGTAAATTATAGAAATCTGTAGAAGATTCGAGTCACGACTACAATGTATATTCTGCCCCCGAATCTTCTTAGAAACAAGCGATACCCATATATATATACCCATTTATATATATATATATATATATATATATATATATATATATATATATATATATATATATATATATATATTTATATATATAAAGCCGGGGAATTGAAAGAAGATAGGTGATTGATGGAGATATTTTTCACTTCACGAGACAAGTGTATTATTCTGTGTGTACCCTTATGTGTTTATTCGCATTTATCATTGTACATTATTAATTGGCACATTGTACTAACTGTGTACCGTTACAAGGCATCACTTACTCTGTAAGTTGATGATTTTAATTATATTTCTTTTGTTTTGTAATCATATTAATACTTAAATAAATCTTATTAATTGTAGTTAGTACTGTTTTGGGTGTCGTATTTTTGCTATTGTATTTCTCTATGGTATCGTCCTTTGTTAGGCACTGATTAGAGCGAGCCAATAACTTAAACTACGAGATTAATTTCTCACTATAGAAGGAAGTGCGTAACACTGAGTGTTGTGGCATTGTATAGCTTCTGAAGCGAACACTTTTGGCACGTCTTAAACTTGTTTTACATTATAATAATGTCCTTGGTGTCACGTGGGTGTCGCATCGCAAACATGACACTTGGAACAGCTGAAACAGCTACAGAGTTCTAGCTATCCCAGCACGAAATCCGATTAACCGTCAGAATTCCTACGAGTAATTCAAAGAAGTAATGGTCATTCAATGGTCTACATACCGCGCAAATCAATATTAGGCGGGCACATTGAAGTTATCGTTAAGTAATTTAACGCAAACGGTTAAAGGTTTAGGTGAAGATCTGAATGTGTATAATAGCAAGTAAGAATTATAACACATCGTTCCCGGAACACACACTAACCCTTTGCTCACTGTAAGATGAACACCGTATAGACACACACACACACACACGGTATTATCCGCTCTATGAAAGGAGCACTTATCTATACAGCCCTTGTTCCACCATGCTCCCACATCTTTTTAATTCCACTCCCAAGAGCAATGTCCGCTCTAGAGACTCGCAAGAACACACACCGCTGATCTCTAGTGTAATATCACTTGTCTGTTCTGTTGATGATATCAAACAATATTTCCATGTTAAATCTGGCGTCCTTTAAAAACGTTCCCTTGCCCCATGCACGCGTCATTGGTGGCTATACTTAGTTATGACGCCGCGTGCTTGATCGATAGGGGATTCTCGCGTACATCTGCTTTTGTTGAGAGTTATCTCCATCGAAATACCCCCCCTCACCCCCACCACGATGAAAGGATAGGAAAACCCCCTTGTTCTGTTTGTCTGATCAGTGATTCTCAAACGGTTGGACAGCCTGACACAGCTTATATGCTAGTCTATAATGATACATATGGCAATGACCACAAAGACAAAGTGACAGAAAATGCCACTTGTTTAACTTAATGAACCCCTGTAACACAGGCACAGTTATTCCACTACTTACCTTACAAATACACAACCAGTAACACTTGACGAAAGTAAGAAAGCCGTTGTTAATTTTTTTTAAAATCAGTATTGGGGTGGCGAAGGACGATTTCATATTATGAGACATAACACTTTGTCTAAATGAGACTGTACACACGCACATTCAGCTTGAAGTATTGTTACACACAATAACAATTGAAACGTTTGAGCAAATGCCCTCATCAGTAGACAAACAACCGCAAAGCATTCATATCATTACACATTAAAATTGACATCGCATATCCCAACAATATCTAAAACTGAAATAAAGGGAAAAAATAATAGGCACACAGCTCTTAACGAAAACAAAGCTCAGAAGAACGGAAAGAAAGTGTATTTAAAAACCACACGGGAAAAAGACATTGCAGCTATGTGAAATTGTGAATTTGGTCAACCTACCATATGTTTTTATTAATTTATTTTCCCTATAAATTGTATCAGGTGTATTACTTGCACTATTCATATGTTGACTTGCACTATTCATATGTTGACTTGCACTATTCATATGTTGACTTGCACTATCAGATGTTTAGAAACTGGAAAAAATTGCTTTTTAAATTTGTGCTGTAAATGTGTTATCCAAAACGGTCTCCAAGGTGACGACCCAGCGACTGTTTAAAACTATTGGTGCCTACATATGCCGGGAGGTGGCTTATAAAAAGTATGTCCCCAAGGCTCTCGTCCCTCTAAAAAGTGAAAAGATGAGTTGTTTTTTTTTTGAAAAGCGAAAAGATTAGCTTTTTTGAAAATCTAATAGATAAAAACTAGATAACTAGTTACAGGTTGTGGGGATGAAAAGTTAACATGAATTTAGACCTATTCTCACTGTCAGAATGAGTTCCTTAAAACGAATCTGGACACACCTATAATTAGGGGTGTGCCGGATCCGTTTTTTCCCACCGGATCCGGATTTTCTTATGCGAAATCCGCCGGATCCGGATTAGGATCCGGATTCCGGAATAATCCGGATTCCGGTTTCTCCCGGATACCGGATTTTGGTACTATTGGTAGATACTTCGGTAAGTCAAGGTGGACTACTACTTTTTGTGTATGGGAATTCGCAATCGGCGCCAAAAAAATCCGAGTTTTTAATTTTCCGATGTGTGTGTCTATTTATTATTAAATTAGTACTTTCGATATATATTTGAGTTCCGTTCCATTTGGATAAGTGTCTTACGAGAGACGCCATGTTTCTACGCGTTCGCAGCAGGTTATGCAGCTCGCTCAACCTAATTTCGCCATGGGGTTGGCCACGCCCCCCTTTTTAATGGCGGAAGTTGACGATACTTAGGAAATATTAATTTATTATCACTATTTACATCAAAATAATTGATAACTTGTGTTTCAGAATGCATTTAAAGACATTTAAACTGGAATGTTTTAATTTGAGCTTTAACAACCCGGTAGAATCCATATTATAAATGATCAGAATTTACCGTGTGCAACACGTTGTCATTGGCAACCATTCACAGCCACTTGCATAACTGTATCGTAGTACTACCTCAGAGTTTCATTCATAAGAGTTTGCCGTGTGCAAAAACTATTAAACCATTGGTCAGGGAAAGCTTTAATTAATTATTCATGTGCCAAAGTTGAAAGTTTAAACTAAGTCTAAACAGTATTTTAGTGATAAGGCAGGGAATGCGTTGCCTTATATAAACTATATAGTCATTGCGCATGACGGGATTGGCGGAATGAGATCACAGAATGTGGAGATGCAGTCCATGTTAAAAAATGACAAACCAAGTCGTACTTTAAAAATTCATAACTTTAAAACTACAACAGCTAAAAATATGATTTTGGTGTTATAATTCTTTAAAAAATTACATCTTTTCAACTATGCCATTGGTTTATTTTTACAAAAAGTTTAAATTTTCTTATCAAAGTCCCTACACTATTGGCCACTATTAGCGGGGGTGACTCTAGCCTCTGGTATGTACGGAATATTAAACATTAAACAAGCTCAAAGCTCGAAACAATCGATTAATGTATCGTGATCGTGTGGAATTCGGGAAAGAGAATTACTTTTATTTCAGATTATGATCCGGTGAGTCACAAAATCTGGCAAATTCCGAAATCCGGTATATTCCGGAATCCGGTTGTACCGGATACATGTAAATCCGGCGGAACCGGATTTCACCGGATAGTGCAAAATCCGGCGGAACCGGATTCCGGACCGGACTCCGGCACACCCCTACCTATAATACGAGTGACAGCTGCTTCTAAAATTGGCTTAGGATATAATCTAAGGAAAAAACCCAGCATTTCCACCGTATTTTCTAAAAAATTCTCATCTTTGCAGCAAATTCTTCGTAGTCTTAGTAATGGAGATAAAGAAATCGCTTTTTTTACATGGCTGAGCTGAGGATAGGAAGATGAGTATAGCTGGAAACTGTGATTGTCTGTTGTCTTATAATAATAAATGGTCCAAGATATTATGTTCTCGTTTCAGCTGTAATAAATGGACAATAAATAAATATTGTGTTCTTGTTTAAGTTAATTTCGGGGTCCAAAGGTATAATTCGACAAAACTAAAAAAACACACCAAAAAAACACCAAAGGGTGCTCCTTGCTACATTGTAAGAATCACCCAAAGCTCATTAACTAAAGAAACTTTTTTTTTCGACATCGGCTAGACGTCTCTTCTTCTCTCTTGAAGCATCTGATCATTCAGCGCGACTTATCCTTTTATTTCCCCATCAGTTGGCCACAATCATCAACAGAAATCATTGTATTTCAATAGACGCTCTCTAGTTTTGGCATTGTGCAATTCTCAACAGAATTATTACCCAAGCGATTGCCTTCCATTATTTTCTACCGTGAACCTTTGCTGTTGAAATCAGTTATTATTTTTACTATTTCCTTCTACAGTCCATGCTGCCTCTTTGGTGCCCAATCTCTACTTCTTCATTGGACCCTAAGTGTACGGCGCATGAAAGATTTGTGCGTCCAACCATCTCTGGCACGTAGTTTAACATTATGACGTCATCCATGCATGTTATTCAACAATTTGGATGAGCTCACCAGTGAATGGTGACTTAAACATATTGGTACTTACCCTTACCCAGAACATTTACAACAACCTTGTCCCTTGACAGATAACACATCAGCTTTACTTATGGGAGAGAGGGATAGTACTAGTCGATTGATTGAAACTGCTTGCTCGAAGGAAATCATTTCCAAATAAAAACTTTGCATTCGATGTCGCATCTAAATCTTAATCTATTTATATTCAGATATCTTATTTGCTAATGATTATTTGAGCAAATAAACCATTGTGACTATTATAATTCTATGGCTGAGCCTTTTCAGTGTCTTGGCCAGGCTAAGTACAGGATTTTTGCCGCCCCCCTTCCACAACTACTCGGCAACTGTCTGAAACTGCCGCCCGCTATAGAAAGGAACACAATTGCCACCCGGGGCGGACCGCCCCTCCCTAATCTTCCTACGCCACAGAGCCTTGTTGGTCTTTTAATTAACTCTCGTACTTCAGGGACATAGTTTAATATTAAATAAAGTAATCACTCTCAGTAAGACGCTTATAATAATTTGGACTTGATTCAGCTGCAGTTGGACTATCATTCTCTTTAAAGGAAAAATGACAGGACCGCTGTTCACTCAGAAGAGAGAAGTACGTCTAATTAAAATGATGGCGTGGGGAAGGGATGGACGGGGCGTCACGTATAGACTGGTCGCCAGTGGGGCGTAGTCTGGCCGTGGGGAGTAAGATCTTCACCATGCAGACTCTTGAGACACATTTGCAGCCCTCTGGTTTACTGTTAAAGTGGGCCGAGGGTTTCATTGGATGAGTTGTGGTTCTCGCAAGCAGACAGACACTACGGACCAGTGAACCGCCCCGTGACCACTTGTCCGTGCGTGGACTTCCAGATGTCGGCTTAAGACTTAAGGCTTGCGTGATTATATCAAATAATGGATTGGTTCTAGCTTGTGCTTAACGCTTGAGACTGTGGGCTGTCTGGGGGTCACGCGGCTGACGTGTGTGGGGAACCCCTGACTAACATAAACACGGGGTAAGGTTTATATGAAAACTAAACAAGCAGCACGTCCGGGTGATACAGATGAACAACATTCGGTCTACCTCTCTGTTTAAGTTGACGGGGAACACTTACACACGTGTAAGCAATCAATAGTCCTTAGATATGACAATGGATCAAATCGGTGGCATACATGGAACAAATGATAAATTAAAGTGAAGTTTTGATGTTTGCTCCACTTCATTTTGAAGGCAATTATTATTCATTTGCAACATGCACTTACAATATTTGAGAAATGGCCCCAGAGTAACTACAACAAAATATCGATTTTTGGGTGATGTTTTCTTTGCTCTATTCCTGTGCCACGCCCCAAACTTTTTTGTTGGTGTTCTTCCTTAAACAAAATGTACTTCCCATTGGCAACAGAGCCATCTAAATTTACGCATACGTTTCAATTATAAACTCACAGTAAGATCAATCAAGGTATCACAGCCTCGTCTAAAGTTCTCCACAAATGTCCTGCAAGAATTTAAAGCAGGCTATGACAGCGTTGCCACGTATCTGGAGAATATCCCCAATGCTTTATAGTTGTACGTTCACCTCATTCTGTTAAACATTATCTGAACTTAGTCCTCAATTCTAGAGTTTAAAAATAAATGTCTATCACAATTTATGTGGTTCGAAGTTTTAGTAAACAAAATATTGTTTTACTCTGAGCTAAAATGCATGTTCAAACTATTGATTATTTGAACGAATTATGTTAGGGATATTAGGTCTTGTGAAGAAACTGTTGCAGTTAAGAACGCCTATAGAAAACTTGATGTGTGACCCACTATGATAAGGTTAGTCTTCTGGTATTACCTCACAACGTTGTCACTGTCATTAGAGTCGATAGAATAATCGCCCTCCCCCTTTACGCAACCCGAAAGATTGCTGTCATTCCTTTCAAAATTAGAACCCTTAATGGGGTTTATTATTGATATGGTATTGATATGACTTAAATTAATCATTATTTCTACTGACGATACTTGATATATAACAGCCTCAGTTTAGCGTTGCATTTGAAAGAAAAGTTTATCCTTAAAACCTATAGGATTTACTTCTTACGAAAATATGACAGGCTTGTCTACGATTATTATTATTTTTTTAAAATTGTAAACCTAACGCTCTCCTTGAAAATGAACAACTGGTCCGACTAAATCAGCCAATAAGAAATAAATGATGACCTATGTCATTGACCTGTATCATCAAACTTGCCTAAAGTTTGGCTTGGCTTAGTTAAATCATTACGTACCAACCTATCCTGCTGTTTTACCCGTGATGGTAGAATGATTACACACCAACATGTTCGGCTGTTCTACACATTCAAGTTAAATGCTTACATACCAAACTATCCTGCTGTTTTACCCGTGATGGTAGAATGATTACACACCAACATGTTCGGCTGTTCTACACATTCAAGTTAAATGCTTACATACCAAACTATCCTGCTGTTTTACCCGTGATGGTAGAATGATTACACACCAACATGTTCGGCTGTTCTACACATTCAAGTTAAATGCTTACATACCAAACTATCCTGCTGTTTTACCCGTGATGGTAGAATGATTACACACCAACATGTTCGGCTGTTCTACACATTCAAGTTAAATGCTTACATACCAAACTATCCTGCTGTTTTACCCGTGATGGTAGAATGATTACACACCAACGTGTTCGTCTGTTCTACACATGCAAGTTAAATGCTTACACACCAACATGTTCGGCTGTTCTACACATTCAAGTTAAATGCTTACACACCATGTTCGGCTGTTCTACACATTCAAGTTAAATGCTTACACACCAACATGTTCGGCTGTTCTACACATTCAAGTTAAATGCTTACACACCAACATGTTCGGCTGTACTACACATTCAAGTTAAATGCTTCCACACCAACATGTTCGGCTGTTCCACACATTCGAGTTAAATTCTTACATACCAACCTTTTCGGCTCTTCCACACATTTAAGTTAAATTCTTACATACCAACCTGTTCGGCTGTTCTACACATTCAGGTTAAATGCTTACACACCAACCTGTTCGGCTGTTCTACACATTCAAGTTAAATGCTTACACACCAACATGTTCGGCTGTTCTACCCATTCAAGTTAAATGCTTACACACCAATATGTTCGGCTGTTCTACACATTCAAGTTAAATGCTTACACACCAATATGTTCGGCTGTTCCACACATTCAAGTTAAATGCTTACATACCAACCTTTTCGGCTATTCCACACATTCAAGTTAAATTCTTACATACCAACCTGTTTGGCTGTTCCACACATTCAAGTTAAATGCTTACATACCAACCTGTTCGGCTGTTCTACACATTCAAGTTAAAGGCTTACATACCAATCGGTTCCGCTTTGCTAGTTTTGAAGTCTAAACTAGAAACAAGGGACTCTACTGATACAGTTACTGGCTGGTTGGGAGAATGTAATTTTATTTCCCCTTAATTTTCTTAGCATTAAGCAAGGACAACGTATATAATAAAGCGACATGCCGTTGTTGACGTGTGAACAAAGCACTTGGAACATAATTTCATAACATGACCAAGTCTAAGGCGATAGAGCTTGAATGACATCAGCTTGTTAACGGAGGCAGAGAAGAATAGGAACATGGTATATTTTATGCTGAACCAGCAGCCTTTGTAATATTTAGTGTGTTTGTGTTTGTTTGTATTTTGACACCACTGTCTTGAAGATATCTGTTTTCTAAGTTAACGTATGTGCTGACGCAATATTCAATGTGTTCAATTGGCATAAAGGTTTAGGCTTTGTTTCAAATTGAAAGATCTAGCTGATCAGTTACATAACTGTTTATTGACGCCAAATCCTGTAGACGTTAATAGTTGAACTAACAAGTATGTAACTGGGTGGCCGAGCGGTCTAAACTTTCTCAAACGAAATAGCTGGTGGGTCTGGAGTTCAGTCCCCACCAAAGCCATCCCAAGCAACCCGGGTGGATGGGACCCGTTAGCCTTGGAAGGCAACCTAAGAGAAGGCAAAATCTGAATTTAAACCAGGAGTCAGAATGATCAACAAATTGATCGTGGGCACCTCACATATTATAAGAAGAAGAAGTATGTGATATATATTGCAATTTTATAATTTAAAAAATGTATTGCAATAATCCATGTTGTTAAGATTTATGAATAAGTTCGGCGTGAAAATCCACATATTTATTTACAGGGATAAAAATAATGTAAAAAAGAACACATTGTAATCTTTTATCTGTGCTTGGACAAAATTATATAAGCATTTTTTCAGAATGAATATTGTGATCATTTTTATTATACATTTAAAAAAAATGTTGAAATTCATAGAGGCAAATAGTGGCCTACAATGAGTATACCGAACTGACAATAATGGTCTGACTTGTATTCAGTATAAAGACATCCGACTGATAATTTTCATCTAATGAAAGCTAACATGTTATCTCTTGGTAAATCACTGTATTGACAATGATATATGTCAAAGACGTAACAGATGGGAGTTACACGCCACTACAGTGATCTACAAATAAATTATGTTGCCAGATCATACCTTAAGAATGGCCAACAGATTGAAAACATTGATACAGATGATGGCAAGTTAAACCTTGTGCAAGTCAAAGCATACTAACAAACATTTCTCCCAAAATATGCACGAAAACGTCTTCCCTCACGGTTCTCTCCTCTTTCTCTCCTTTCTCTCCCCCCCCCCTGCTCTCTCTCCCTCACATGCCCCCCTAAATATCGGTCTCACTCCTGGCTGTCGTTTTAATCCTTCTCTCGACCCGCCTCTATCTCCCAGTCTCACTCGATATTTAATTATATTTTCATCTTCCAGCCACTGTTTCCTTTCAACTAAATCTTATGCCCCCCTAAATATCGGTCTCACTCCTGGCTGTCGTTTTAATCCTTCTCTCGACCCGCCTCTATCTCCCAGTCTCACTCGATATTTAATTATATTTTCATCTTCCAGCCACTGTTTCCTTTCAGCTAAATCTCTCGCCCTATCTCTTCGGGTACTCCCACACGTTCATCTGTCTCTCTGTCCCCCTCCCCTGCACCCGGCCAACATCATTCCATCTCTGTGCCATGTTTCTCCCTCTCTAATAAGCACCCCTAGTTCTCTCCTAGTAGCAGTCCCAATTCACTACCCCATTACGGGACACTCGATGTATGACCTGACCTCTTTGATCAGAGGTTGCCTAATTATTTACACTCACACACACTCCAGTGATAGTTTTTATCTGCTCACACTTACTGCACCGTGATAGTTTTTAGCTACACACACTTACTGCACCGTGATAGTTTTATCTACACACTTATTCTCCCATGATAGTTTTATCTACACACTTATTCTCCCATGATAGTTTTATCTACACACTTATTCTCCCATGATAGTTTTATCTACACACACTTATTCTCCCATGATAGTTTTATCTACACACATTTATTCTCCCATGATAGTTTTATCTACACACACTTATTCTCCCATGATAGTTTTATCTACACACTTATTCTCCCATGATAGTTTTATCTACACACACGTATTCTCCCATGATAGTTTTATCTACACACACTTATTCTCCCATGATAGTTTTATCTACACACACTTATTCTCCCATGATAGTTTTATCTACACACTTATTCTCCCATGATAGTTTTGTCTACACACACTTATTCTACCATGATAGTTTTATCTACATACACTTATTCTCCCATGACAGTTTTATCTACACACTTATTCTCCCATGACAGTTTTATCTACACACTTATTCTCCCATGATATTTTGATCTAAACGCACGTATAGTTTTTAGCTACCAATGAAGACTTGAATGCAACCTTACTCAAATAAAGATCCACATTTAAAGCAAGTGTTCATTTTATGATTGAATCGGCACGTTGTCTATCATCTACTAGTTAAGAACCGACCTGTCATTATGTATCATCTACTAGTTAACCGAGCAGTCGTTTACCCCCCATATGTGCCTTGGACCTCGTAACATGGATGAAGTGATACATTTTCATTATTTGGATGAACACGTGTGGTAATTCGAAAATTGATTAGACCTCCCGTTGGGGCCTGGAAGGCGCATGTGTTAAAAAAAGGGGGGTGTCGCGAGGTAGCGACAAATTATTAAAGAGATCAATCATTTCAAGCGTAACAGTGACACCCGACCTGTACATAATTTAGTGGTAGGCAATCAACCCCGGGTCTGTCATGGCGAGATGACGTCACGTCAGGTGGTTACCGGTGCACGTGTTGATCTAAATAACGACGCTGGCATGTCTAGCAGTTGTTGGGTCCAGGAGAACGGGGGGGGGGGGGATTGGAGGGACGGGGGGCAGCAACGAATCTATCATGATACTAATAAAGTCCCGCCCCCTTTGCCCGCAAAGTCCCAGAAAAACGCGGTCATCTTTTATTTTTGTAATGGATCCCCACTGTAAGGATCCAACACAATTTTTTTTAAAAATTCATTAGGGTGACGCACGTGTAAAGATAAAGTACAGCAGCTGAGATGCAGTGGTGAATATGTGATCAATGCCAATAATCTTTGTGCTCATTCTGAAGGTGATTTTCAGGCACCATAAGTACCCCCTCTCCGTTTTTCCCCCGCCCATTGCGATATAGATGGGGAAATGTTTAGAAATGCACACACAGTGAATAGAGCAAACAATACATTTTTTCGTGTTACAATTGAATAATTGTCAGAATTGGATAAGTGTCTTATTTTTTATAAGTAAAACATAGATGGTAGATCTCTTATTTCATGGTATACACTTTTAAAAGATTTTCTTTTTAATGTAGACGGTCGAACATATGATTTATCGTTTGTATTATTATTTACAAATACTGTTAAAGTTGGAATTAATTTGAACTGTACGCAATCCTTTGATATGTTCAATTCATTTTGTCAATGGCCTTGTTAATGTTATTGTCCAAGTTAGCTAGCAAGCAAGAAGTTATGAATTTGTTTGTTTTTCAGAAATATTTCTGTGATGAGTCATCGGTAGTATTAACACAAACACATAGCAAGAATGTCAGCCCAATCTTTCATTAGTATTTTTAACTGAAGTCAACTGCTCAGAGAATGAATGTGTTCACATGTGTCTCTCATGACCTTCTGTCGTGCCCACAGGTTGTAAATCTCATTTTCTCAGAAGCCCTACATCGATAGATCTGTTTTTAACGTGGCTTAGAAGACTTTTGGCTCATGTTAGCCTGAATTTTATTTAACCTACCTTTTCGTCTTTCTAAACAAAATAATGCATCACTATGGAATACAGTTGATGCGGATCTAGAATCTTTGATCTCAATTAGTTCAATGATGGATTCCATTGTTTTTGGAGTTGCAAAACTAGTTATTTCAATAGCTAGATAGTAAATGACCTTTCCACTGACTGAACATCTGTCAAAAATATTCTGAAATGTTGTGTTCCAAATGAATCCATGTCTGTGTGTGTATAAGCAATCGGAAAGCTTCAGTAAACATTGACGCCATCGTGAGAGAGGCGGCGGCCGACGTAATCCAATTGTGACAGGGGAATGAACAGACGGGCTGCTGTTTGTTAGACTAAATCTGGTCTTGAAGTGAATCAGCCACACGCACACATCTATTCCTTCGAGATTCTAGTCAAATCCCTCGCCTAGTTTTGTGGAAAATGGGACCTTGAGGGGCTCGATGCCATGCTCGTTATACATACCCGTTTATATACACATGTATCAAATATTAGTGTCATTGATTCGAATGTAGCGTTACGTATAAACTTTAGGATTAGTTTGTTTACAGTTTAGAACACCAGTGGTGGGTGAAGCGGGTGCTGGGGAACTGGGATACACACTCCCAATGACGCTAATTAAACATCGTAACGGAAACAATTGATCCATTGTCGTGCCAGGCACCAGTTAGACTTACCATTGGTAACCTGGACACGGTCGGCTCGATGGCCGTACACGCGTCACATAATTGGCCACAACAAGATCCATTTACTGGCAGCACTGCTTAGTACTTACACGGTGACGTCATTCATAACTGGGAGAAGAAGTTGTCTTTCATTCAGCACAAGAAAATCAACAATCTAGTCATCCCTGAAAGTAATGAATCTATAAATACACTGGTAATTTAAACAGGACTGCTGTTCATCCAGATTTGCATTTAAAAAAAAATAACTTGCATCATTAAAACTATATATAGTCTGCATAGCGTTAATTTCAGATCTTTCCTTTAAACCAGAGGTCCCCAAACTTTTTTGTCCCGTAAACCACTTGCTTTGTGTTTTTCGGTTTTGGGTAGACCCACTGCTTACCTGATATTGATTTTTTTGCAAATTCATTAACTTCAAATGTATTTTTGACATCCGGTATAGTGCTACTCACTTTGAAAGATTTAAATTTATAGCGGTACTGAAGTGTAGTGTGAAAAACTTTTTAAAAAAAACATGTTAAGTTTTATACATAATTTATTAATAAAAAGTTAAATTTTATTTATTTATTTTTTTTACATCATAAATCTTAGATAATTTATGTAGGAATATATATGTTTTATATTATAGTTGTAAGTAAATAGGTACTATCTGTGTATGTGGATTATTCCATTCATGGAATGCCAAAATAGAAGTCACGACCTGCTTACATGAGATCCACTATCGTTGACCCCCATTTTCATTTCATTTTTTTCCCCAATTTTTTTCCCGCTGACATGGACCCCTTGCAAGTTGTCGTTGACCCCTGGGGGTCGATATAGACCACTTAGGGGATCTCTGCTTTAAATGATGTTAAGCTTCAAGCTGGATACATTTGTTGATTAGGGGCTGAATAAAAATTGCATCAACTTGAAATTAAAAATTCCACACATTTGTAAATGTATTTCTCCCATGTCAGTCTTTTGTCTTTGATTGTTTTATTTCAAGATTATAATACCACTGAACTGGGCTGCTAGTTAAAAATAATAATACTATTTCTAGAATTTGTTCAAAGATTAAAACTTTCCACATTCCTTTAACTAAAAATATTAAGAGTAGCTGCCCCTTGTGTTGTTTCTTGTTTCAATTGTAGAAACATCTCTTTACTTTGTTTTTGTCAGGTTTAAGCGCCCTCTCCTATATTTTTTCTGTTTTAGGTAGGATATATATATTGACATTATGTAAATTTAATTTATACTTATTTAAATGTGTTTTGTTTGTTTGTACTGATGAAGGCATGTGCCGAAACGTTTAATTCTGTATAATGTACAATTATTAATAAAGCTAACTCATATTGTTCTATTGACACAATTTGTTCGTGTCTTATTAATATATTCAATTGTAGACCATGGAAGAAAAATAAAATGTCACTTTTGATTTGTTCATAGACCGTTGATAAAATGTCCACACCCAAACCTGGCCTCTAGTCACATTGTATGTAAAACATAGATGTTGTGATATGACGCACTGATACTGATCATTGAAATATTTGTTTCTCTCCAGAACTTCGACACCAGCGAGTCAAAACTTCGCAGGGAGTTCGAGGTCTATGGTGCCGTCAAAAAGGTAGGCTTGCTCTCTTCTTACATGTTGCAACTCAGGGGATGGCTCTCGACACACTTTTCACGACTTTTTTTATCAGAGATAATTCACTAACATTGCTACGTTGTGAGTGAATACTTAATGTATCTCTATTAAACGCTGGCTTTTTTGGCCAGTTAGGTGTTCACTTCATTTGCTCTTTAGTCCCACAAGGAGAATTCAAAGGCAAATGCTAACAAAATATAATCAAAATGTCCCTGAAAATCTCAGAACAACGATAACAAGCTTTATATACACTCAGTTGTAATATCTTCAGTGGGTTTCGGCAATCCTTGTAGCTGTAGGGCGGTAAAATGTGGCTGTCACAGGCTGGACGATTAAATGTCACTTGCACTTCGCCTTATTATACAAAAATAACCCAATCTGTTGACAGTAAATGCAGCTTCTTTAAATCAGAATCAGTGGTAGAGACCATGACCTCGTACAGCATACAGATCAAAACCATGCTACTTCCAGATATACAAACTTTCACTACCGGTACCGGATTAACCGGCAAAGTTCACAGCGCCTTTGGGATCCCCATACTATTTTTTTTTTTTTTACATGATATCCTGAACGAGATTGTAATATATTTGACTAATGTACAGTGGTGTGAGCAGCTTGTACATCTCCATGCCTATTACATTTGGTTTAGAAATAATTTGGGTTGAGGAGGAGAGAGCAATGGAAAGATCGTATCACTAAGCCAATTACTTTTCATTGAATTGATTAGAATGGTACGGTAGCAATACTTTGAGTCAGAGGGAGGCCTTTGGGCGATTTTGGCGATTATTTTTTAGATGACAAGGAATGAATGGAAATAAAAAGTACAACTACATGGCACGTAAAGACTTAAATTTAGTGCTAAACACCAGACGAGACTGTATTTGCCAAATAGAAGACCACAGGTTCACATGTACCGGTAGCAATACAATTAAAAAAGAGGAACTCAGCTGGAATTCATTGGCAACTAATCAGAGAAGAAGGCGATAAATAATAAACTCTGAGTGCACCCATTTGCGGCAATAAAACTGGAGTAGGCCTACAGTTTAAAGTAAAGTAGATTTACCGGTAAACGAACTTAATAATTTTGTAGATTCCGATTTCAAATATTAATTGAAGCCACCATTTGGAATGACCTGCTCTTTAAAGACATGGTCATTTCTAGCCTCTTGGTTAATCCCCATCAAATATATACTTTGAAAGCTAACTAATTACCTTATTTAAAAGATAAAATTAACATCTAACGCATTTCCTTGCACGGTTGCATTTCCGTTATAAGGCACGTTGAGAGAGAGCAAAGTAGATGTGCAGCTAAGCTCATTGGGTCTGTGCCATAAATGAAGAAAAAGAAAAGAGAAACAAAAAGATTTCATTCATCAGTCGCCATTTAACAAAGGGTGGACTTGACCGTTGAACTCAGAGTGCCGGATATGAAAGGAACATTCATTTGCAAGGGGTTCCAGAATATCTACTGCCAAGGGGCCTCTGCAGGGCTTAATCTGGCACTGCAAGTCTCTAAAATGCCATGTGCACTGTGCACTAATATTTATACTAAGTCTTTTCTATAGCTGGACGGTATCACCATGAACAATTTCTTCTTAATATCAACCATGTAAACGAATAAATGATCCAGTTACCAGATAGCACCCTCTCGTTCTGTCCCCCACCCTAGATCACATAGCCCTGGGAAGTATCCAAATGTTGAGTCCATGAAAGCCATATCATCAAGCGTTGTGTAATGGGGAGACGTGTGTTAGTGAGACAACATTTATTAATAAGTTCATATTTAGAGATTGGGACACGTTTGGCATGTTACAGAATGACGTCAACACGTATTGTCATGACCTGGTGACATGCCAGTGCCAGTGGTACCCAATCCCTTTGTACCTCATAGCACATTTCCGTCCACTAGTAATAGCTGGGGACGGGTATGTGGGCCACTGGCCTGTGGTTTAGAGAACAAACACACCTTCATTCATTTTTAGGCTATCCTGCTGCCAAATGATATATTGACTGGTACTGATTGCTCTGTGTGTGCACAAGTCGCAAAAAAAAAGGGGGGTGGGGGGGGGGGGGAGAGGACAGTCCAACCAATGAAGTAGTCTGTTGAAACTGTGGACGTCCAGCTTTGCAAAACTTTTTACAATACCCTGGTATTATTTCTGAACATATTGATTGACATATTATGTATAACTATCTAATAATTAGTCAACATTCTAGAAATCGCCAAAGTTTTATACAATTTTACCCGCGTTAATATTTGAACTATTTGCGATGTGCACATATATCGACCTTCGATCAAGCTAATATTAATGTTTGCGTGTCCATTGTACTCTCCCTATTAATATATAATGCTTATGTTAACAAAGTTGTGCTGTTTTTTTTTAAAGCTTTATATTGCCTCCGCTTTTGTTCATGTTTCTTTCTGGTTGGGTGTGTGGCAAAATCTTCGGACTGCTAATTGACCCACTTCCCGTCGACCCAATCAAGCTAACACTTGGCACATCGACTCGTTGCCGACGACAACACACTCTATACAATTTTCAGCCTGACCCCCCAAAATTAGTTTTTTCCTGTTTTTCAAAGGGAAGATGGAGGAAATGTAATGCCACTGATTTTACGAAATAAAATTCCGATAACTGCGCTAAATGAGATTCTTTAAAAAAAAAATATATATATATTTAAAAAAAAGAGTGCATTTGTTGCGTAATCTTATCATTTGTTTTGTCTAAAATAGTCGGTGAGATAAGTTTGCTGTGTAAATGCGGGTGGGTCATTAGAAATAGATACAATAAAATGATACAAAATGCATATAAAGGATTTGTAGGGAAAACTTTGTTTTTAGGGGTTTATTATGGAGGATCCCGTTTATTGCAACTAAAGATTGTGTATTAGAACCTGGAGATTGTGTTGATAACGTCTTGGCTGTGTTACAGCTCTAAAACCAGGTATTTCTAAGTGATGTAACACAATGAAACCGAAGCTTATCTTTGCCCGGCATCAACAAATTGAATGTTGTTGACATTCCTTCACATTCGTACTCTCTAATAACAACCGTTTCCGTTATGGTTTTAAAGTGCGGGCCCGGCCTGTAAGTTGGATTGGCCACTTATTTCCTGTGTACTTCTGCCAAGTGGGGGTCTCATCCCACGTCTGCAGGGTTCACGCGGGTACTCCTCCTAATGTGGCACCATACATTCCTGAAACGATGTACTTGTTCCATATCATAGACAATCTCCACCCGTGACAGTGTTGCAGCGGGCCTGGTGCTATTTACTGCGAGACCTCGTTTAAGATCCGGCTGTTGGTGAAATTAAACATCTTGCACTGCAGACTGTGGACTAACTCGTGTGTTCACATTAATAACGTTTCCCACAGTGACTTCCCCATTTCTTTGAAAATGTGTTCAGTAAAAAAGTATATCTACACCTGATAACTTTGCGTGGGAGAACTGGCTATGTTGAATGGAAGACCTGGCTTGTGTCTGGGAGGCCCAGCTGTGATGTGTGTAGGCCCAGCTGTGATGTGGTGAGGCCCAGCTGTGATGTGGTGAGGCCCAGCTGTTATGTGTAGAGGCTCAGCTGTGATGTGTGTAGGAGGCCTAGTTATGGTGTGTAGGAGGCCTAGCTATGGTAAATGTTGAAGGCCTAGCTATGGTAAGTGCTGAAGGCCTAGCTATGGTAAGTGTTGAAGGCCTAGCTATGGTATGTGTGAGAGGCCTAGCTATGGTAAGTGTTGAAAGCCTAGCTATGGTAAGTGTTGAAGGCCTAGCTATGGTATGTGTGAGAGGCCTGGCTATGGTAAGTGCTGAAGGTCTAGCTATGGTAAGTGCTGAAGGCCTAGCTATGGTATGTGTGAGAGAACTAGCTATGGTATGTGTGAAAGGCCTAGCTTTGGTGTGTCTGGAGCTAACAAGTGGAGAACGTTATGTGCCGTATGAGCCACTAATGGACAATGTAGTTGGCATGTAGACCCGGTGCCGAGAAGGCGTGGGTTCCATGCTAGAAGAGAGATGATGATTAGGGCTAGGTCGGGTTCAGTTAGTTAGTTGTGTTTTTTACACCGGGTATGGGTGTAAAAAGTAAAAGTAAAAGAGTTATCTTCTAGTTTCTTTGTGTTCCAGCCAATGGGGAGAATTGAGATGTACATGTGTAGAGCCAGTATCGATTAGGAGGAAATCAACGCTGAAGGCTTCAAAACACGAATACTAATAGCTTAATTGTATAATCCTTAACCAGTGGTTCTCAACCTTTGTAGTGCCGCAACCCTTTATAACATGTGTGAAGTTGTGGCGACCCACAACCAGAATGATACCTTGAAACTGAGAAACGGGTGTTGAGAAATGGTGGGGTGGGGGGAGTTTTCTTGTCAAAGGTTTTTGGTACTATAATTGAGATCGGGTGGTGGGGGTGGAGGGATGCAAATACAAGGTACTAAATGTGGTAGGGGTCTGTAAAGGGGGCTCTGTTAGTCAATTCTCAGAAATATGTTGATAAATTCACACAGCTAATTATAATAAATTCGATAGTTTGACTTAGAAGCTGTCAACTTTTAAGTTTAGCGCTCTCCCACCCACAGAGTGACAGAAGTGGAACAACAAAAAAGTAAGGGGTGGATTAAAATAATATGTAATGTAGTGGGTTTTTAAGGGAATGAAACGACCGAACATTTGATTCGATTGAGTTGCTGACATCTACCGAGTAAATCATCATTTTTTAAAATAATATTGTACGTAGCTGTTTTGTAGTCAAAATGTAGTTGCAATAAGAAACCAGACCTATCACTTGCCAGACACCCAAACGAGGGGGCTGTAACTACAGGTGAGAACAATTTCCCTAGCCCGTTAACATAGCAAAAATCAAACATGGAGAGGAGCTTCGCTAATTGCTGATCGCTGGTTGGTAGCAGTTTTCACTTTTCTGATACAAACGTTTTTATAAAAATTATTTATATCATAGCGTTACCATCCTAGCCATGCTTCAGTTAAGCATATTCCTTAACGTCTTAAATGCGTGTAGAGTTCCATTACAATGATTGAATTCTATGACGCACGGACACCCACACACGCACAACGTCGGCTACTCAGTATCATCAGCCAGTCGCCATGTCAAATGAAATAACAAACTACAGAATTCTCAATGTAACAATGTCACTAACGCTGCCAGAGGGCGCTGATGTCACTAAATGAAAGTCCTGATAACTGCGCTCAATGCGATTCTTAAAAATACTGCCTTTGATGATGCATACTATTTTCTTTTGTTTTACGGAAATCGTCGCAATTTAAATATCGTGTTAGAAATCTGCGGCATAAAAGCGGTGGGGCATTTGAATATTAATATAGTTCAGGGGCGTGAAAAAGGGCGAACCCTGCCGAGGGGGGGGGGGCAATGATTTGGCTTCTTTTTAAGTGCATTACTTGAATCCATGTTTTGTCTAGTAACTTGAATTGATGGAAGTCCAGACATTGCGGCCACCATTGTGTGGTGGGTTAGTTTCGCACCAATCAGATTTCTATTACCTGTTTAATTCAGGTAAAATATAGAAAGAGCTATTTAAACAAAAAAAAAAATGTTAACAATCGGAGCCGGTGATTTCTTTGGATGGGTCAGGGTAATTCCCGCGTGTGCTAATAGTCTGAATGGCCAGGTATCCGGGTTAGTAACTGGGCCAGTCCTAATAATTACAACGTGGGTCCGGTATTGATAATACCATAATACCCATCTTACAGTAAGACAACGAAAACAAAAAAATATTTTGGGGCAATAAGCTTCCATATTATTAGCAATAGGTTATAAAATCGTTTTCTTGTTCTTGTTTAGATGAACCGCTCAGCTGCACAAAATGCTGTCACTGTTAAGACAAGATCGGTTGTTTGTTCTTCCTATCGGGTTGTCCAGTACGGTAGTTTGCGTTCAAACACAGTACCTAAAAAGAATTACATGAGATCAGCAGACTGTGGAGGAAGCACACATATGAAACAATAGCATTTTAAATTATGTTTCTTCTATTTGTAGGCCAGCAAGTCACCCTTTGTTGAAACTGTGAAAATGTTTTACTATGAGACCAATGAAAATCACATTCAAACGTTAACATATAGTATGAATATTTTGTTAACGAAATGGCTATGCGGACCCGGGTCCGAGAAGTGAGAAGTTGGGATTAAAATTTTAAAAAAAGAATATTGTAATGTTGTAAGACAAATTGAGGTATCAAATGAAAGATAATTGAATGTACTATATGTTTGTAAACTTACTTCTTTAGTTTAACAAAAATAAAATACCACAAATGTCATCCGAAGAGCATTGAGTCTAAAGGGACCCGGGTCCGAATAGCGGCGCTGCGTGTTCGGGTCGATTTTTACTAAATGCTGTTCGGATGTCATTTGTTGTAGTTTATTTTATTTAAGCTGAAGAAGTAAGTTTACAAAAAATATAGTCCATTCAATTATCTTTCATTTGATATCTAATTTTGCCTTACAAATCCTACAATAATTTTTAAATATTTTTTAATAAACCCAAACTCTCACTCCTCGGACCCGGGTCCGAATAGCCGCAACCTTTTTTTAATTTCAATGTACTTTTTCACACCTTGTATTCACATAAACGTTTTGAGTGCATGACATTTTCCCAAACCATGCTCCGTAGAAAAGGAAATCTCCAGCAGCTATAATTGAACCAGAGAAGTCATTCGATGTGAGCCAATTCTAGAGCACGGGTGTCTAGCTATGTTGGTCAAAAATGGGTTCAATTATATTTTTTTAAATTTCGAAACATGACCCTAAAACCCTTTTTTTTCCTCCAGTTAGGACTACCTACTTTGTGAATCACAATCTATGCTACCAGTGTCTAGTTATATTAGTCAATCTATTCTCTATACCAGGATTACACACCCTTGTAAACAGTCTGTACCTTAGAAATTGTTTTACAAAGTCTCGCACTGTTTGAAAATGTAACAATCTATTTTTAAATGGTGAAGGAAGTGAGCGTGTTGTGGTGGTACACCCCGGGTGCCACTTTTTCCCCTTATATCGAGGGTTTTTCGGCCAACTTCAGAGTTTTTTCGGGGAAAAGTGATGGGGGGGGGGGGCAAGAAGTTTTGCCCACCCCGGGTGGGACTAACCCTAGCTACGCCACGGAATGGAGTTAATAATTTTATTTTTGAATGTAAAAAATGGACCGATAAACGTGTAAATACTGTAATCTTTTTCCCCTTATATCGAGGGGTTTTCGGCCAACTTCAGAGTTTTTTCGGGGAAAAGTGATGGGGGGGGGGGGCAAGAAGTTTTGCCCACCCCGGGTGGGACTAACCCTAGCTACGCCACGGAATGGAGTTAATAATTTTATTATTGAATGTAAAAAATGGACCGATAAACGTGTAAATACTGTAAATACCTGGTTCCTTACTTAGACGAACATAATCCCAATGTTACTCTGATGTTGATAAAATGGACTGACTTACCTTGTCACCCCACCAGAAAACATTACATTTGTTGTTCGTGTACATAATCAAAGGCTAATATCCATTGTCACTTTGTTTTGATGCAGTTTTCGAGACCCACAAATCCACACTGCGTGCTGGAACAGGATGAAGGAAGTGCTCTTTTGCTGGCTGACAAGTCATGCCTTGCTATTCCGGCATCACTTGGTTCTAATCCAATGAAACTTTTGAGATTCCAGAAGAAAACGTGTAGTTCGCCCGTTGCTGCTCAGTTCGGGAGCTCCGTTTTAAAGCATGAAAATATCACATTTAATAAGTAAATAGTTCACGGTGTAACTACATCTTCTTTGACTTTCTTCGGTCCACTATATACGTTTTAATACGATCACAACAACTGGTACAACATATTGTTTGAACAAATGGTTTGAATCAAGACCAACATTTTAAAATTGAAAGGAACTAAGTTTCAAGAGGAAAAGAGTGTTGGCTGTTTGGTTTTAAGTTAATCACACGTCAATCTATTTAGAAAATCAGAACAATCGAGTTCCTTTTCACTAATGTGAAATCGGTTGACAGTACTTTTAGACCAGTACCAACCATTTCTAGTACACACCTAGACAACACGTTGACCTATTCCTGAACAATACCAGGGGTTTCCAACATACGCCCAAAGTCGAGAAATAATTCAGCACGACAATCACTTATTAAAATATCTCGAAACAAAAGAACTGTTCTATATAAAGCATTACTTAACACAAGGACTTCACACACCCTATTAATGTTTCAAATCTCCGTGCGATGATCTTCCTACTGGCATATTTATGTATTTATTTATTTAGGCATTTTTATATAGCGCTTATCATAAAGCTCTAAGCGCTTTACAGTTATTAAAACATGTAAACTAAGTAAATACAAATGAGATACTAGGATAGTAACTACTATTTTATATCCGTTCTCACTTGACGGCGTTCATGTGTTCACTTTCATTTCCAGATCATGTTTTATGTATACAGTTCATTCGTCCAACTTCTCTGTACACATACAGCTACAATATCCCAAACACACAATACCGTTCCCACAGTTCTCCGGTACACATACAGCTACACTATCCCAAACACACAATGCCGCTCCCACAGTTCTTCTGTACACATATAGCTACACTATCCCAAACACACAATACCATTCCCACAGTTCTCCTGTACACATACAGCTACACTATCCAAAACACACAATACCGTTCCCACAGTTCTCCTGTACACATACAGCTACACTATCCCAAACACACAATACCGTTCCCACAGTTCTCCTGTACACATACAGCTACACTATCCCAAACACACAATACCGTTCCCACAGTTCTCCTGTACACTTACAGCTACACTATCCCAAACACACACAACCATTCCCACAGTTCTCCTGTACACATACAGCTACACTATCCCAAACACACAATACCGTTCCCACAGTTCTCCTGTACACATAAATATGCAATATCCCAAACACAACCGTTCCCACAGTTCTCATGTACACATACAGCTACACTATCCCAAACACACAGCCGTTCCCACAGTTCTCCTGTACACATACAGCTACACTATCCCAAACACACACAACCATTCCCACAGTTCTCCTGTACACATACAGCTACACTATCCCAAACACACAATACCGTTCCCACAGTTCTCCTGTACACATAAATATGCAATATCCCAAACACACAACCGTTCCCACAGTTCTCATGTACACATACAGCTACACTATCCCAAACACACAATGCCGTTCCCACAGTTCTCCTGTACACATACAGCTACACTATCCCAAACACACAATACCGTTCCCACAGTTCTTCTGTACACATACAGCTACACTATCCCAAACACACACAACCATTCCCACAGTTCTCCTGTACACATAAATATGCAATATCCCAAACACACAACCGTTCCCACAGTTCTCATGTACACATACAGCTACACTATCCCAAACACACAATACCGTTCCCACAGTTCTCCGGTACTCATACAGCTACACTATCCCAAACACACAATACCGTTCCCACAGTTCTCCTCGGTGATTTTTGCCTTTGAAAGCATACATTTCTTTAATGGACGTTCAATGAGTTATTTTCTCCCGTCACACCTGCTTCCATTATTCATTAATTGGAAAATAACATTGCTCTGTATATAACAAACAACCGTTGTTGTTGTTTAAGCGAGTGATTAATGATGCCGTGTTGATACTAGCTTCCTATGATGTTTAAGATGACTTTTCAGTGGAACATAAAGTGAACTGGTAACTAAGTTGATGAGTAGGTTGCTATTTCTTTTCAACATTTTTAGTGGTCCTTTATTCATAACCTGTAAGGTATTTGTCTGTACGCTATACTGTTTTAGACAAGTGGACCGTTTTGTTTAAACATACATTTTTTAGTGATATAATGTTAACCTTGATAGTAGTTGCAAGAGAGAAGAGCGTGTTGTTACAGCGAGTTTTAGAGCTAACTAGACATGGTTTTATTCTAAGGTGTCCATAATCTCATCCATGACAATATATCTCATGCGTTTCCTTCACTTCATATTTGCATCAATGGCGTTAGGGTCAGACCCTCTGGCGTAACGAACTCGCATCATTTGTTCTGTTACACCATCTAATTACTCTCTTCCAGGACTCTCCCATTTAGAGGCGACCATTCGCGGGGTTGTCCAGTCCCTGCACTTTACAGGGCTAGGGATAGATCGTTGCAAGTTAAGCTAAGTTTAACGATCAATGGTAATGCAATAATGCACCTAGGTTAACCAAAGAAATTGAGATTAGGACGCAACTGATTCAAGATGTGAGGAGAAGCAGCTACTTGTGTACGGGAGTTTGTTTTATTGCTGCTAATGAGAACCAGGTATGGCTTTGTTAATGACTTAGGTATGTGGAGGGCTAGCTTGTGTTACCCTCCATGTGCAACGATCAGTCTAGCCACATCTCGCTAGTTCACATAGGATACTTTGAGTGAGTATGCAGTCGCTTTTATGTCATTTTCAAACCATTATTCCGTAAGTTTAACAACATGGTATTGTAAATACATAACTGTCATTTGACTTATCCTTAAGGAGAAGGCCGTCTATCGCATACGCCAACTCATATGATACACACTCTTTTATTTGCCGACACGTCAGTTGAAATGTTTTGATTACAAGACTACATTGCGTCAACGCAGCAATGCTGTAGCTAACAATTTTTGTTTTTGTTTTGACACAACAAGCTCACTACCAGCTCGAGTGAGAGCATCTGCACACCAAAAGAAAATCAAATTCCACAGATGTTCTTTTTATGTGTCAGGCCCGCCCCATTTCCCTACAGATATATTCCAGCGTACGTCTTTCTAAAATGTAATCAACTATTTATATAGCTGCAAGGTTAAAGAACGAAGAAAGACACTGAATTGGAATTCAAAATAATTTGAAAATATTGGCTTTGTAAAAGCATAAAGAAAGATGTAGTGTTATTGTCTGTTTCTCATGGCTAATGGGAACCTAAATTCCACCACTTGAAAGTCCAACACAATAACAAGCAAAAGCTCTTTGGGGATCAGTTGGTTAGGACATGCACGGGACTGGTGGCTAGTCGCTTTCTATTCAAGTATTACATGAGACGAGTTTGTCAACAATTTGTGTTGGTAGGTTTGTTTTTTTATTCCCGCATCTGTTTGCGTTTTGATCTCTGACCAGCTTTTATGAAACATGACAGGCATATGGTATGTCTTTACAGTTAAGATCTGAGGGCTTAATCTGATGAGTCCGTGTGACGGTTGAACACATTGAAAGTTATCATCTCCATTACAACCAGCAGAATTAGCTTTCAACGTTATGTTCTAGTGTTATTACCCTTCTTCCACACCCACCCCACCCCCTTTTGTTCTCTTCTTCTCTCCATCTTCGAGTCCTACGCCATCCCCACCACCGTCCTTAAAACCCGTCACTCTCAAATAGACGACTGACAGATCCAATGACATCAGTTGGTCAGTCAAGAATACACACACACTCTCACTCTCTCTCTCCCTCTCAGTATTTAATAGTTAATGAATAAGAAATGATGTCCTCCGCCGGTTTAAGATTTCAGAAACTCAAATCCTCTCAGTTTACTGATATCAAAACTCGTGGGCGTTTTGTCATTTCTTAAAAGGCTGTGACGTCATTCGGCCTAACTGCGCCATAAATCTGTCTTAAGAGTTTATCTTAACGTCTCTCCACTGCGCTCTTACAATGTGCATTCAAGCTTTTTTCTTTTAGACACAATTATTATTTAAAATGTATTATTGTTCGCATTGTCAGTCACATTACATGTAGGGCTTGCAAGCTTTGATTCATTCTCCGCGGCATAGAAGTCAATCTCAAATCTCACTGTGCCGCATCGTTGTCCTTACTCCGCTACACAATGGAAATAGAAACGTTTCCTTAGCGTCAAATCGTCATGTCTCCTTGCAAGTATAACACAGCCGTTGATTGTGGTCAAACATAGTTATCACGGAATTAGTGATGAATTACATTGAAATCTTTATTTCATTTACTTGATTACATTAACCCCAATATTGCTGGTACAAATAGACACGTGAGCGTGTAATAGGAAATCTATAGACAAGAGCGAGTTTTCTTTCCGTCACTGTAGCCTACTGTGTACCAAACAGAGAATAAAAAGCAACATTTTAAGTTTAAACTTTTGAGTTCCTAGAAAATATGCACTACTACGGCTCAATGGTTTTAATACAGTTGTTCAACGGCCATTGGGTAGTTTATATCCCGCCATTATTTAGTACTATTTTAAATGTCATTCATTTTTTAAATTTTAAATTACGCGATATTAATTTGCATAATTCGTAAAACTAGGATACTTGTAATTTTATGTGAATAACAACCCCATTTCAAACTGTGCATGGAATTTCAGCTCTGTAGCACACATCTCCCATGAGGTGATACACAACTGGGGCATTTCTTATTGAAAGTAATTACGTTGAATTATTGAACATTATTTGAAAGGCTAGTTGTTTTAATGTCTCCTTTCTTCTCGTGTTACAACTCGTGTCCAACGATGTCTGCAAGTTATGGCAAGTTTAGAAATAAATCAATTCCTTCAATTTCCACTTTATTTGAATACAACTGAGCCATTCATTTCAAGCTCCAGGACAAAAATAATCTCTTACGGATTACGCCATCTGTGCTAACAAGTCACAATAAGTCAACAATTGATAGCGAAAGTCTTTTCTAGACAGTTACATCAGCCCGTGTC
Source organism: Lymnaea stagnalis (assembly GCA_964033795.1). NCBI lineage: Eukaryota > Metazoa > Mollusca > Gastropoda > Lymnaeidae > Lymnaea > Lymnaea stagnalis. Next base: position 31,822 of record CAXITT010000754.1, on the reverse strand, counting down.
CATTTTATTGTTATCGTTCCAAAAATATTTCACTTTTCATGCCCTGGTGGCGGTGGACTAGCACAGTGGTCGGCAAACTCATTGGTCAAAAGAGTCAAAAATCGCCAGCAGGACGATTAAAAAACTATGAGAGCCAAATTTCTTTTCATGAACCTGTCATGAACTATGTTTTTGGGAGTCTAGCCCGATTTGTGGCCGGCTGGCCGAGCCGCATTCAGGCCGCTAAGGAGCCGTGATTTGCCGATCAATGGACTCTCAGAAGGTCCGAGAACCACCACTTTAATGACCACATTTGTACTCTGGTATGTTTTGTTTTGTTATAGCCTGTGCGCTGAACTAATTTTTGTATACCCTGCCTGGTGTCGAGCTGTGGCATGCAACCTTGCCGAATCCTTTGTGTTTGTCACTGAGGTCCCTAATCACGTCACCAATTAAAATTGCCACTCATTTCCCCCCACCGCCCTTGATTGGGAAAGTTTGTTTACGTTTCCTGTAGGGTCTATTCAGAGGGATAAATACCCTGGCGATAGAATTTCTAGACTTTCTGTTCTGTAGTGTTCTGACTGCCTCACTATAAATACGATGGTCGACTGTGACCGGCAGAATTTTACGAGCCACAAATAAAAGACAAGAGATTTTACTGTGTGTGTGGATAAATGTTGTGATGAAAGTTAATATAGTTTTTATTTCTGTAAAATATATTGATTTTGTAATTGGTTATCGTTTTTCTTTGAATACTTGTTTTCAATCCTTTGGTACGCATTGTTCATCGAACGAGCCAAATTTCAACAACAACAAAAAAACCCAGATTAAATCTTGTAACGATACGTAACATTATACATTTAACATACATGTGATGGAACATACGGTATGCAGCAGTACAAGAAATCTCTTAATGATTGCACTAACGCACGCCCCCCCCCCCCCCCCCCCCCTCCCCCCCCCCCCCCCCTCCCCCCCCCTCTCC
>CAXITT010000754.1:0-30807 GCA_964033795.1 Lymnaea stagnalis | reverse complement strand
CTATCTATCTATCTATCTATCTATCTATCTATCTATCTATCTATCTATCTATCTATCTATCTATCTATCTATCTATCTATCTATCTATCTATCTATCTATCTATCTATCTATCTATCATCTATTTATCTATCTATCTACCTATTTAACTCTACCTCTCTATCTCTATGTATTTATCTACCTAGCTAGCTAGCTGTCTGTCTTTCTAACAATCTAGCTATTTGTCTGCCGACTGTCTCTCTCTCTCTTTCTCTCTCTCTCTCTCGCTCTCTCTCTCTCTCTATATATATATATATAAACACACACACACACACACACACACAAATGGACCTGTTAGTTGATAACTTTCATGTCTGCATAGAGACGGTTTGAAGCTGAATTGTTAAAAGACAATTATCCTTTTTATCAACTTCTCATTAACTTCATATGGTTGGGTCTTGTGTGTGTTTACATAGTTTGGTCTGGTCTGGGAATTTCTTAGATCCCTTGGTTCGCGGAACGCTGCAGAGCTACATTTGGTCAACTGGAAGTGTTTACGTTTATCGAAATTTGGTGAATACTTGATTGACCAATGATATAAATATATGGAGTGAAATTTCAAATGAATTGCTCATTAGATGACGGAATCGCTTCCGTTTCAACAGAGTAGGCTGAACAACAACAGTGCAGGGCTGTGTTGAAGCTAATGCTATACTTTCATATAAATCAGCGTTGAAGTTTAACAATGCCGGGTAGCGATCGGGGAAGGGACCTCGAAAGCAAAACTACCGGGGCCCGCCGTCTTCTCTCTCTTTCTCTCTCTCTCTCTCTTTCTCTCTCCCTCCCCACCCCAACCACATCCGAAAGTCCATAAGTCACTGCAAGCACCAGATACATCTTTGGAACTTAGAAATGGTGTTTGTTATCATGATAGTTTCTTCCTATCACGACACAGAAAGGTGGGGGGGGGGGGACGACGACATCGTAAGCCTCTATTGAACCACACCTACATGGTTCTTAGATGTCCGTTGAATGAGGAGGCAATGACTGGACGATAGGTGATCTGGATCTTGATGGTTTTATTGATGCTTAATGTTAAGCCAGACACTTGTGAGAACGTTCAAGCAAAGGGCCCCGCAAATTAGCCTCTATGGGTCAAGATGAAATTAAGGGCAAAGGTTTCAAACTTGGATCTGGGTATGAAGTTGTCATCTTTTTCTCCAAACCTGAAGTTTAAAGTTAAATCCATAAACATAAAATTTTCATTTATAAGTTGGCAGATTTTAGTGTGATATATCTACTTATTGGTAAGAATCAATTCTTTTTTATTGTGATAAATATAGTTTATAAACGATAAAAGAAAATAGAATCGGGCAAAAAATCAAAATACAAATTTCGAAACGCTAGTCTGAGTTGATGCACAAAGTACAGGTGTGGTTTTTTTACAACACGCTTTCCTTGGTTTTATTATAATTCTATTTTTTTTTAAAGCTTTAGACGACACTGTCAATGTCTTCGTTTCGAAATAATACATAAAATATAGTATGCTAAGAAAGCCGCACTTCTAGGACAACGCTGTATTACAAGATGTAAACCACTCGATCTATAATATAGTACACTATCAGAGTCATACATTAGGTACAAGATAAATGACTATATTTCACTACTCCTGACTTTAAACGTAACACGGAAGAAGTTGTTGTTTTGTAATGCTGAAATACCAATTGTAGGTTGGCATTAGTAGTCCTATCTAGCCTATACTTGACCAATGACATCAGATAAATGCTGCCTTAAAGGGTCCTCTTTGGTGCCCTGGGGTCGACACGTGCTAGCATTGGTCATCGTGTATGTACTGATGGAAACACGTGGTTATACTGGCTATCTTCACAGACGGTAACTCACTTACGATGACTGATTATGATCATTCTTTCACTAACGTCAATGTTGCCAATAATTTCACAAGAAGAAAGTTATGCTCGTGTCTTACACGGAGAGGAACAGTTGACGTGTTAGTGTTAGGTAGATATCCGCAGCAAGCACAGAATAACCAATAAATAAAGTTACACACAACTGACAAGTCAAGTAAATAAGAAACAAATACTTATTGAAAACTGAAATAATGTGAGTCTTTTGTTCTTCTTTATTGAACTCGGATTTAAAGCTGCCCTAAAACTTGTCTAACACAGGGGATACGAAAGGTGGGATTATGTAGGCAAGGTTTTTCATGAAAACACATGTCCAACACATGTCCAACAAATGTCCAACAAATGTCCAACACATGTCCAACAAATGTCCAACACATGTCCAACAAATGTCCAACGCGTGTCCAACACATGTCCTGTCATTGAACTGAAACTCTCTAATACACAAATTAATTGAAGCCAAAAAAGCCGCCTTGCACACACTTCCTTCCATCACAAGACTGACCTACTTATGGATGAATCGAATATTTGACCCACATCATCACACACTTTTCTACACCGATGTTTCCAATGTTACACTCGCTGGATGTTTGAACGAAACTTGAATGAAGCGACAGCCTTCTGCACTTACCTGCAAAAACTTCCCTTTTTTTAAATATTTCGATTGCGCACCTTACAAGAGCAACTTTGAAACTGTCTTACGTTCAAAACAGTAGATGGCTTTCGTTAACATTGAGCTAGTTTTAAAAAAAAAAAACTTTTTTCCCCCCCTCAAGAGAAAAAATGTGCAGCAAATATTTGATTCCAATTTGGCCAGTTTCACGTGGCTGTTGTAGTAGAGTGGCCGCCCTTCGTCACGCAGCGCTTGCCTGGCCCGCCCCTCCCACCTGATACGTTTAATCAGGGGCCCCACTCCCTTATCCTCTTCCCATCCACTCGATGGGATATTATTTTACCTGTCCTATTGACGGCTTTGCCCCATTTTCACTTCATCTCTCCCTTCTTTCACTTCCTCAACACTTCTCCTCACTGTCTCTCATTATTTCATCTCCCTCCTACCTCTTTTTCCCCTCTCTCATTCCACACGTTCCCACACACGCCCACACATCTCCCCATGTGTCGAAGACAAGATAACCTCACCAATTGTCGGTGTTTCGCACCACATCCCACTACCATGGCTTACCATGTGAGTAGAGGTCAAATCTAGCAATTCTCACCACATCCCACTACCATGGCTTACCATGTGTGGAGAGGTCAAATCTAGCAATTCTCACCACATCCCACTATTATGGTTTACCATGTGAGTAGAGGTCAAATCTAGCAATTCTCACCACATCCCACTATTATGGTTTACCATGCGAGAATAGGTCAAATCTAGCAATTCTCACCACATCCCACTACCATGGCTTACCATGTGAGTGGAGGTCAAATCTAGCAATTCTCACCACATCCCACTACCATGGCTTACCATGTGTGGAGAGGTCAAATCTAGCAATTCTCACCACATCCCACTATTATGGTTTACCATGTGAGAAGAGGTCAAATCTAGCAATTCTCACCACATCCCACTACCATGGCTTACCATGTGAGTAGAGGTCTAATCTAGCAATTCTCACCACATCCCACTATTATGGTTTACCTTGTGAGTGAAGTCATTTCTCACAATCACCTTTCGTTGGCTGACTGCTTCAATACAAACCACACTTATTGTTGGACTGTCAAAATTACTCTATAAATTAGCTCATTGTAAGCATTGAGAGTCAGTGAATGTATTTTTGTTGTAAGTAGATCACACTACCGTTGAGAAGATTCTATGCTATTTAAAAGCTATATTAACCATTGACAGACGGATGGAACACGTTATTTCTTCTTCTTTAGATGCCTATCTCGCAGATCATGTATTGTGTTAAAGGGGACGTTGGATATAGTTGTCAAAAAGAACTAATTAATAGTATTCAGGCTTGTGACATTCAGTGTGACCCACAGTTTTAAAGTTATTTGAGAACCTAACCTATCTATATATATAATTCGCCAGCAAAGGTCAAACAAGACGCAGGCTATTTTTGATACGCCAGAGTGTGGTTCAAGAATGACTTCACTAGCGCGCAAAATATAATTCCCGACAACTACGCTATATATGATATATTTATATTTTTTTAGTAACGCAATTGCGTTTGGTGCGTAATATTTTCTTTTAGAAAATGAAATCGTCTCAATTTAATTATGTAAACAAATATTTGGTTTAAAAGTGGTTGGGACATGAGAATATTAATATAGTTCATGGACGTGAAATAAAAAGTGTGCAGTGACGTATCATGGGGAAAGGGGTGTAGCAAATATTGGGATTCTATTAAATGTGCGTTACTTGAGTTCATGTTTTTTCCAGTAACTTGAGTAGACGGGAAGTTGACGCATTGCTGTCGCCAATGTATGACGGGCTATATCTAGTATTAAATACTCCTTAAAGCTTTTGTATCATAGTTTCCGATCTGAGTTTATTTTTATGGTTTCTTTAACCATCATGACAAAATGGCCTCTAGTGGCTTAACTGGAAGGCGTTGTATACAATAGGTAGCTACTTTAGTGACGCTCTAATTAATGAAACGTAAGGACGCTAGGAGACTAATAATAGTAATTAACAGCTAATGTTCAGAAACTATCCAGAAGCTGGAGCCAAGTGTTGATCCCCCCCCCCCCCCCCCCAACCCCCCCCTTTCAATTTTCCCCCCCCCCCGATTCATTTTTAAATTTTTGTTTTTTCAATGTGCACGCCACGCGTATTACTTTTGAAATTTTGGCTATTTTGGGGGGGAGGGGGAGTGTTAGAACTTTCGCCCCTCCAGTAGCGAGTCAGTTTTTGTGTGTGTGTATTTTTATTTAAATAGAGCGCAATCGATTGACGGTGTAATGAATCAATGATCTGAGGTGAACAATAATCTAGCTGATCAATAATGGTGCTCAGATCCCCAGGACTTCATCAATGTTTTAGCATGGAGGAATACAAGTGAAGCATTTTAACCCCGGGATGTTTGGGGTCAAGCTGAGAGAGAGCTGAACCTGTTTCAGTGCTTACATGGGCTAGCGGTGGGCCAGATTCATCATGGTGGAGACTTGCCTTTGTCTTGAACGCACCGTCTACGTGTGTACTCTCTATAGCCGTAGAGCAGACCCCCATCGGTTCATTGAGTTCTCATTGCGCCAACACTTTGCCATTACTTATATCCACATTAAGTTTTTGTAAAAATATCACTGTCCGAAGAATGGTATTTACGTCATCTCATCACGTCATTATAAAAAATAACAACCCCCCCCCCCCCCCCCCCCCCACCCCCCCAGGCTATTAGAATCTGTATCTTTACCCTTTAATTCTAGTAATTATATTATGTTTATTCTGTCTGACTTACATGTATATACTTTTAAAAGGCTTTTTATTAAACATTTCTTATGACATGAACGGTGTTTCGGTTGATAGATATCCCGCCATCTCTCTCTGAACCGAACATTCTTTAGGTTACACTAATCCCAGTGCTCTGAACCGAACATTCTTTAGGTTACACTAATCCCAGTGCTCTGAACCGAACATTCTTTAGGTTACACTATTCCCAGTGCTCTGAAGTTTCACTCACGATTTTTAATCAAAGTTTGGCGGATCCTAGATTTGTGAAGTTCGATTTAAAATGTTTCATGGAATCTCTATCTGGTCTTATCAAACAAGTTTAAAACTTATAAGAAAATTTGAGCTGGAAGGGAGAAATGTTGTATCCACCTAGAATCCAACAAAGATACAACGCCCTGCAGTCGAGCATTTCTTGGTTTCCAATAAATAAAGTCTGAAATCAAAAGAACCTCTGCGATATTTCAAAGTGTGACGACATGCTTCTCTGATATGTTGTCTTTAAATGGAAACTAATCCTCGCAAACAAAATTATTTACCTTCTGTTATTCAGTTAATTATAAGATACCACTGCTAGGCATGTATGGTGTGGTCTATATTGGAGCCCATGACACAATCTAATTAGTCGCTTTGGTCGGCTTCTATTTGAAGGTGACAACTAGTTCAGGTCTCATTTTCTCATTGCATAAATCTAGGACCATATAGTTAGTTGCCTTATTATAGTTGCCCTATTCACCATATAGCTGTATCTCACACTGGTTTTTGTTTTTTCTTTTTTCCCCCCTTCAGATTTGCCTGATCAACGACCGAAACTCTGGCAAACCGCGTGGCTACGCCTTCATTGAATATGAACATGAGCGGGACATGCACTGTAAGTAGCTGCTGCCGGTCCAACTGTCTCATCAAACTCTCACTATTTTAAGTCTCGTCTCATTGATAGCATTACGTCACTGAGTTGGACACAGCACCCTTCTTCCAAACAAGTCATATTAACAGCGGGGACCTTCAGTAGTCTCCAAATATTCAAGGGTTTAACTGGAATATTTGCCAAAAACACGCAGACAATCCCAATTTTCCCAGTGTTTAATATGGCACAAGACATGATTTTCTAATCTAGATTCTATTTTATTCTACCATATAATGTTTCATGCAATGGAAATTTCAGCCTTTCCTACCATCATGTCACAGGCACTCTCTCACTCACTCTTCTCTCTTTGTTTCTCTCTTTCTCCGACCCACTTACTCTCCCTCTCTTTGCTCACCCACTCTCTTCTCTGTTTCTCCCCCCCCCCCTTTTCCCTTTTTGTTTCTCTCCCTCACTCTCTTCACTCACTTGCTATCTCTCTCCTCTTTGTTTCTCCTTCTCGCCCACCCTCTCTCTATTAATCACTCACTCTCTTATCTCTGTTTCTTTCTCTCCACCTCTTCTCTCACTCACTCTTGCTTTTCTCTCTTACACTTTCTTTCTCAACCTCTCACACTCTCTCACTCACTCTTTCTCCCTCTCTTCACTCTTTCTCTCCTTTCTCTCTTTGTTTCTCTCTCTCTCTCTTTCTCTCAATGTCTTACTCCCCCACTTCCCATCTCTACTTGGACACAATAGTTTTTAAATATGGCCGTGTGTAAGAGTATTACTTACCACTGTAAGCCAACTCTACTAACCCCACCCCTACATCGACGGTCGCTCTACACATGTCCTTGTCCCCATGCATTTTCTATGATGTCTATCGGTTTATGTTGCGTGTATGACTTTGATTTCTCTATCACTTGATATATTATTGATTAGTGTGGGCTACACCGAGACAACCCCGCACCAGTAGGTAACACATGTATAAGTCCCCTTTGGTCATTGCGGCCATCTTGGAGAACAGGTAAAACACGCCAAGGTTTATTCTTAATATGGTATCTGAACTTTAATGGCATTAGTTGTAGCGGTCCTTATCTAGTCTACTTCTTATGTTGACTCAGTCAACTCGAAACAGGTGTCGTGGAGACGGTCAGAGCTGCATTGTCACGCCAGACCACAGAGGGATTAATTTATTGTAAAAAAGAATGAATGTATTATTTATTTAAAAAATGGCTTCTCACTTACATGCGAGGAAAGATTAAAACGAGAAATGAAGCTCTGGCGTGAGAGTCAGGTCATTGAACAATGTGTCTGTGACATCGTTTGTGTCAGGTGCAGCGAAGGTCTTGGTAAGGGCCGGCTTTCATGTCCCCCGTTGATAGTTAATTATTACGGTCCCCTGTCTAGGAGTTAGATGCACGGATGTGTTGGGACCGACTCGGTAACTGCCTGTCCACTTATTTCTCCCGCAGCCAACCAGCCCACTGATGCACACGTGCGTGCAATGCGTGTGGCACAGTCTACTTGATTAGCTCCTTACATACTACTATGTTGTCCCTCTCTGCTTAGGTTTGTATGTGCCTAGGTTTGTATGTGCCTAGGTTTGTATGTGCGGTAAGGTCTAGCGCTCGTGCACACAGCCGAGAACTTTGAGAACATAAACCCCCACAGTTTCTAGCTAGTCTTCTTTTCATGGCAACATCAGACTTTTTTCTAATTATAATAAGCAGAGTTTTTTTTTTTTTGTTTTTTTTTGTTTTGTTTTTTTTTAAGCCAAGCTCTTAAAGTTTCAGGGTGGGTTGTTACTTGAACCCTAGAACTAAAAATAAAAGCAAGTATAGCTTCTTACAAACATCTTTGCATCAGCTCTTCAATACTGCCCCCTCGCTGGAAAGGTCCATGCTAGATTAATGTAAGAACTATCATAGAGTTTTTTCCCCCCTAATTGTAATTTTTATAGATAGATTTTTAAAGAGTTAAAATAATTTTTTTTTAAAAACACACCAAAATTATTTTTTAAATAAAATCATATTTCAATAAATCAAGTTTTGAAATGATTTGAAATAAAGAAAACAAATTTAAAAAAAACGTTTAAAAAAAAAAAAAAATAAGAATATCGCCAACTGCCCAGATCACATCTTCTGTATCCAAAGCACTTTGTCACGTGACAGTGAGCACGAGGTTAAATCTGATTTGACTTGCTGGCCAAGTAAAAACACACCAAAATTAATTTTTAAATAAAATAAAATTTAAATAAATCAAGTTTTGAAATAATTTGAAAAAAAGAAAAAAAATTTAAAAAAAACGTTTAAAAAAAAAAAAAAAAATAAGAATATCGCCAACTGCCCAGATCACATCTTCTGTATCCAAAGCACTTTGTCACGTGACAGTGAGCACGAGGTTAAATCTGATTTGACTTGCTGGCCAAGGGAAGATGTGGTCTGGGCCGAGAGCGTTTCGGGTAAGTTATCGGGTAAGTTCTTGGTGCCTCATGGCGACAGACTGCCCTAGATGACCTACGCCATTTGAACTTGCGGTGTGGTGGGGACAACTCAGATGGGTAGGTTAGCGTAAGTTTTTTTTCTCTTCTCTCTTGACGTCCCATTGAATTCATCCAATTGTCATTTGTGTGTGTGGACAAGTAATCCATCTCGTTAATCTGGTCATTGACTGGAACTCTGCTTGCTTCTTAGTACTTTCAATATGAATCTGAACAAAGTATCAGTATCGGTAGGTATCCAGTAGGTTGATAAGTTTGTGGTAGGTTGCCCTTTGTTTTGTCTGACCCACTGTCATCACTTGTTTGAGGTTCAGTATGTCTCGTCTTTCCCTGTTAACCTTTTTCTCTACAGGTCAACCAGTTTTTACATTTGTTGCTGAATGGCTTTGACACAGAGGAATTACTGCTTTCTCATCATATCCATATTTCACTGAGAGAGCCCTATTTCATTCTTATTATCTTTTATTTATGGTTCACTACTATTTGAAAGGCCTCTGAAATAATGGCTCTTGAAAAGTGTGGATTCTGGCCTTCAAATTTAAAATAACAATGAGGAATTTCTCATTTGTTCTTTTAGATTCTTTTCCATTTTGTCTGATGACAGAATCCTCACAGCCAGGCCACCCTTGTCAAGTTATTAATAGATTTTTAACTTGTTCAACATTCAAATTCGCCACACTAATTGTCATTTAAAACGTTTGTACCTTCTTGATATACAACAGAAGGACTAAATATAGCCAATCTACACAATCTTCATTCAATCAAGGTTAACTATGGTCTCATCTAGTTCATGCTAGCTTGACCCGAGACTCACTCTTTTTAAGGACATTTCTTCGATTGAAGGATATTTTCCTTTGAGACCAGCCTTGTAGTATAATTTATTGAGCATTTATAATGCTACTTTTCAGCAAATGGGAAATTGGTCTAACAAACAGCAATAGTTGATATGTTAAATTGATATAGGTCTGGATTGACTTTTATTTGTTTAATCCCTTTTTTACAAGAGGAATTTACACACACTCAAATTCCATTCACCAATAATAAAGGCAAGTAAATGAGTATGACAGTGAGTACCTAGGTAAGGCAGGCCAAGTTCCCATGTTGATATGTTTACTTTATGACTATGTCAGATTTTTGGGTTGTGGTTCATTTATTCATTGATCTTTTCCTGTCTGTCTCTCCCACTATTTGCCATCCTACACAGCCGCTTACAAACATGCAGATGGTAAGAAAATTGACGGCAGGAGGGTTCTAGTGGATGTGGAGAGAGGACGTACAGTCAAAGGCTGGAGACCCAGGCGCTTAGGTGACTTTTTAGAATTAGATTGTATGTTCTTTACAATGATTGTTTGTCCGTCAATGGTAGGGATAAAAGTTTGAGTCATTTGAACAGTTGGTGATGATTTTAATTCACTTTGGCTTTCTTCCAGAGCTTCTTTGAGAATGTGTTTTTTTTCTTATAAATTCTTAAATTTAGTCATGAATGTATTACCATATTTAAAGTTATTACAATGAAATAAATCTCAGAGTCTAAAACAAATCAAGAAAAATTTTCAGGGCCTGTGGGAAAGTATAAAAAGTAAGGATTAATAGATAAAATATGAATTTGTTAGTGTGTGATTTCCTGACTACTTCTTTTAAACCAATTTAACTGATGTTTTGACAGGTGGAGGACTTGGTGGGACACGAAAAGGTGGACCTGATGAGAACACAAGGTTCTCTGGTAGAGATGAGTTTGGTACAGGCAGTGAAAGAGGAGGGTAAGCATGATTCCCCACTTGCGCCCAGTTACTTTGATAGAAGCATCCTTTGTTTACCATGAATATAATGTTAACAAATCATTGAAATTAGTTATAATTTATAGGACATGAAATTCATCATCACAGATTCTTGTAATATTTGTCATGTTAGATGAGCATAAATCAATAATGATAAGGTATGTGGTACTGCAAATACAGCATGCGCCAGACTCCTGCATCTTGAAAGTGTACTTGCATTTGTTAACTGTGCACTGCTCTTGCTGCCACTCGACCATAGAAGTGAAAACGGTAATATGTTGGGTCATTGTGTTTAAAATAGGGCTCTCCACGGAGGAAAAAATAATTATAGTTGTGCAATATTTTCCCTCATACTCGTACGTTAGTGAACGAAAATGCTGAACATATTTAAAAAACAGGGAAGAACAATTCCGATAGATATTTTTAAAAATAAGAAAAAAGACGGCACCAAGTAATATGGTTCTGGAAAGGCTCTCTGTCAACAAAAGGGAAATATGATCAACTAGTGACTTCCTCCAGGAAATCTAGCATTCCTATAGAAACTAAATTCTTCTACACCATAGCCAGATATTGCCATATTAGATCATCCTTTTTGTTCACAAAACTGGCTCCTTCAAGTTTTGTCCAACCTGAATGAGTCATGAACATGTACTTATGTTCTCAAACAATGAGCAAGCCAACGTTTGCTGATGTTAAGTTTGAAAGATGTTCCTCTTACATTAAAGATTATGTTGGAGTGAACACAGCACTTTCAAAAGAATGGCTGTGAGTCTCATCAACAATAGACCAGGCTTTCTCTTGTCACAATACACTTCCATAAAGGCCAAATTTTGTAACAATAGATGACATAATTGCGTTACTTGATGCCGTCTTATTAAATTTGTCTTTGAATTGTGTTTGTACCTTCTTTCAAACATGGTCCCCTATTGCAATCCCTTAATTCCTGACAAAGGTGGGAAATAATGGTTAACTATGAATACTTGTTCCTTCCCTGAGAGACCCATTAGCCACAACAGGCCAACAGATCCTTCTTTTCATGATCAAGAACAAGTGTCAACTGGAGCTGTGAACTGTGGACAAACGCACATGTTACATATGGGGGAGTTGCAGTACTGTTACTTTTGGCGCATACTGTATTATGTATTCTGTATTTCATCAAGATGAGAATAACAAAGAAAATCATTTCTTTCTAATTATCTTTTTATTATAATTATTTAAAGAATCAAGTGTTTGACCAAGAATTTAGAAATAAAAATAAGTGAAACAATTTTTTAAAGTATGTCATCATTTTAAGGAAAAAAACAAAATTTAATTTTTTAGAAGTTGTATGGAGGTGGGGGCAATAAATGACAGAGCTGTCCAAATCTAGTTGTGAAAGCGAGAGCAGTGGCACCTACTTTGGAAGGAGAGGTTTTCTTGAGGTCTATTCATATATACAACACAGATTTAACACTAAATAGACATCAAGTCAGGTCATCAAATATGATATTCATTTGACATAAATAGTTAACAATAGAGTGTGTATTTGTTGTGATAATTTTTGACCTAGTGTTTGCAAGATATAACAAGTGTCTACTCACCTCAACATCAAGGGCTAGTACTCCAGTGTCTAAAACTAATTCCATAGCATGAGCCCGTGGCATGGTGTGTAATCCACATGTCCCGAGTCCCCCACACAGCGGGTCACCGGGATTCACTCAGAAAATATAGAAAGAAACTACAGGTTCTTCAGATGAGATTGATGTTGGTGGACCATGATGTGATCACGTTATTGTTCAATCAAATCTTTAGTGGTGTTCCTTTATTGCCTTTTTTTTATTCTGTGAAGAGCGCATATCTGTTCCAGTAACTGCTGCTTTGTCAGTTAATCCAAAGTAGAAAATGACTGAAGCACACATGCGATGGCTGTCATAGTAATAGCCAGGGAATATTCACTGATAATATCTTTCATGAATTTGTGTAATCTCTCTGACAGGTTCAGGGGAGGTGCTGAAGAAGAGAGAGGAGTTGGTGGTGGTGGTGGCAGTGTTGGTGCTGGACGGCGTGTGGAGAGGTCTAGAAGTCGAGAGCGCCGAAGGCGAAGCCGAAGCAAAGAGCGCCCGGTCCGCCGCAGTCGAAGCAGGGAGAGGGTGCGACGTTCTCGTAGTAGAGAGAGGAAACGCAGCCGCGAGCCACGTCCCGAGAGGCCAGACGCTGAAGGTGAGAAGAAAATTTTATTAATTATTTTTTTAGTATTTTAAAATATCTGGTTTAATAATAGTTAGATTTAAATCATCCTTTCTTTGGAATAAATTTTTTATTTTTGAATGGCCTCAAAACTTGCCTGGAACAACTGGCCATGTTGAAGTTAAGGTCGGACGTAAATAATGATTTGATAAATAAGACACTGATTAGGAAGTGATAAGTTTCCCTTATCATTATTGTCTCTTAAATATGAACCAAAAAAACACGTTTACTTATTTGTATAAGAATAAGAGATTTATTGTCATCAAATGTTTTTCAAGTGTGATTTATTGTGGAAAATGCATGTCAATTTAACCTTTGTCAATAATTTGCATCATTTAGTTGTAGCTAAAAACCTAATCTAAGTAATTATTGACTAGAATGATGCTGTATAAATTATCATTTTGAATATGTATGTCTTAAAAATCAGTGATGACGCTTTTTATAGGCTTGTCAATTCTAAATAATATTATCACCTGTATATCCAATAACATGGGATTTATTTTCTGAAAAAATTGATTCTTTTTTTTCTGTCTGATGTCATTCAATGTCTCTTGTGCTCACTCCCCAGTTATACCTGAGGATGATGATAGCAATCTTGGACGCAGAGATAAAAAGCGTAACAGAAGAAGTCGATCTCGTGAGCGTGTGGAGAGGGACAGGGAACGTCGTAGGAGCAGGTCACGTGACAGAAAGAGGAGCAAACGTTCCCGATCAAAGGAAAGAAAATTCAAAATCAAAGAGGAGGAGCAGCAAGGCCAATGGGTCGGTGGCGCAGAGGAGGAGGGAGTCAATGGGACCCAAGAATTTAACGATGACGGTTTCCCCGACAGTATTAGGGTCAAAGAAGAGAAAGTTGATGCTTATGCTGGATATGGTGGGCCAGGGGGAGAGAGGGGACCACAGCAGAGGATGGATGAGGATGAGGAATACGAAGAAGAGGAAGGAGAGGCACAATAAGTCGAGGAAAGGGTTATTGCGCCAAGTTACTGTTTTTAACTTTTTTTTTTTTAAACAAACTCCCATTTTGAAACATTTCCATTGCTGGGTCCGTGTGAAAACCATTTTTTACTTATATTGTTTGAATGTTTCAAGAACACTTTTTTTATCCTTACAGCAATCAGCAAAAATCTTCACAATTTCATTTGATCTATGGTACCGTACGGTATATCACTCTTTTTCACTAGTGAAAATGGTTTTCCCCACTCAAAAAAATAAAATAAATAATATATAATTTATACTGTTAATGGCTTAACTGGGCATACACAGAATTAACTACAAAATTATCACAACTTTGTTCTCAAATGTTTTTTTGACTGCCCAATAGAGTAGAATTGATCAACAACATTTAACGTAGCTTCTGTTTACTTGGAGGCTCATGAATATTTTGAAATTATGCAAATAAATGAGTGTTTATTTGATAATTCAACTAAAGGGAAAATGATTTAGTCTAGTCATTTCCTGGGTAGAGGGTGTTTGTCTGGCGGCATTAGACTCAGAGATCAACATAAGTTAACAGTGGACCGACTGAAAAGCTTAGACAAAAGAACAATGCCCAGTTAAGATAAACCATCCCTTAGTCAAAAGTACAATGTCCAGTTTAGATAAACCATCGGGCAAAGGCAGTGGGAAAAAAAAATAGATCTCCAACTCATAAAAAGGAAGTTGTACAAAAACACCATCACAATTATGAGACCTTTTTGATTCAAATATTTTTCACTGTTCTTAGTCTTACTCTTAGTGTGGTACACCATGAATGGTTCCAACTGACTTAAATAAAGGCTGACTCAAGAAATGCCAGCAGTGTTTGGATAACTTAAAACGGACATTAAAACAATATCTTACACTCAATACTTTGTGCTTAAATTTCCATTTATGAGTTTGCCTTGTGACCTTGACCTATGTTGACCTTGATAGCATTATAGAAACCATGTTCAGTGCTCCATTATACTATATGTGTTCAATATGTTTGCTTGATATTGGTTTTGATATGGCCAATCTTAAACTCTGACCTTCAAAAAAATGGCAGTTGTACTGAGGTACCTAATGAAAAAGCTATCGCAAAAAGAGTCTATGAAAATGTTTGATTTCCGATTTCTATCTCGCTGCTAGATATTCAAGTCTTGAACTGGTAATCTTACTCTTATGTAAATAAAATAAGAGCTTTTAGACCTCGGAACAGAGCTACAGATTTAATGAAACCACAAATAGGATTATTGGCATCTTATCTAGCGAGCATTTTGAACTTATAAGTTACCTTATTTATATGATGAATTCTAGGAGATCAACTTGATGATTGAACAGATGAAATGAAGTTTTGAGTTTTTAAATTTATTGCACACAAATATTAGCAACATAGCCAGCCATATGACAGAGGAACACACTTGATCAAGGGAAAGAAACATGTAAACACATGATCCCT
Source organism: Lymnaea stagnalis (assembly GCA_964033795.1). NCBI lineage: Eukaryota > Metazoa > Mollusca > Gastropoda > Lymnaeidae > Lymnaea > Lymnaea stagnalis. Next base: position 15,744 of record CAXITT010000754.1, on the reverse strand, counting down.
AGGTGACCAGGCAAGTAGTATGACCATGTCCAATGTTACAGAACAACCCACAGCCCCCCCATCTGCCTGACCCAGGCAAGTAGTGTGACCATGTCAAATGTTACACAACAACCCAACAGCCCCCATTTGTTATGTGTAATACAAACCTTCGTTCATTATTTTATTCCTTCATTTTTAAAGAAATCAATTCTTGTATACATGCTATTGTTTTATATCCATGTTCGGCTGTCGATGAATTTCTGTAGTTTTATCAGGAGTTTAAATAAAAGGAAATAAGTCTTATTTGTGGCTTGACAAGGTGTAGTGACACCTGGTGTTTTAAGTGGGGTGTGTGTGTGTGTGTTTGGTTGGAGGAGGGGGCACAATCCAGAGAGTTTGTCTTGAACTTGTTTATTGTGTACATAGAATTTGTTGATGTCAAATAGGTCAATAAAATGAATGTGTTGAGTTTTAGCTTGAATAAACATGTGTCTAGATACAAGGGAGTTGTTATTTCAACAATTGTTAACTGTCTACCTAATTTAAGGTGACATTTAGTCTTCTATTACATCACTCTCTCTCTCTCTCTCTCTCACTCTCTCACTCACACTCACTTTTTTTTTAAAAACTTATCCAAGGGTAGGCAGAATTAAATTATTCTATACAAAATTAATAGTTCCATATGAAACCTAAGAGTGTATATTAATAACAAATTTTCATAATTGATATTTCCATTGATTAGATAAAACTAATCTAATCATGGCTTTTTTTGTCACAGCCTTCATTCAAATAGAAAAAAAACTCCACAAAAATTCATTGAAGAATCCCTAAAAACCAAGTTTTCGTCTAAATCCATAATTCTATTAATATCATTTGCATTTTAGTTTGCATTTATTTAATTGTACCTGATTTACCAGTAACATTGATGTGATTGTACCTGATCTACCAGTAACATTGATGTGATTGTACCTGATCTACCAGTAACATTGATTGATTGTACCTGATCTACCAGTAACATTGATGTGATTGTACCTGATCTACCAGTAACATTGATGTGATTGTACCTGATCTACCAGTAACATTGATGTGATTGTACCTGATCTACCAGTAACATTGATGTGATTGTACCTGATCTACCAGTAACATTGATGTGATTGTACCTGATCTACCAGTAACATTGATGTGATTGTACCTGATCTACCAGTAACATTGATGTGATTGTACCTGATCTACCAGTAACATTGATGTGATTGTACCTGATCTACCAGTAACATTGATGTGATTGTACCTGATCTACCAGTAACATTGATGTGATTGTACCTGATCTACCAGTAACATTGATGTGATTGTACCTGATCTACCAGTAACATTGATGTGATTGTACCTGATCTACCAGTAACATTGATGTGATTGTACCTGATCTACCAGTAACATTGATGTGATTGTACCTGATCTACCAGTAACATTGATGTGATTGTACCTGATCTACCAGTAACATTGATGTGATTGTACCTGATCTACCAGTAACATTGATGTGATTGTACCTGATCTACCAGTAACATTGATGTGATTGTACCTGATCTACCAGTAACATTGATGTGATTGTACCTGATCTACCAGTAACATTGATGTGATTGTACCTGATCTACCAGTAACATTGATGTGATTGTACCTGATCTACCAGTAACATTGATGTGATTGTACCTGATCTACCAGTAACATTGATGTGATTGTACCTGATCTACCAGTAACATTGATGTGATTGTACCTGATCTACCAGTAACATTGATGTGATTGTACCTGATCTACCAGTAACATTGATGTGATTGTACCTGATCTACCAGTAACATTGATGTGATTGTACCTGATCTACCAGTAACATTGATGTGATTGTACCTGATCTACCAGTAACATTGATGTGATTGTACCTGATCTACCAGTAACATTGATGTGATTGTACCTGATCTACCAGTAACATTTATGTGATTGTACCTGATCTACCAGTAACATTGATGTGATTGTACCTGATCTACCAGTAACATTGATGTGATTGTACCTGATCTACCAGTAACATTGATGTGATTTTAGCAACTCATTTTTGGTACCGTATGGGCATTGTTTTTATCAAGCTTATTGAATCTTATGCTTAATAATAATTGCCTTAGGATACATTTCAAGCCAAAGATGTCACACTACAAAGCACACAGCAACAACTACACAACCTCCTTATCAAACAACCATTGAGCAAATCATTAACATTCTTACACCCCACCACCCCTTCTGGAAAAACTGATATTTGGGGAGTGGGGCTGAAAATTTGATCGGATGCTGTCATACAGCCATGGCTGGAGTTATTAAACCATTACATCGTATTCCCTTCACCCACCCCCCCAACCCCAACACCCCTCCCCCCCAAAGGCCCTCAACCGCACATTTTTGTCATGCCCCTGACTATATCAATATTCTAATGTTGTTTACACTGCACATTTATGACACCATTTCCGTAAGAGAAATGAAAATATTCCGCACTCATTTTTAGCGCATTTATCGGGTATTTTAGTTCACGAAATCAGTTAACAACATATTTCCTTCATCTTCCCCTTGAAAAACAGGAAAAACTGATTTTTGGGGGTGGGGCTGAACATTTGATAGAATGTGTTGTCATCGGCAACAAGTCCATGTGCCGAGTTTCATTTTGATGGGATGACGTTAAGTTGAAGTGGATCAATTAGCCGTTGATAACATACATGATTTCAAAATACTTTCTTTCAAAAACGAAGTTAAAAGCGCTAAAAAGTAGAAAATAATTTCTTAAAAATTTCTTGAAATGCATTTCGCAAAGGAAGTATTTGCAGAATTGTGTACTCATGACGTCATGAAGCCAAACGATTCAATAACCAAAAATGCTGAAGAACTTTGTTTTATTTCTAGGAATTTTTCTGCGCAGACTTTCTTGACGTATTTTTTTTTTTCTTTTCTACTTTTTAGTGTGAACATTTTCATTTGTAAATTATCGAATATTGAAAAAATTTATGACCGATGGTTATTGTAAGTGTAACTGTAAGTGTAAGCAAAGGGGGTGTTTTTAAAAAAAATTAAAAATCAACTTGTCACCACTCCAAACACCTCTCTCTCAACCCAGCAAAGCAGAGCTTGTGTCATCACCTCATTTACAGGTGACCACGAGGCCGGCGTGATCAACCATGGCGAGAGGGTCACGTGGGACAACAAAGTTAAGTGCTAGGAACTTGGCGGATTGATGAGTAGAAAGAAAGGCTTTAACAATCAGCTGTCATTGGTGTAAACTGCTTAAATGAAAGTGCTTGGTCAATTTAATGAAGTATTTCATTACACAATGGTCAATGTGTCCAGACGACTAATGACGCGATTCAATGGGACTGTTTAAAAATGATGAGAAGGAAATAGTAAGCGAGTCGTATGACGCTAAATGAAACTGCCACGTTCTGACTACAATGACGTAGGGAAATAAGGGTGGGGAAGAGGGGCTGTTCGCCTCGGATGACACTTTTATCCTTATATTGTGCAGGGGCGTCATTTCAGGTTTTTTCGGGGGGGGGGGGTGGAACCAAAATTTCGTGTTTGCATTGTTAGTGGTTTATTAAAGGAGGCGCAATAGATATAGTAATTTAAATAAAACCTTCAAAATGAGGGAGGGGGGGGGCAAATTCCATGCCCTACCCATGGGGGGGGGGGTTGGAACCAAAATTTCGTGTTTGCATTGTTAGTTGTTTATTACAGGAGGCGCAATAGATATAGTAATTTAAATAAAACCTTCAAAATGAGGGAGGGGGGGGGCAAATTCCCTGCCCTACCCAAAAAAGACGCCCCCTATATTGAGGGGCGGTATTTTCGGCCATCTTCAGTGTTTCTTTCTTGGAAGGAGGGTGGCATAAAGCTTGGCGCACCCCGGGTGGCACTAACTCCAGCTATGACATTGACACACTGTCTGAATTTAATCAAGTATTTGTCTAAGTTTGTGTGAGAACTTCTCTGAGCAAGATGCGTAACTTTGGTTAGGAACATGGCACCCCCTATGTACAATGACTGTTAGCTTTCACCTGTTGACTGATATACTGAGTAGTTGACTGATGATACTGAGTAGTTGACTGATGATACTGGGTAGTTGACTGATGATACCGACTAGCTGACTGATGATACTGAGTAGCTGACTGATGATACTGAGCAGTTCCTATTCACTTATTCTCTTATTATGGGATCATCTAGGATTCGTCAAGGTCAAGGACAGACACGTTGCTAGAAAATGATGATTTTTACCCCTCTTACGTTCATGTCATTTATCATGTGAATTCTAGATTTAGGAGCAAACGCTACCATTGCTACCATTGCTACCCTTCATAAAATCCCCCAGTACCGGTACTTGAAATTTTATTTAACTTGTACAGTTTTGTGATTTTAAAAACATATGTACCGGTGTATATATATATATATATTCTTTTTTTTTGTAGGGGTGGGGGGCGGCAAACCCAAGAGCAACCTTAGGGTAGCACAATGTCTGGCTACACCACTGTAGGGTAGCACAATGTCTGGCTACACCACTGTAGGGTAGCACAATGTCTGGCTACACCACTGTAAGGTAGCACAATGTCTGGCTACACCACTGTAGGGTAGCACAATGTCTGGCTACACCACTGTAGGGTAGCACAATGTCTGGCTACACCACTGTAGGATAGTACAATGTCTGGCTACACCACTGTACGGTAGAAACAAAAAAAAAGAGAAATCGATCTAACATATTTCATTTTTTTGACGTTTAATATGTGAGATTTTAATATGTGAGATTTTAATATGTGAGATTTTAATATGTGAGATTTCAATATGTGAGATTTTAATATGTGAGATTTCAATATGTGAGATTTCAATATGTGAGATTTCAATATGTGGCCTACATGATGAAATTCACTGTGTCTAAATTTTACTTGTATGAACTTTTCTCAACATAAATTTATCTCACGCTGCACACTACTGCACACTGCTGCACAAAGGACATCGCAGGAATTTTACGATAAATCCTGCCAAGAAAAAATATCGCTACTGAACGATTAAACGAGTAAAAGACGGTTGGAGGGGCTGAGGGCCGTGACGCAATGGTTTGGAGGATATTCCCTTAAAGTGCAGCACCGAGAGCTATGACAGCAAAATAGATCTCCATCGATTTGATTTCCTGAGGAGGTAGGTGACCTTTCAGAATTCTTCCCAATCTGTTGTCCCAGTTACACACAGTATCTCCTATTCCGATATTGGCTGAAAATGTGCTGACAATATCTAAACATTTCTCAATGTGCTGACAACATCTAAACATTTCTCAAGGTGCTTACAACATCTAAACATTTCTCAAGGTGCTTACAACATCTACAAATTTCTCAAGGTGCTTACAACATCTAAACATTTCTCAAGGTGCTTACAACATCTAAACATTTCTCAATGTGCTGACAACATCTAAACACTCCTCAAATGTGCTGACAATATCTAAACATTTCTCAATGTGCTGACAATATCTAAACATTTCTCAATGTGCTTACAACATCTAAACATTTCTCAAGGTGCTTACAACATCTAAACATTTCTCAAGGTGCTTACAACATCTAAAAATTGCTCAAGGTGCTTACAACATCTAAACATTTCTCAAGGTGCTTACAACATCTAAACATTTCTCAATGTGCTGACAACATCTAAACACTTCTCAAATGTGCTGACAATAACTAAACATTTCTCAAGATGCTTACAACATCTAAACATTTATCAATGTGCTTACAACATCTAAACATTTCTCAAGGTGCTTACAACATCTAAACATTTCTCAAGGTGCTTACAACATCTAAACATTTCTCAATGTGCTGACAACATCTAAACATTTCTCAAATGTGCTGACAACATCTAAACATTTCTCAAATGTGCTGACAACATCTAAACATTTCTCAAGGTGCTGATATCTAAACATTTCTCAATGTGCTGACAACATCTAAACATTTCTCAATGTGCTGATATCTAAGCATTTCTCAAATAAAGTAATAAAGCACACATATTGCAATATTTGAAACCCCAAAACATTACAGTACGGTATGGAGGCATTTAAACTAAAAATTGTGAACTATTTAATTCACCCATTTCTGTTATTGAAAATTAAATGGGAGGAAAATGGAGGGGGGGGGGAGTGGGTTTGAGTCAGTACATTTTAATATCAACACCTCCAATTCCAATTATGTTACAGGTTTGAAATTTGGTAGAGATTTGAATTGAAACTAAAAAGCCATAGCATTTAAAGAACGTGAACACGGGGTGAGAGATTCTTCTTCCGGTCAAAGAATAAAATCATCTGTGTTGTACTTATTCCCGGACATTTATTTCAGGAGTGAGACTTAAGCTTATGTCATTGTTTTATCAAGATACCAAAATATCAAATACTTAACTTAAATGTAACAGATATGTATCCTGGTACACAGCTTTTCTTTTAAAAAAAAGAACATATATGTACCGGTATATGGTTTTACAATTATCTAAAATATGTGGTCTTTGTAGGTCATGGCCGTGACAAATGGGTAGGGGGGGTGGGGGGGACTCAATTATATAAAAGATTAACATTGCTCAAAACACAATGAAAACGTAAATAGTCATGCAGTAAATTATTTGAAAAGAAGGAAAGTTTTATTTACTTCATAACTATACATTTCATCGGTGAAAAGGAGTTTAAAAAAAAAAAGAGAAATAATATTTTATAATATTTTTTGATGCATCGAAACCCGATTAAGTTACATGCGTGAAAATTTAAGTTTTTAGATGTTTAGAATTCGCTATTGCAGGTAGAAAGTAACGCAATATGCCTTCCATTATCATCATAGTAACATCGGGTCAATATCTTCTAGTATAAAAAATATAATGGTGTCATTTGAACTTCACACTGTTAGCTGACGAAAAAAAAAACCCATCTGACCTGAAGAACGACGCGATGGAACAGCCACTTGAACACTGTGACGTGACAAATTGTGCTACTCAGCCGCCCGACTCCTCTCGTTATTTCTTGCCCAGAGCATTTACTTTTTCTGACCCTCTCAGCATCTACCCACACACCCCACTCAACATTCTACCCACACACCCCACTCAACATTCTACCCACACACCCCACTCAACATTCTACCCACACAACCCACTCAACATTCTACCCACAGTAACCCACTCAACATTCTACCCACACTAACCCACTCAACATTGTACCCACACTAACCCACTCAACATTGTACCCACACTAACACACTCAACATTCTACCCACACTAACCCACCCTACCTTGCTTAGTTGTTTCTCACTGTCATTTAAAATTATGTCTTTCTCTACTGCCACACTAACCCTTTCTCTACTGCCACACTAACACCATTTCAAATAATAAACGTTTATCTTAAGTCGCCACACCCAAGTATCGTGCATTAACCGAGACATTATGTTCTTCCACCAAACGTAATCGCTAATCGATTACTTCGTTCATTGAGGTGTTCCTTGAATCCTATGTGCCACTGTGTATGTTAAATAGAATGTGCTTAGGTTTTTTTTTCCTTTGTTTCTAAAGAGACGAATACATTTATTTTATATATATAAATACAAATTTGTATATATGTAAAGTGTTACATATGCAAAGAGAAATATGTAAAATTTTTATATATATCTAAAGTGGTATATATGTAAAGTGTTATGTATGTAAAGTGTAATATATATGTAAATTGTAATATATGTAAAGTGTTGTATATGTAAAGCGTTATATATGTAAAGTTTTGTATATTTAAAGTGTTGTATATGTAAAGCGTTATATGTGTAAAGTATTATATATAGAACGTGCGTTATATAAGTAGTGTTATATATATAGTGTTATTTATGTAAAGTGTTGTACATGTAAAACGTTATGTATGTAATATTTTATATATGTCAAGCGTTGTATATGTTAAGTGTTATATTTAAAGTGTTATATATGTAAAGTGATGTATATGTAAAACGTTATGTATGTTAAGTGTTATATAATATGTAATGAGTTATGTATGTAAAGTGTTGTATATGCAAAACGTTATACATGTAAAGTGTTGTATATTTAAAGTGTTGTATATGTTAAGTGTTATCTGTAAAGTGTTGTATATGGAAAGCGTTTTTTACGTAAAGTGTTACATATGTAAAGCGTTGTCATGGGCGCCCGCAGGTAGGGGCAAGGTGGGGCACTTTCCCCCCCCCCTGGATTGATTGGATAAAAAATTTTTAGACAAAAATAGACAAAAAATGTATTAAAGTAAAGAGAAAATAAAGAGAAANTTGATATAGAAACGTTTAGATGTGTTGATATAGTCAAATTTAACTGTGTTGATATAGAAACGTTTAGATGTGTTGATATAGTCAAATTTAACTGTGTTGATATAGAAACGTTTAGATGTGTTGATATAGTCAAATTTAACTGTGTTGATATAGAAACGTTTAGATGTGTTGATATAGTCAAATTTAACTGTGTTGATATAGAAACGTTTAGATGTGTTGATATAGTCAAATTTAACTGTGTTGATATAGAAACGTTTAGATGTGTTGATATAGTCAAATTTAACTGTGTTGATATAGAAACGTTTAGATGTGTTGATATAGTCAAATTTAACTGTGTTGATATAGAAACGTTTAGATGTGTTGATATAGTCAAATTTAACTGTGTTGATATAGAAACGTTTAGATGTGTTGATATAGTCAAATTTAACTGTGTTGATATAGAAACGTTTAGATGTGTTGATATAGTCAAATTTAACTGTGTTGATATAGAAACGTTTAGATGTGTTGATATAGTCAAATTTAACTGTGTTGATATAGAAACGTTTAGATGTGTTGATATAGTCAAATTTAACTGTGTTGATATAGAAACGTTTAGATGTGTTGATATAGTCAAATTTAACTGTGTTGATATAGAAACGTTTAGATGTGTTGATATAGTCAAATTTAACTGTGTTGATATAGAAACGTTTAGATGTGTTGATATAGTCAAATTTAACTGTGTTGATATAGAAACGTTTAGATGTGTTGATATAGTCAAATTTAACTGTGTTGATATAGAAACGTTTAGATGTGTTGATATAGTCAAATTTAACTGTGTTGATATAGAAACGTTTAGATGTGTTGATATAGTCAAATTTAACTGTGTTGATATAGAAACGTTTAGATGTGTTGATATAGTCAAATTTAACTGTGTTGATATAGAAACGTTTAGATGTGTTGATATAGTCAAATTTAACTGTGTTGATATAGAAACGTTTAGATGTGTTGATATAGTCAAATTTAACTGTGTTGATATAGAAACGTTTAGATGTGTTGATATAGTCAAATTTAACTGTGTTGATATAGAAACGTTTAGATGTGTTGATATAGTCAAATTTAACTGTGTTGATATAGAAACGTTTAGATGTGTTGATATAGTCAAATTTAACTGTGTTGATATAGAAACGTTTAGATGTGTTGATATAGTCAAATTTAACTGTGTTGATATAGAAACGTTTAGATGTGTTGATATAGTCAAATTTAACTGTGTTGATATAGAAACGTTTAGATGTGTTGATATAGTCAAATTTAACTGTGTTGATATAGAAACGTTTAGATGTGTTGATATAGTCAAATTTAACTGTGTTGATATAGAAACGTTTAGATGTGTTGATATAGTCAAATTTAACTGTGTTGATATAGAAACGTTTAGATGTGTTGATATAGTCAAATTTAACTGTGTTGATATAGAAACGTTTAGATGTGTTGATATAGTCAAATTTAACTGTGTTGATATAGAAACGTTTAGATGTGTTGATATAGTCAAATTTAACTGTGTTGATATAGAAACGTTTAGATGTGTTGATATAGTCAAATTTAACTGTGTTGATATAGAAACGTTTAGATGTGTTGATATAGTCAAATTTAACTGTGTTGATATAGAAACGTTTAGATGTGTTGATATAGTCAAATTTAACTGTGTTGATATAGAAACGTTTAGATGTGTTGATATAGTCAAATTTAACTGTGTTGATATAGAAACGTTTAGATGTGTTGATATAGTCAAATTTAACTGTGTTGATATAGAAACGTTTAGATGTGTTGATATAGTCAAATTTAACTGTGTTGATATAGAAACGTTTAGATGTGTTGATATAGTCAAATTTAACTGTGTTGATATAGAAACGTTTAGATGTGTTGATATAGTCAAATTTAACTGTGTTGATATAGAAACGTTTAGATGTGTTGATATAGTCAAATTTAACTGTGTTGATATAGAAACGTTTAGATGTGTTGATATAGTCAAATTTAACTGTGTTGATATAGAAACGTTTAGATGTGTTGATATAGTCAAATTTAACTGTGTTGATATAGAAACGTTTAGATGTGTTGATATAGTCAAATTTAACTGTGTTGATATAGAAACGTTTAGATGTGTTGATATAGTCAAATTTAACTGTGTTGATATAGAAACGTTTAGATGTGTTGATATAGTCAAATTTAACTGTGTTGATATAGAAACGTTTAGATGTGTTGATATAGTCAAATTTAACTGTGTTGATATAGAAACGTTTAGATGTGTTGATATAGTCAAATTTAACTGTGTTGATATAGAAACGTTTAGATGTGTTGATATAGTCAAATTTAACTGTGTTGATATAGAAACGTTTAGATGTGTTGATATAGTCAAATTTAACTGTGTTGATATAGAAACGTTTAGATGTGTTGATATAGTCAAATTTAACTGTGTTGATATAGAAACGTTTAGATGTGTTGATATAGTCAAATTTAACTGTGTTGATATAGAAACGTTTAGATGTGTTGATATAGTCAAATTTAACTGTGTTGATATAGAAACGTTTAGATGTGTTGATATAGTCAAATTTAACTGTGTTGATATAGAAACGTTTAGATGTGTTGATATAGTCAAATTTAACTGTGTTGATATAGAAACGTTTAGATGTGTTGATATAGTCAAATTTAACTGTGTTGATATAGAAACGTTTAGATGTGTTGATATAGTCAAATTTAACTGTGTTGATATAGAAACGTTTAGATGTGTTGATATAGTCAAATTTAACTGTGTTGATATAGAAACGTTTAGATGTGTTGATATAGTCAAATTTAACTGTGTTGATATAGAAACGTTTAGATGTGTTGATATAGTCAAATTTAACTGTGTTGATATAGAAACGTTTAGATGTGTTGATATAGTCAAATTTAACTGTGTTGATATAGAAACGTTTAGATGTGTTGATATAGTCAAATTTAACTGTGTTGATATAGAAACGTTTAGATGTGTTGATATAGTCAAATTTAACTGTGTTGATATAGAAACGTTTAGATGTGTTGATATAGTCAAATTTAACTGTGTTGATATAGAAACGTTTAGATGTGTTGATATAGTCAAATTTAACTGTGTTGATATAGAAACGTTTAGATGTGTTGATATAGTCAAATTTAACTGTGTTGATATAGAAACGTTTAGATGTGTTGATATAGTCAAATTTAACTGTGTTGATATAGAAACGTTTAGATGTGTTGATATAGTCAAATTTAACTGTGTTGATATAGAAACGTTTAGATGTGTTGATATAGTCAAATTTAACTGTGTTGATATAGAAACGTTTAGATGTGTTGATATAGTCAAATTTAACTGTGTTGATATAGAAACGTTTAGATGTGTTGATATAGTCAAATTTAACTGTGTTGATATAGAAACGTTTAGATGTGTTGATATAGTCAAATTTAACTGTGTTGATATAGAAACGTTTAGATGTGTTGATATAGTCAAATTTAACTGTGTTGATATAGAAACGTTTAGATGTGTTGATATAGTCAAATTTAACTGTGTTGATATAGAAACGTTTAGATGTGTTGATATAGTCAAATTTAACTGTGTTGATATAGAAACGTTTAGATGTGTTGATATAGTCAAATTTAACTGTGTTGATATAGAAACGTTTAGATGTGTTGATATAGTCAAATTTAACTGTGTTGATATAGAAACGTTTAGATGTGTTGATATAGTCAAATTTAACTGTGTTGATATAGAAACGTTTAGATGTGTTGATATAGTCAAATTTAACTGTGTTGATATAGAAACGTTTAGATGTGTTGATATAGTCAAATTTAACTGTGTTGATATAGAAACGTTTAGATGTGTTGATATAGTCAAATTTAACTGTGTTGATATAGAAACGTTTAGATGTGTTGATATAGTCAAATTTAACTGTGTTGATATAGAAACGTTTAGATGTGTTGATATAGTCAAATTTAACTGTGTTGATATAGAAACGTTTAGATGTGTTGATATAGTCAAATTTAACTGTGTTGATATAGAAACGTTTAGATGTGTTGATATAGTCAAATTTAACTGTGTTGATATAGAAACGTTTAGATGTGTTGATATAGTCAAATTTAACTGTGTTGATATAGAAACGTTTAGATGTGTTGATATAGTCAAATTTAACTGTGTTGATATAGAAACGTTTAGATGTGTTGATATAGTCAAATTTAACTGTGTTGATATAGAAACGTTTAGATGTGTTGATATAGTCAAATTTAACTGTGTTGATATAGAAACGTTTAGATGTGTTGATATAGTCAAATTTAACTGTGTTGATATAGAAACGTTTAGATGTGTTGATATAGTCAAATTTAACTGTGTTGATATAGAAACGTTTAGATGTGTTGATATAGTCAAATTTAACTGTGTTGATATAGAAACGTTTAGATGTGTTGATATAGTCAAATTTAACTGTGTTGATATAGAAACGTTTAGATGTGTTGATATAGTCAAATTTAACTGTGTTGATATAGAAACGTTTAGATGTGTTGATATAGTCAAATTTAACTGTGTTGATATAGAAACGTTTAGATGTGTTGATATAGTCAAATTTAACTGTGTTGATATAGAAACGTTTAGATGTGTTGATATAGTCAAATTTAACTGTGTTGATATAGAAACGTTTAGATGTGTTGATATAGTCAAATTTAACTGTGTTGATATAGAAACGTTTAGATGTGTTGATATAGTCAAATTTAACTGTGTTGATATAGAAACGTTTAGATGTGTTGATATAGTCAAATTTAACTGTGTTGATATAGAAACGTTTAGATGTGTTGATATAGTCAAATTTAACTGTGTTGATATAGAAACGTTTAGATGTGTTGATATAGTCAAATTTAACTGTGTTGATATAGAAACGTTTAGATGTGTTGATATAGTCAAATTTAACTGTGTTGATATAGAAACGTTTAGATGTGTTGATATAGTCAAATTTAACTGTGTTGATATAGAAACGTTTAGATGTGTTGATATAGTCAAATTTAACTGTGTTGATATAGAAACGTTTAGATGTGTTGATATAGTCAAATTTAACTGTGTTGATATAGAAACGTTTAGATGTGTTGATATAGTCAAATTTAACTGTGTTGATATAGAAACGTTTAGATGTGTTGATATAGTCAAATTTAACTGTGTTGATATAGAAACGTTTAGATGTGTTGATATAGTCAAATTTAACTGTGTTGATATAGAAACGTTTAGATGTGTTGATATAGTCAAATTTAACTGTGTTGATATAGAAACGTTTAGATGTGTTGATATAGTCAAATTTAACTGTGTTGATATAGAAACGTTTAGATGTGTTGATATAGTCAAATTTAACTGTGTTGATATAGAAACGTTTAGATGTGTTGATATAGTCAAATTTAACTGTGTTGATATAGAAACGTTTAGATGTGTTGATATAGTCAAATTTAACTGTGTTGATATAGAAACGTTTAGATGTGTTGATATAGTCAAATTTAACTGTGTTGATATAGAAACGTTTAGATGTGTTGATATAGTCAAATTTAACTGTGTTGATATAGAAACGTTTAGATGTGTTGATATAGTCAAATTTAACTGTGTTGATATAGAAACGTTTAGATGTGTTGATATAGTCAAATTTAACTGTGTTGATATAGAAACGTTTAGATGTGTTGATATAGTCAAATTTAACTGTGTTGATATAGAAACGTTTAGATGTGTTGATATAGTCAAATTTAACTGTGTTGATATAGAAACGTTTAGATGTGTTGATATAGTCAAATTTAACTGTGTTGATATAGAAACGTTTAGATGTGTTGATATAGTCAAATTTAACTGTGTTGATATAGAAACGTTTAGATGTGTTGATATAGTCAAATTTAACTGTGTTGATATAGAAACGTTTAGATGTGTTGATATAGTCAAATTTAACTGTGTTGATATAGAAACGTTTAGATGTGTTGATATAGTCAAATTTAACTGTGTTGATATAGAAACGTTTAGATGTGTTGATATAGTCAAATTTAACTGTGTTGATATAGAAACGTTTAGATGTGTTGATATAGTCAAATTTAACTGTGTTGATATAGAAACGTTTAGATGTGTTGATATAGTCAAATTTAACTGTGTTGATATAGAAACGTTTAGATGTGTTGATATAGTCAAATTTAACTGTGTTGATATAGAAACGTTTAGATGTGTTGATATAGTCAAATTTAACTGTGTTGATATAGAAACGTTTAGATGTGTTGATATAGTCAAATTTAACTGTGTTGATATAGAAACGTTTAGATGTGTTGATATAGTCAAATTTAACTGTGTTGATATAGAAACGTTTAGATGTGTTGATATAGTCAAATTTAACTGTGTTGATATAGAAACGTTTAGATGTGTTGATATAGTCAAATTTAACTGTGTTGATATAGAAACGTTTAGATGTGTTGATATAGTCAAATTTAACTGTGTTGATATAGAAACGTTTAGATGTGTTGATATAGTCAAATTTAACTGTGTTGATATAGAAACGTTTAGATGTGTTGATATAGTCAAATTTAACTGTGTTGATATAGAAACGTTTAGATGTGTTGATATAGTCAAATTTAACTGTGTTGATATAGAAACGTTTAGATGTGTTGATATAGTCAAATTTAACTGTGTTGATATAGAAACGTTTAGATGTGTTGATATAGTCAAATTTAACTGTGTTGATATAGAAACGTTTAGATGTGTTGATATAGTCAAATTTAACTGTGTTGATATAGAAACGTTTAGATGTGTTGATATAGTCAAATTTAACTGTGTTGATATAGAAACGTTTAGATTTGTTGATATAGTCAAATTTAACTGTGTTGATATAGAAACGTTTAGATGTGTTGATATAGTCAAATTTAACTGTGTTGATATAGAAACGTTTAGATGTGTTGATATAGTCAAATTTAACTGTGTTGATATAGAAACGTTTAGATGTGTTGATATAGACCAATCATTATCGTGCCATGATATTCATTAATAAATTATCTGTAAGACATCACATCATGGCCTCGGGATGCATCGAATATTTGATCAGGCGTGAAATAAGAAAATGGCGTCTGATATCACATGGTGGTCACGTGGTGTGTTAGTGGGCGAGGGATATATTTGTTTTGAGGGGCGTATTTGGTGTGCTGGCTCTGTTTGGTGTGCTGGCTGTGTTTGGTGAGCTGGCTGTTTTTGGTGAGCTGGCTGTGTTTGGCGTGCTGGCTGTGTTTGGTGAGCTGGCTGTTTTTGGTGAGCTGGCTGTGTTTGGTGAGCTGGCTGTGTTTGGTGAGCTGGCTGTTTTTGGTGAGCTGGCTCTGTTTGGCGTGCTGGCTGTGTTTGGTGAGCTGGCTGTGTTTGGTGAGCTGGATGTTTTTGGTGAGCTGGCTGTGTTTGGTGGGCTGGCTG
>CAXITT010000753.1:257091-365488 GCA_964033795.1 Lymnaea stagnalis | reverse complement strand
ATCAGGAAGCAATAGTGCTTTTCACCTCTGGTCTAAATGCAGCAAAGAGTCCCACAGTCTTTTGTCATCATAACCCATTGTATTGACTATGTTTGACATCTGCCCTTCATAGATGCTGTCAAAATATATTTAAAAAAAAATTAGTTTAGCTAAAATAAAAAAAATTACAATATAAATAAAAAGAATTCAAAATAATAAACAATCTGCCTAAATTACTTTTACTTCAAGTTTTCATTGAAAAGGGAACACAGCTGATTGTTACAGTGTAATAATAGCCTTGGCCTTGAGAACCATTGTTTACATTTTGCTAACTGAAACGTAATAATATTAAAATGATTGTATAACTACAAATTAGTTTCAAACAAATAAACAATTTAATCTATTTAAGAATTTTATACTACTGGAACTTGAATAAAACTAATGTTAGGGCTAATAATAGTGCTAAGAAGTATCACAGTATGGTGAGTTGAGTATGAATGAAAAAAGTAAACAAACCTTGGATGGTATTATTATGATGATAATTTACACAATTATCGGTATCAGACACATCTGAAGTGCTATCTTCATCAAAAATATTCCTCTAAGTAAGAATAGTTGTCCATTTCAAGCTTATAACAGAATCAGATTCCATAGCAATGTTTTAGAGTGTAGTAACAGTGAACCGGAATTGTGGCGAAATATGAGTAAATGGCGAAAAGTAAAATTTATGAATGGACAAGTTGCTACCAGATTTCTTCAAGAACCAGTAAAATAAACGATTTTTCTTTCTTGCCAAATAGAAATTTAACATTCCAAAATAGTAAATCTTTATTTTCGCCTTTTAATATTATTTTTATATATATATTAGGGGTCCTTTTTTTCACCCGCCATATNGGGGGGGGGGGGGGGGGGGGCGTGGTTTTAAAGAGTGTCAGTTCCTCTCTGAGGGACCAGACTAACCTTGTTCAACGGTTGATTCAGTTCTGTTGGTGACATCTTTCTTAGGCAGGTGAAATCTGTTGGACAAGTCTAAAGTTATGGCCCCTGTTTCAAATCTGACAGCGTTGGAGGTTGGTGTGGTGGCAGTCACTTGGATTCCCTTGGTGGAGGAAAAACAAATAAACGTTGACGGCCGTTTCATGCTAATTTGATAAACTTTTGACTGCACGCCTAAATAGCAACTGGCCCTGAATGATGGTGACACTATATTGTACTCAATGTTTTTATGATACCTGAGTGCGGTAAGTTATATTTATAATGGTTAAGTGCCACTGTATCTCACTGACTTCCACATCACTTTACCTTGAACCTGACAGAGACAGAGTAGAGAAGTGGCTTTCTCTCGGGCACTTCATCAACTTTAATGGTGGACTTGATCTCCTCGACATTGATGCCGCTGGAACCTGACACCTTCTGTACAATCTCATTGATTTCCTGTAAGACACAATGGAAGGCAGCTACAGCATGCCTGTATGGCTCACTAATCTAGATGTTACAGAATGGAAGGCATCTTTAGCGTACCTTTATGGCTCACTAATCTAGATGTTATAGAATGGAAGGCATCTTGAGCGTACCTTTATGGCTCACTAATCTAGATGTTATAGAATGGAAGGCATCTTGAGCGTACCTTTATGGCTCACTAATCTATATGTTATAGAATGGAAGGCATCTTTAGTGTACCTTTAAGGCTCACTGATGTAGATGCTATAGAATGGAAGGCATCTTTAGCGTACCTTTATGGCTCACTAATGTAGATGTTATACAATGGAAGGCATCTTGAGCGTCCTTTATGGCTCACTAATGTAGATATTATAGAATGGAAGGCATCTTAGCATACCTTTAGGGCTCATTAATGTTGATTTCAATTTATTTTAATATTATAATTTTAAACAGTTTTCAACCAAAAAATTGTTTATTGCTTTAAAGATACCAATGACATATTGCACTGTACTAGAACAATTCTAGGATGTAATCAGATCTAAGTAAAACTCATACACTTAGCTTACTTTCATGAAAACTTTCTGCACAAAGACCAAATGGTTGAGAAGGTCAGTTGTAAGACTGTGCTCCAGCATCCCAACTTCAGCTACAGCGTACAGATAGTTGCCTTCCAGCAGCTCCAGGTCCTCACCCAACTCAACCTCCTGGTGGTCACTGGCGAGCGTGTCAGGCTTCTGCACACGATAGTCTGCTATCACCTGTATGGGAGGCAGTTCAATGCTGGCAGCCGATGGTATGGGAGTGTCAGCCAGGGCAGCAGCGGCCGTTATCTGAAAAGTTGGCAAATGGTTACAATCATCAATAACACACTTGATATCAATCACACTTTTCTCAACAAAATAAGAACACGTTATCTTCTGGTCACACAGTCAAATGCCTGCGGCGGGCAGGTTCCAAGTAATGCATTACAAATAAGCAGATAATTAAATGGACATAATCCTTGCTCTCATTGGGTCCCTTTATTTTAACAGGAGCATATGAATGCTAAATCCACCAAGTGTTAATGAGTTGCCTTGGCTTTAAAACTCAGCAGGTGGGCAGGTAAAACAATGTGTTACCTTGGATTTAAAACTCAGCAGGTGGGCAGGTAAAACAATGTGTTACCTTGGATTTAAAACTCAGGTGGGCAGGTAAAACAATGTGTTACCTTGGATTTAAAACTCAGCAGGTGGGCAGGTAAAACAATGTGTTACCTTGGATTTAAAACTCAGCAGGTGGGCAGGTAAAACAATGTGTTACCTTGGATTTAAAACTCAGGTGGGCAGGTAAAAAAATGTGTTACCTTGGATTTAAAACTCAGCAGGTGGGTGGGTAATACAACTGTAAAGTGTGCCTTTCTGCCTAGCACTCCAGACATGGTGATGGCATCCGTTTTATACTGTGCCTTCAGGGATGGTAGGATGGAGGCCCCAATCACTATGCCTTGGAGCACAGCCTTGATGTGAAGATGTTTGCGAACGACCTTTTCTCCAGCACCAGGTTTCCCAACGCTGGGGGCATTGGGGAGCTTCTCGTAGGGGACTTTGCTCTGGATGCCACCCACTGTGGTGAAGGCAGCCGACTGGTTGGAGTTGTCTTCAGATGAGAAGTGCATACGGCTGTCAATGAGAAAACATAATGTTAGCCAATCTTAAAAGTACACCTTTGTGACACCACAAGTTTACATTACATGAGTCATGGTAAGAATACAATTCAAATCAGTTTCGATTTTTTAAAAAATATCATTCCATTTTTCAATTTTTTTTATTTTTTTAAGAAACAGAGAGTAAAATGTACAAAATACTTTGATTGATATCAGTATCGTCATTCTATGTTAACATTGGTCAGTGTTTCAACCCCCAAGATAGTGATGTCTTCCCCTTCTCACAACATACACCATAGCAACCCTTCTCCATAAATTTTTGTTTAGACTTTCCTTCATTAGCACATGACCAGTGTGTTTTATCTGCAAGTTGCAGAGCTTTATTACGTATTCTCCTCACTGCTTCAAAAGAAATTTAGAGTTTAAATTGATAGACGTGGTCACTGATAAGGGTTAGCCTGCCGGATGAATGTTCCAAAAAATCATATCAAAAAGGTCACACACATCTTCTTGTGCATTTATTTATGTGTATCTATAGGTGGCTATTACTTGATACAACTCTAAGAAACTGTCAATCAACTAGTATAAAAAACAATGCAGTGAAAGTATCACCAATACTTGGTATTCTGAGTTGGCCAGCGAAGCTCCTGAAGTGTTGCCGTGATCTTCTTGGAGCTCCTGGACATCATGTCATGCAGGATGACCGGGTGCTGGGGAATGTCAATGTCCACCACACCGATGGAGACAAGTGTGGAGTTGTGCTCCTTGCCTCGACGCATGACGGACGTCAACAGGGCCTGGGATTTGTTTATGTTGATGGTCACCACAGTTCTGAAATGTTAAGTCATAGGAGGGTCAGCGTCATATGATCTGTGTCAGAGCCAGCTTCACATGATCATAAGAACAACATTGCATATATAACATTCCCAGACAAGTTTTCATGACAAGCAATTGAGTGGTTTAGAAAAGTCAGCTTGAGCAGGATCATTGTGATTTGGCTTAGTTTTTCCTTTCATAATCCAGTGATTTTATTTATTTCTCTTTTCTTACAATGTTGTGTTTCTTTTTGAATAAATCGGTTTTTTTTTTTACAGGTATTGTAACACCTAAAGAGACAAGTCATGACACACATAGTTTATTTGGTTGATTTTTGCATAGTAATGAAGTGGACTCACTGCAGTTCTGGTGGATCTCCTTCTCTGAGATTAATCTTAGACTGACCCATGTGGGCCGTGTATGAGGAATCTGAGGAAACTCTGTGCAGGAAACCTGGAATTAACATAGCAAAATGGAAGAGAGTTGATGCATTTTGTCTTGTAAGTTAAACAACTGGTACATGTGAATTTTCATTCAATAGTTAATTGAATGTGTACACTAGTCAGAAGACTATCAAAGCCATGGACTTATACTTGAATAGAAGTCTTGCCACCTTGACTTAACTCTGCCTCAGAATAAACTTGCTAGCTCAGTTCAATGTTTTACTAACTTATAATTCAATAATAATGTGTCTTCTATTTGCATAAAGAGGAAGGCATTCAAAATATGGAACAAAAAGGAGAAATCATTATGGTCAATTAAGGCTCTAAACTATAAAGTAAGGGCCATGACACCAGATTGTGGTGACAAAGGCCATGACACCAGATTGTGGTGGCCCTTTGGTGGCAAGGGCCATGACACCAGATTGTGGTGGCTAGGGCCACAAAACCATATTGTGGTGTGTATGGCCACAAAACCAGATTGTGGTGCGTATGGCCAAAAAACCGGATTGTGGAGTCAAGGGCCATGACCTCAGATAGTGGCGGCTAGGGCGACGACATCAGATAGTGGTGGCTAGGGTCACGACACCAGATAGTGGTGGCTGGGGCCACGATACAAGATTGTGGTGGCTGGGACCACGATACCAGATTGTGGTGGCTAGGGTCACGACACCAGATAGTGGTGGCTGGGGCCACGATACAAGATTGTGGCCGCTGGGACCACGATACCAGATTGTGGTGCTAGGACCACGAAACCAGATTGTGGTGGCTGTGGCCACGACACCAGATTGTGGTGACTAAGGCCACCACACATGATTGTGGTGGCTATGGCCACGCCACCAGATTGTGGCTTCAAAGTAATTAGATGTATTCGAATAAATTCCTGAAAATGGTAAAAAGAATAACAATTTTTTTTTCCTTTGCAATCTTTAAAATTAGACCATAGAGTAAATGTAGAGACTCTGACCTTTGACCCTTTTCTTGTAGGTGCCACTGGCATGAACTTTGGTAGTGTTGGCTTCCAGTTTGAGACCACTCAGTTCAGCACTGATGAGAAACTTTTCTACCTTCAGAATTCCATAGACTATCAGTGGGACACTTTCTCCAACGTAGATACCTGGAGAATGGACAATTTGATAGAGACATTAGTGGTGTGGTCATCCAACATTGACGCCTGGACGATAGTTTTCATGATGAATTTAAAAGAGGCATGAGTGTTGTGTTCATGAAACAATTCTATCTTCATAAAAACTAATTATTTCAATGGATATACTCAGTCGATGAGAAATCCTAGATGACTTGAAGCATGAGTCTATGTGCCCCAAAGATAATTTCTGTCAATGTCCCCTATGTTATCAATGTCTATTATCCCTGTGTAATCTCATCATTGTTGCAAAGAAGTAAAAGTTCACTCACATATTTTGAGTGTGACTCATAGTGTCAGGTTCACTTAAACAGCTTATTACTATCTCATACCGGCTGGTGTCTTACATCTTTTGGGGCATCATTTTGTTTGTCCTCTTCTGATTTTCTCCTCCCCTAGAATAGCAGCCTGGTTGAGCTGGTGAGTCTATTTAAATAATTTATTTACCCATCCCTGAATATGCTCAAACCTGCTAACATTAACTTTACTTATGTAATAAATCTTGCTCTAATTGTCAGTGTCAGACATTTAACGACAGACTCACTTTGTTTAAACCTTGTCAGTGTCAACGACAGACTCACTTTGTTTAAAACTTTTCTGTGTCAGACATTCAACGACAGACTCACTTTGTTTAAACCTCGTCCTGATGAACGACTGATGAGCCAAGGAAGAGTCCGTGCCCAGACTCGCCTCCTCTTTGGCTGCTGCGTCAACTTTATTCTTTTTCTCCTCTTTCTTGGGTTCCTGGACCTGTTTTCTATCAATTTTATCTTTGGCATTTTTCCACCTCTGCTGAGCATCTTGGCTGTCTGATGTTATCAATGAAGAAATTTAACTTAATTACTATGGTATGGCCAGAAATGAAATTTTAATTTCTTTATTAGGATTATTTAATAAAATATGTAAATTCTTTTAGCCAACTAAAATGAGGCATCTCATCTCCATAAATCAATTAATGTAGAGCACAGTAAATTTCATTAGCAGCATAATTACAGTTTATTTGCCCAGAAGTTACAATCTACAGGAAAACAGCTAATTTAACCGCTTCTGTAAATGAGTTTAAATGATAGCTTTATTAGCCACCTGTAGAAGAATCTCGTCTGAGTCCGTGCAGCATGGAAGATTTCCTGTTCTGGATGAGAGTGCTGAGTTTGGCCCCATAGTCTGAGACACGAGACTCCCTCTTCACTGAGCCCTCTTCTACATCTTCCTCCTCTATCACAGGCAACTTGTTCAGAGCTGACAGATAAAATGTTGAATTAATTTATGCCCCAAGTCTTCCTCTATTAGAGCTGACAGATAACATGTTGAATTAATTTATGCCCTAACTGTTGAACGAATTATTTTGTTTTACTATATATTATAGTGCGTACGAAAAGAAATTTGACCAAAATTTGATCGTGTGGGCTGAAAAAAAAAATTTGATCAAATTTCCATTCGATCAAACTTCCGTGTATCAATTGTCAGTCGACAAAATTTCTTTCCAACAAATTTCTGGTAACCCCTAACTCTTTCTCTATGACAGGCAACTTGTTTAGAGCTGACAGACACAAGATTAATTCATGCAGTAACTCTCTCTTCATACCATTATAATTATTGAGGTTGGGCTAAAAGAGGAATAAATGTTCCTTAACAAAATCTTTGAGAATATTTAGGGACATTATCACTTAACCATCTAAGCTACTTAGTAGGAAAGTAAACTGTTTTAGACAATAACATGTACATCATGCACATATCTTGAATACATCTGTCAACTCTCTGGGACAAGAACTGTATGGACCCAAGGAAACCTGACTGCTATAGTCTTGGGTTCGGAAATTGTATAAAGTATCTATTGACTGCAACAGTCATGGGTTCGGATATTGTATAAAATATTTATTGACTGCAACAGTCTAGGGTTCGGATATTGTATAAAATATCTATTGACTGCAACAGTCTTGGGTTTGGATATTGTATAAAATATCTATTGAATGCAACAGTCTAGGGTTCGGATATTGTATAAAATATCTATTGACGGCAACAGTCATGGGTTCGGATATTGTATAAAATATTTATTGACTGCAACAGTCTAGGGTTCGGATATTGTATAAAATATCTATTGACTGCAACAGTCATGGGTTTGGATATTGTATAAAATATTCATTGACTGCAACAGTGTAGGGTTCTGATATTGTATAAAATATCTATTGACTGCAACAGTCATAGGTTCAGATATTGTATAAAATATTCATTGACTGCAACAGTCTTGGGTTCGGATATTGTATAAAATATCTATTGACTGCACAGTCATGGGTTCGGATATTGTATAAAATATCTATTGACTGCAACAGTCTTGGGTTTGGATATTGTATAAAATATTCATTGACTGCAACAGTGTAGGGTTCTGATATTGTATAAAATATCTATTGACGGCAACAGTCATGGGTTCGGATATTGTATAAAATATTTATTGACTGCAACAGTCTTGGGTTCGGATATTGTATAAAATATCTATTGACTGTAACAGTCATGGGTTCGGATATTGTATAAAATATCTATTGACTGCAACAGTCTAGGGTTCGGATATTGTATAAAATATCTATTGACTGCAACAGTCTTGGGTTCAGACATTGTATAAATTATCTACCTTGAGAATGCCTGACTGCCACCGTCTTGGGTTCAGGCATTGTGGCGTACAGCTCCAACAGCTGGTACAAGTGTCTCCAGCACTGAGGGGTGCTCTCCTTGATCTCGTCGATGATTGTCTTCTCATTGAGGGCAGGGGAAGATGTGTCAGCGATGTCCAGGACCACGGAGTCACTGAGATTCAGGGAGTGAGGGGGTGTCATGACATCACCATCAGCTCCAGTGTGAAGAGTGAACACTTTCTCTGACACAAGAAATAAGATAGAAACATGATGGAGATGACTAGGGGTGGACACTTTCTAAGACACAAGAATAGAGATAGAAACATGATGGAGATGACTAGGAGTGGATGCTTTCTCTGACACAAGAATAGAGATAGAAACATGATGGAGATGACTAGGAGTGGACACTTTCTCAGACACAAGAATAGAGAGAGAAACATGATGGAGATGACTAGGGGTGGACACTTTCTCTGACACAAGAATAGAGATAGAAACATGATGGAGATGACCAAGAGTGGACACTTTCTCTGACACAAGAATAGAGATAGAAACATGATGGAGATGACTAGGAGTGGACACTTTCTCTGACACAAGAATAGAGATAGAAACATGATGGAGATGACTAGGAGTGGACACTTTCTCTGACACAAGAATAGAGATAGAAACATGATGGAGATGACTAGGAGTGGACACTTTCTCTGACACAAGAATAGAGATAGAAACATGATGGAGATGACTAGGAGTGGACACTTTCTCTGACACAAGAATAGAGATAGAAACATGATGGAGATGACTAGGAGTGGACACTTTCTCTGACACAAGAATAGAGATAGAAACATGATGGAGATGACTAGGAGTGGACACTTTCTCTGACACAAGAATAGAGATAGAAACATGATGGAGATGACTAGGAGTGGACACTTTCTCAGACACAAGAATAGAGATAGAAACATGATGGAGATGACTAGGAGTGGACACTTTCTCAGACACAAGAATAGAGATAGAAACATGATGGAGATGACTAGGGGTGGACACTTTCTCTGACACAAGAATAGAGATAGAAACATGATGGAGATGACTAGGAGTGGACACATTCTCAGACACAAGAATAGAGATAGAAACATGATGGAGATGACTAGGAGTGGACACTTTCTCAGACACAAGAATAGAGATAGAAACATGATGGAGATGACTAGGGGTGGACACTTTCTCTGACACAAGAATAGAGATAGAAACATGATGGAGATGACTAGGGGTGGACACTTTCTCTGACACAAGAATAGAGATAGAAACATGATGGAGATGACTAGGAGTGGACACTTTCTCAGACACAAGAATAGAGATAGAAACATGATGGAGATGACTAGGAGTGGACACATTCTCAGACACAAGAATAGAGATAGAAACATGATGGAGATGACTAGGGGTGGACACTTTCTCTGACACAAGAATAGAGATAGAAACATGATGGAGATGACTAGGAGTGGACACTTTCTCTGACACAAGAATAGAGATAGAAACATGATGGAGATGACTAGGAGTGGACACTTTCTCAGACACAAGAATAGAGATAGAAACATGATGGAGATGACTAGGAGTGGACACTTTCTCTGACAAAATAATAGAGATAGAAACATGATGGAGATGACTAGGATTTTGCTTTTTAAAAGCTGTCATGTATCATTTTTTTATATTGAAGATTTTTAAAAATCATAGAATACACGTCCCATCTCATCAACTACAAGAAGCCTATATCATCTTTACACTTCCCATCTCATCAACTACAAGAAGCCTATATCATCTTTACACTTCCCATCTCATCAACTACAAGAAGCCTATATCATCTTTACACTTCCCATCTCATCAACTACAAGAAGCCTATATCATCTTTACACTTCCCATCTCATCAACTACAAGAAGCCTATATCATCTTTACACTTCCCATCTCATCAACGACAAGAAGCCTATAACATCTTTACACTTCCCATCTCATCAACCACAAGAAGCCTATATCATCTTTACACTTCCCATCTCATCAACTTCAAGAAGCCTATATCATCTTTACACTTCCCATCTCATCAACTACAAGAAGCCTATAACATATTTACACTTCCCATCTCATCAACTACAAGAAGCCTATATCATCTTTACACTTCCCATCTCATCAACTACAAGAAGCCTACATCATCTTTATACTTCCCATCTCATCAACTACAAGAAGCCTATAACATCTTTACACTTCCCATCTCATCAACTACAAGAAGCCTATATCATCTTTACACTTCCCATCTCATCAACTACAAGAAGCCTATATCATCTTGACACTTCCCATCTCATCAACTACAAGAAGCCTATATCATCTTGACACTTCCCATCTCATCAACTACAAGAAGCCTATATCATCTTTACACTTCCCATCTCATCAACTACAAGAAGCCTACATCATCTTTACACTTCCCATCTCATCAACTACAAGAAGCCTATAACATCTTTACACTTCCCATCTCATCAACTACAAGAAGCCTACATCATCTTTACACTTCCCATCTCATCAACTACAAGAAGCCTATATCATCTTTACACTTCCCATCTCATCAACTACAAGAAGCCTATATCATCTTGACACTTCCCATCTCATCAACTACAAGAAGCCTATAACATCTTTTTGTCAGAATAGCATGAACAGCTTCTTATCAATAGCAGCCCCCAAGTCAGTTGATGTTTTCTGACTTTATGTTTTTCACTGAGGTTTTAACTCCTTCCCTAGAATAGCCACCGTTTGGATTGACAAGTGCTCTTCCCACGTTTGGATTGACAAGTGCTCTTCCCACGTTTGGATTGACCAGTGCACTTCCCACGTTTGGATTGACAAGTGCTCTTCCCACGTTTGGATTGACAAGTGCTCTTCCCAATGTTTGGATTGACAAGTGCACTTCCCACGTTTGGATTGATAAGTGCACTTCCCACGTTTGGATTGACAAGTGCACTTCCCACAACTACTTAACCACAGCTAGGACTTCCATATATTATTATTAATCTACAAGATGAAGGAATTACTTGCGGCAGGAGATTCCTCCTTTGAATCTTGTGCAAATCTGAGATGACCTGTTTTCTTGGCATGACCAAGCCCCAGGGGTAACTCTTCTGGTCTTCTGTTGTCAGGCCCAGGGGGTGTGTAGTGGATCTGAGCCTTCGACTCCACTGTCATGTGGTGGAGTTTTCCATCACCGTTAGTAGGACCATCAGTGTTTACAGCAGAAGGTGGGTGAGTTGAGATGGTTGGTATCTGGTGCTGGCTGGCTGGTACCTGGTACTGGCTGGCTGGTACCTGGTGCTGGGTGGCTGGTATCTGATGCTGGCTGGCTGGTACCTGGTGCTGGCTGATTGGTTTAGAGACCACAATAGGAGATGGGGTGGGTTTGAGCCCGGAGGACCATTTGGATTCTACCCTAGAGCTGGAGACACTCTGAAAGAGAGAAGATGTTGTCTCTGCACTGCCCTTGGATGAAGGTGGACCTGACTTCTGCACGAGAGGTGTTTCTGGGGGGACATAATGGCATTTAGTGATCATCCTATTTATTTAAAATGTGTAAAAGAGTTTTCATGTGTGTACACTCTAAAGTAACAATTTATGTACACTCTAAGGTAAAACCAATGTTGGTGTATGTACACATCAATGTTAGTGTACATACACACCAATGTTAGTGTATGAACACACCAATGTTAGTTTATGTACACATCAATGTTAGTGTATGTACACACCAATGTTATTCTATGTACACACCAATAGGTTACCTTTTCTTTTATCCAGTGTTAGAAGGTTGGTAAAAGATCCCATCAACCTCTCGGTCTGGGATGTATCCGACTGGTTTGTATCCACACTTGATGTGGAATCTTTGGACTCCTGTTTCCTGTGGGTCTGCATCCATATGGACTGGTCAAAACGTTTCTGCTTCAGCTCAACTCTGGTCTCTTTCACATTGCCAACCATTGTCAAGACCTGGCAAAAATCACAAATATTCAATCACTGGCCTGGTAAATAACACAGAAATTCAATCACTGAACAGGTGAATAACACAGACATTCAATCACTGACATTGTGAATGGCACACATTTTCAATCATTGTTCTCGACTGATCAGATTTATTCATGTTTTGGCAAAATCTCAAGCTTAGGGATTTTTCCACTGCCTTGAGCAGCATCACAAGACCAACACTGATTAAAGAGAGTTGAGCTAAAATCAATTTTAAGACGTAATTTACAGACATTCGCATGATGAAAATAAATCAGTGAAGTCTGCCAATGTGTCAAATGCAGATTATTTTCACCTGATGGGCTAGCCTGAGTAAGGCCATGTCCACATTCTGCCTGATGGCGTGACAGTTGACCAGCAGGTTAATCTGCAGTGTGGTCGGCTTGGCCTCCAGCTTGTGCATGGCAAACTTGTAGGGGAACTTGGACATCTCTCCATTCTCGCAGAAATCCACTGCGTCTTTCAGCGACACATTCACATCAAAACTGGTGATGGGGAAGAAAATGTTATGAAATGTTCAAGGTAAAACAAATTTAAATGTCTTCAAATATTTCATGATCATCTCAAATATGGAAGGAACTAGGCTTGGCACTGATTCAACTTCCAAGGTGCATTTGAATACTAAAGTTCAAAAAAAGGATTTGCTATTTTGTATGTAATACACGTCAGTGAACGGGAGTAGTTGAATGTAATATAAAATATTATGTCCTTCCTTCACTTTGTGTTCAGTTGCATTCATTTTGTTTCTGCTTCGTTGTAGCATTCTGACTTGTACTATTCTGTGTGCAGACATTGGTGTTGTTTATTTTATTTTAATTAGCTTCTATAAGAAAACTTTATGATTGAAACAGCTGAAGGCTTTCACTTTGCTGACAGAAACTACTAATATAGAGGTCATAAATGACGTTATGCTACTTTGGACCCCCCCCCCCTCCCCCCCTCCCCCCCCCCCAATGGTCACTCATTGGTCACACAATTTAGGACGCCCTCATAATGCATGGTCACAAATTCGTGAGCCCTTGTGTTTTTTATTTTATTTTAATTAGCTTCTATAAGAAAACTTTATGATTGAAACAGCTGAAGGCTTTCACTTTGCTGACAGAAACTACTAATAAAGAGGTCATAAATGACGTTATGCTACTTTGGACCCCCCCCCCCTCCCCCCCCCCCCCCCCCCCCAATGGTCACTCATTGGTCACACAATTTAGGACGCCCTCATAATGCATGGTCACAAATTCGTGAGCCCTCTACCCTTCTAGATGTGAGACATCATTTATGGATAGAAATAATTATCTTTAAAACTCCACAGACAGCATCCTGATTTAGAGACATCTACCGTAGAGGACTGTTTCGTAGAGGACTATTTACGGTATTTGCTTAATGGAAGACTGATTTCATCACTCAACGGCCCACCTAGAATTATATGTAGTACCTTTCACACTGGAAGGCAGCACTCTCTGGCATTTTGGAGAAACTTTTTTTGCCCCGACCTTTGCCCTTTGGGATGTAGGTCGTATGCAATGATGGAGTGGCCTCGGACTCGGCAATGAGGATCTTGAACAAGCTGAAATGACATTGGAGCAGAAGGTGGCCTCCAAATTTCTTCATCATGGCCGAAGGGCGGACACTTTCCACGTGTAAACCCAGACTCTGCAGGATAGGTTTAAACAACACCTGGGGACATTGTTGGATAGGATGTCAAGGATAGGTTTAAACAACACCTGGGGACATTGTTGGATAGGATGTCAAGGATAGGTTTAAACAACACCTGGGGACATTGTTGGATAGGATGTCAAAGGTGGATGTAGGTAGGTACTTAAAACAAAAGAGAAAGCAATCAGAATCTGACCCAATGCTGTCCCATCAACCTTGTCAACAAAAGAGAAAGCAATCAGAATCTGACCCAAGGCTGTCCCGTCAACCTTGTCAACAAAAGAGAAAGCAATCAGAACTGACCCAAGCATGTCCCGTCAACCTTGTCAACAAAAGAGAAAGCGACCAGAACCTAACCCAAGGCTGTCCTGTCAACCTTTCAACAAAAGAGAAAGCAATCAGAACCTGAGCATCAGCAAGCTGCATGATCGATGTGGCCATGGTGCAGTTCTCCTCATTGACATCCAGCTTACTGTCATCTTGAGTCCAGGAGCTGGCCAGCCCGGCAGCGCACGACTCGGACGTGTTCTGACGCAGGTACTGGGCCGCTTCATCTCCATCTAGGTCGATGCGAAACTCATTCTGCTGTTTGGCCATCCACTGGTACAGGTCTTCATTTTGTTTGTACCTAAATATTTTTAAAAATTAGCTTAATAAAATAGTAATATCTTTAAGTATACATAAATTACTTAGAACAACAATTACAAATCAGCTCTGCAACAGTCCTGGTTCTTAGGACAGAGAAGGATTTGTTTCTACTATTTTTCATATGGTTAATTACAATTGAATTTCCAGCATGTCATTACTAATGAGGAGGAATATTGTATCAAATATTAATTAAGGTAAAATCTAACAGTATATAATTGTTCTGAATCTGACTTTGAACAAAATATTGCACGAGAATAAGTGGGGTGTTTATCTTATGAGTGGATCAGAAGATTTTTATAATTGTCTCCAAGGACATAGAAAAATGAAATTGTTAATTGTAAATCGCAAAGGACCTAGTCTACTGCAACTTTAAATATTCATAATTGTCAGCACTTACCTTCATCATTGATTTGATTTATCTTCTTCTTGAAATAAAATTTATGTTTTAATGCCATGTTTTACACATTTTGAATTCAACAACAATTTGTAATCCTCTCCCTTCCACCATTGGTAACCACATGTAAAGATATTGGAAATAGATGACAACAATATTTAGTTGTTTTACACACCAGCATAATCTCATCCTAGGCATTCTTTTGTACCTTAAGGTATATACTGGCATATTATTTTAAAGGGTGGCTTGTGAGCAGGATAAACTTTCAGGGCATTTCTCATCCCAAACAAGGGGTCGGCTTATGAACAAAGGGGATTAAGAACAAGGGGTCGGCTTATGAACAAAGGGGATTAAGAACAAGGGGTCGGCTTATGAACAAAGGGAATTAAGACCAATTATCTACTTAAGGCAACCTTTAAACCTACCTATTTTTTAAAATGGAATGTTTTGGGCCTGCGGTTCTCAGTGGGGTGTGTGGTGGTGTGGGGGCCCCAAGCTGTTCATTGCTTGAGATACTTTCCACTAATGATGTGAAGCTGATGTTGCTGTCATTGCGATTTAGGCCGAGAAAAATGGGGGGTGGTGCTAGGTTGGAAGTGCTGTGGTCCAAAGGTGAGTCCATGGCTCCAGCAGATTTCTTGGACCTAGTTTAGATTATAGGCTGATATTTTAGATTATAGGTTGAAATTTTAGATTATAGTTTGATATTTCAGATTATAGGTGATAGGTTGATATTTTAGATTATAGGTTGATATTTTAGATTATAGGTTGATATTTTAGATTATGGGTTGGTTTTTCATATTATAGGTTGATATTTTAGATTATAGGTTGATATTTAAGATAAGAGGTTCATAATTTAAATTACAGGTTTATATTTTAAATTTTACGTTGATATTTAGGTTGTTATTTTAGATAACAGGTTGATAGTTTAGATTACAGTTGTATATTTTAGATTTTAAGTTGATATTTTAGATTACAGGTTGATTTTTTTAGATTTTAGCTGATATTTTAGATTATATGTTGATCTTGTATATTATAGGTTGATAGCTTAGAATACAGGTTGATATTTTAGATTACAGGTTGATACTTTAGATTACAGGTTGATATTTTAGATTTTGTGTTGATATTTTTGATTAAGGGTTGATATTTTATATTTTAGGTTGATATTTTAGATTATAGGCTGATATTTTAGATTATAGGCTGATATTTTAGCTAATAGGCTGATATTTTAATTTACTGGTTGATAATTTAGATGATAGTCTGATATTTTATTTAAGATAACTATATCATTCTGAGAGGTATTAATTTTTGCGATTTAAAAAAAACAACAACTAAACAATCTTTGCCATCTTTTAACTTACTTAAAAATATTGGACAACATCCGAGGTTTCCCAGATGGAAGAGAGTCAGCACTGACATAATCCACGCCATCTGTTTTTCCTTGAGTGCTGACAGAGTGTCTACCCTTGCTATGAAGGCTTGGAACTGAGCCAGACCTGTGCGTCATACCACCTTCAGCCTGTGCAAGAAATCGAGGACATAAACAATGGGGTTAAAAAAAATAAGATTGTATTTGATTAAACACATTTTTTTTAAGGTTGTTATTATTTTTAATTGACTTTTTAAAAAAGTATTCTTTCCTAAGTATTTTACAAATGACTAGTGCACAAAAAGTTACCTGCAGTAAAGACATTTTTTCATCCACTACATCAAATTGGTCAATTATGATATCTTCATTATCCTCAACAATCTCATCAATAGTTTCATTTTTGGGCAGACTAAATGACACATTGTAGGGACGAATACTTCGACGAGACTGAAAATGTCAACTTGTATTAGGCCAAATGTAATATAATAATAATAATAATAATAAGTGGTCTTATATAGCGCGGTACCCCGGCCTAGGGCTGGGCTCACCGCGCTGTACATATATAGCAAAGAGGCATAATCATAATATTAAAATAAAATACATAAATGAAATAAAAACAACATATAAGCAAAACAACACCATAGGTATATTCATCCACCCACACCAGACATTTTTACAAGGAAACCCATGTACGTTTATCGGTTTATAGGAGGAGAATCAGTCAGAGTAGTATAGTTTAAATAGATGTGTTTTGAGTGCAGTTTTGAAGGCCTGTGTGGTTGTTATATTGCGGATGTGTAGTGGCAAAGAATTCCATTGTTTGGGGGCGCAGAAAGAGAAAGATCGTTCACCATATAATTTAGTGCGTGTCTTGGGAACGGACAGAATACGCGAGTCTGCGGAGGAGCGAAGTTGTCGAAGGGGTGAATAGACAGAAAGAAGTTCAGTTAGATAGGAAGGGCAGGAATCCGAGAAAAAGTTGTGACAGAGAAGAGACAGCTTGTAGTCAATGCGTGCCTGTATAGGGAGCCAATGTAGTGAGTGGAGTAGTGGAGTGACGTGATCATGTTTTTTTGCCTTAAGAACAAGCCTAGCAGCAGAGTTTTGAACTTTCTGCAGTTTTTCTATAAAATGTTTCGGTGAACCTGACAGAAGTGAGTTGCAATAGTCAAGACGAGAGAGAACAAGAGCACAGACTAGAGTTTTTGTTGCGCTAACTGTCAGGTAGTGGCGGATGGAGCTGATCTGACGGATGGCGGTGTATGCCGAACGACAAATGTGAGAGATATGTTTATCGAGAGACATGTTGTTAGAAAGAATATAACCAAGATTCCTAGCAGAGGGTGTAAACTGTATGTCGGAGTTACCTACTTGAAATGAGGTGGGAAGAGTTGAGGTAGAGGATGATTTGTGATTGTAAATGAGGAGTGCTTCTGTGGTCCTTCGAATCAAACCAAAACATATCAGAAGTAACGGAGTTACAATCAATGGAACCATCTCTACTGTATTAATTATACAAATCAGAAATAACTGAGTTACAATCAACTCAACCATCTCTATTGTATTTATCATATACATATCAGAAATAACTGAGTTACAATCAACTCAACCATCTCCACTGTGTTTATTATATACTTATCAGAAGTAACCAAGTTACAATCAATAGAACCACCTCTACTGTATTTATTATACATTTCAGAAATAAATGAGTTACAACAGTTGTTACTGATCTTTACTAACATGTTGATTCTGTCTCACTTGCAGAAGTTTGGTGAATTTTCTGATTGTTGAAGCCTAAATAAGTCCTAACCAACATTTTAATGAGGTTCAATGTGAACAACTGCATAAAATATTCCACATTAGGTTTTTATGCTGTATGGCAAACGTCTTTATTTTTTAAGCAATGATAAGGGTCACTTGGTACCAAAAAATTGGATGCAGAACATCATAATCTATCAATGGAAGCTCCCATTTAAATGCGCAGATGAGCAAGAAATGCAATATGCAATCTGATTAGCTGTTAGGAACACCAGCCAGCCAATCTCAAGGCTTGTATTATTGGGCAGATGAATTGGCCCTTTGTCTTTTTCGCAACTGACTCTTGGGCCCATAGACCGGCCCATTCATCTTAAGAGGGTCAATTGAAACATCCATTTAATTATCCTGTCTTTTTTTTCTGACCTAAACATATATAAATCTAAATATCCTCTATATCCTCTAAATATACTTGAACGCAACCCACCCCCCCCCCCCCCCCAATTTATGTATTATGTTTACATAAATTTTGATTTGTGCTTGCGAAGTGGTCTAGTGCAGACCTGTTTACCCTCAAACTCTTAAAATCGTACAATATCATTACAAAGTCATTTAATACGTTATATTCATAGTAAAAAAAACATACAGTATATACAATCTATACACCTCAAAATCGTACATTGTACGCCAAAATCGTAAGAGTAAACAGGTCTGCTAGTGGCTATGCATGCAGTTTGACAGGGTCAATTTGATCAAATTGATTAGTAGTGTAGTTTGACTAGGTCATTTTGATCCAACTGATGAGTGGTCACATCACAACTACAGACTAGTCTTGTCATTTAGAAACATTAAGAAAGTTTGGGTAATGTTAGATGTGATCTTCATTTTTAGGTTGTCCACTTGTGTCACATCTGCTAACAGTCAAATATGGCTGGTGATTTTGGCTCATATTTCATCAACTAATATTATGCATCTTCTGCCATTTTTTTCATTACCGGGTACCCTCTTGAGACAATAATAAAAGCCTCGAGATAGGGTGGCTGGTCTTTATACCAGCTCATCAGTGGCTTCTCGCCTTTCTTGCTCATTTTGCCATTTAAATGGCGGCTTTCTTTGACATTTTACAGATTTCTGTCATTTTATATCAATTTCTTTTTTACCTAGTGACCCCCACAAATGCTTATTCGAAGGGTGAAATAAATGTGTATGCATAAATTATGCAAATCAGGATAACTCATTTGCATTAATGTTGAGATTTCAGTTTGATTCATAAGTGCAGGGCTTGTGAAAAGGGCTCCATCTTTTTGTCACAGACAGTCTACAAAAGGCACCGTCTAAATAGGCTTAACATTGTAGCGAGTGGTACGTTCCAACTTGACAAGTTCATTAAAATCATGGTAATCAAACCCTTTTCACAACCTTAACCCCCACCAACAAGCTCGGCAGAACTCACCTTAAAGTTCAGCTCACCAAGATTTGGCATGTACAGGACATTCTTCCACTGCCTCATCAATGCCAGAATTCCTTTCTGCACTGTGATCAGCTGGGGCACCGTCTCCACTGAGACGGACTTCTCCACATGACCCGTACCGTACTTGTGCAGGTATTTCCTGAGCACGGTCAGTAGCTGGTTGGATGGATCCTCTTGCAGTGTTTTGGACAGTGAAGTTAGCTTGTTAAATTTGCTCTGTAACAAATGGTCGCATACAAACAGTTTCAGCCTAGTTTGTATTTTTAATCTTATAAGATGAGATAAGATAGGATAGGATAATTATCTTATAATAATATAAGATATGATAAAATGACAAAATAAAGATAAGATTCTTTATTGATCAAAATTAAGGAATTTTTTTTTTTTTACGTTGTAAATATTTATTTTTCAGCACATAAATAAATACATATTTAAAACGAGACAACATTTTACAATTATAGCCATTTTAACCAAAAGCTGCTGAACTGATCATTGCAGATACAAGCATCAGGACTATTAATGCATAGTATTTTATCAATCACATCATGCACAAGTCACATTTTTTCTACAAAACCATTATTTCATTAGAAAAGCTATTGATTCAAGGTAAGCACATTTGTAAATGAAGAAGAGAACCAATCGTATCTATTCATTTTACAGATATCTATTCATTTTACAGACGCATCATTACCTTCCTCATCCTGTCTTGTAAACGGTTAAACATATGGTAAGCTAAATTTTATTTTAAAAACTAAGGTATTAATATGGTAATCTGAGATAGTCACACTAAGATGAATAAATTGTATGCCACAAGTATCCCTTGACATTTCTAAACCTTCAATCATCTTACAAAAGATTGCTACACTAAGATGAATACCTTGTATGCCACATGTATCCCTTGACATTCTAGGCCTTCAATCATCATACAAGCAATGACACAGCACATCCGTTTGGAGTACTCTCTAACTAGACTTCTGACAGAATTCATCAGACGGTCACTTGGGTTCAGCCAGGCATCGATGGCTGGTGTAGCTGTGCTCAGAAGATTCCAATCCAGCCTGTAGGTTAATGAGAATCATGTAAGATAAGAGACCCAGTAGTGTCACTACAGGTTGCAAACCATGGTGGTTGACATCAAATGGGAAACTGGACAATTGGTAAATTGAAGTTCACTTGTGGATTCAGACAAGGATTTCTCTTGTCCCCTTTCCTATACATCCTCACCATTGATTTGATAATGAAAAAAATCCAGAGACAAAAAGAGGAACCAGATATAGTGAACACTCTAAGAACAACTGAATGACCTAGACTTCGCAGATGACATTGCACTTCTGTCCCACAACCAGCAACAAATGTAGGAAAAGACAAAAGACATAGCCACCATTTCAGCACAGCTCGGACTCAATATAAATAAAAGCAAGACAAAGATCATGAAGGTAAACTCAGCCAACCAAGAGCATATGTCTCTGGTAGGAAAGGCACTGGAAGAAGTGGAGTCCTTCACATACTTAGGCAGCACCATCAACATAAATGGCGGAGCCGAGGCCGATGAAAGGGCCAGAATTGGAAAAGCTAGATCAGCATTTAGGCTATTAAAAAAAATATGGGAGTCGAAAGAGCTAAAGCTGCAAACCAAAGTCAGAATCTTTAACACTAATGTCAAAACAGTCCTACTATATGGAGCCATCAAATGGCCAAATACCATCAACAACAAAGATCTACCAGAAAGGACATACCAGGTGTCCCAAATTTTATGAAGACATCATAAAGAGAAGATGGAGGTGGATAGGGCATACCCTCCGAAAACCCCCAGATAGCATCCCCCCAGACAATCATTAACATGGAATCCACAGGGGAAAAAGAAAGAGAGGAAGGCCAAAGAATACATGGAGACGCGACCTAGAGGCAGACACACAAAAAATGGGATACACCCTGATGAGGTCCATGGGGAATACTGGAGGACTGGGAGTTGAGGTGGAGGTTGTTATGACACAATGAGTTTACCACAGTGGGTGAAAAATCTGACAAGATTACTAAACCACTGTAAAATTTCAAGACTTCTAGCCAAGTATAAGATTACTGGACTTCTAACCTATTGTAAGATTATATAACCTCTAAATGGGTCTTGTTTTGATAATCCACCAATTCTACTGGCTATTTGATTAACCAAGAATTATCAGAATATATCCTTATCACTGCTAAACTCAATTTTTAAATATTTTTCTGCTTAATTTTTCTACTGTAAGATTTTGGTACAACGTTCTGTGCTATATGAGATTATGTCTAATGGTATGAGACTGCATGACCAGTATTAAATCAGATTATGTCTAATGTTATGAGACTGCATGACCAGTATTTAATCAGATTATGTCTAATGGTATGAGACTGAATGACCTACCTGGTGAAATCAACTTTTTTATGAATGGATATTGGTGGCGGTGAAGCAAAGTTAAACCATATTGTTTTCAGCTCCAGCCTCCCATTGGATGCATCGCCATCCAACGGCTCCGGCATAGGGACGGGGGTGTGTGGAGGGGATTCACTGGACACTACCGATTTATCCGAGTCCCATGACGGGGAACTGAGGGATGAGGAGTGCACGTGACCTGACGGGGAGCTCAGTGGAATGGGTTCATCCGTACTGGAGTCCTGACTGGCGGTCTCTTTCGCTTCATCCTCTTTGTCCATCTTCTCATTCTCCCCATGACGAGTTTTCCCATCTCCTCCACCTTGCCCTTCCACCTTAGATCTTGCAGATTCTTGCATCTGTGCCACAGTTTTGTCCAGACCGCTGAGTTTCTCCTCGATGATCTGGACATCGCTGGACTCCCGGTAGCCCAGGCGCCTCACGGCCGTCACAGAGATGTCCTCCAGCCCCGATTCACACATGATGAAGCCGATGTTGGCAGGGGAGAAAACACAGTTTTCACCGTCAAGGCCTCGCGTTGCCCCATCAGTGTCCCTGTCTCTGCTGGATGTCCGTGACAGTCTTCTCTTCGGGGAGGGGTTGATCAAATTACTGCCACCTGAAAGATCTGAAGGAATGTATGCAACAAGTTTAGTTCCAAAGACCTAAAGAGCTACGTCCAATAAATTTTAAGAGCAATGACCTAAAGAGATGTGTGAAAAAAAAGGTACAAGGAAAAAAGAAAGACCCCTTTTAAAAAAATGTAAAATCTTGACAGGTTAACAAAGACACCATTAGCTTTCCTAAGCATTTCTTGAAGCTACAGGATGCCACACTCAGTTGGAGATACTCATCTTCCATCGAGCCCCTGCCAAGGTGACAGTTAGGGGAAAGCCCCCCACATATGGATGTAGTGTGTCATAAGTGGTGAGATGTTGGTTATTATGAAGGATTTGTTAAATGTTTCTTTTTGATAGATTGTGCAGGGTGGAAGAAAAGGATTTCAGCTATACCTTTGTTCAACTATTCATGAATTTGTGCTGTTGCTAGGTCGGTCATGAAAATTATATGCCAATTTTATTGAAGCACAAAAATGAACAGCTTTCCTGTACCTGGTGCTTAAAACGGTTTTGTTCAATACATGAGCACACTGTGTTGAGTGCTAGTTCACTTGAGGTCCCAATGTTGTGAAAACAAATCATTATTGAATATGCATTCCTAGACCAAGGGGGACAACCTTTTTCCAAAATAGCCACGGTTGTGGCAAATGGAAAGTAAAATTCACCACGCTAAATATAATCATAAAACATTACTATATATTATATCAAGAGAGAATTAATACTGTCAAAGGTGTTGCCTCTGCTAGTAAAACTGCAATCAGACCAGTGGTAACATACACAAATGAACCTTGGACCCTAACCAAAACAGCAGAAAACCTGTTTAACACACGGGAGAGAAAAGTTCTCTGGAAAATATACAGACCAACAAATGATGTATATGGATGGAGCATACGAACCAACCAGGAATTGTGTGGGCTATACCAGGATCCCAAATTAGTTGCAGAAATAAAAAAGGACAGGATGTGACAAAAGATCGAAGAGGTTGCACCACCAAAACACCCGAGGAAAACAGCTCAAAGGCAGACCTAAGCTTCGATGGATGGATGATGTGGAAAATGATCTAAAACAGCTGGGAATCGAACGCATCATTTGGGTCTTAGTGGCATGAAGTGGGATGAAGTGGCATGAAGTGGCAAGGCAGCCAAAGCCCTGCCATACACAGGCTGTAGCGACACAGGAATGGATGGACAGGATGCCACCACCTGTAAACAAAGATGGTAAAACAAAAAGAGACCTACTGAGATTTCCATCAGGAATGGTTTGATGCTGGGATATGGGCGTTGAGGTGTCCTGCTCTAGAGTGAAGAAGACACGTGAGTATTGTTCAGGAATGGCCGTGAGCAGGACGTGCTCAGAGTAATTGCTGAACTTGAGGAGTCGTCTCAGCTGGACATGTATGTGGTTGATGTGCAAGGTGCCAACATTCTCTTCCCTTGTAACTTCCTGCGGTCTGAAATATTTGATAGTGAAGGTCAGCACGACATACTATAAACCAGCGGTTCCCATCATGTGCTCATACGGAGCCCTAAGGGCTTCATGAGCAAGTCTCAGGGGCTCTGCTGCTGCTCCAAGAAACTCCTAAACATTATTATGTTGTAAGATATAGCCCCCCGCACCCCCCCAACCAACCCATAGTAATTGCTTTTAAAAAGTGGCATAATGCGTAAAAATATATGGGAACCACTGCTGTAAACATAACTTGGTTGCTAGCAGAATCTTATTCTTTAAAGTTAATTTGTGTCTATTTTTCAACGCCATTTTTTGTTGATTTGAAATGTTTAGAAATTACTTACAAAAGGATACTCATTCTTAGAAACAGAAACAAAGGGACAGCAACAAACACCAAGGTCTTACTTTTCAATGTCTGGTTCCAATGGATTCACTTCCCCTTTTCCTCTTGAAGTGCCAGATGCAAATTTGACTGAAGACTTTGGTGTGGCACTGCTTTTCCTTGTCAGAGGCTCTTTCGACGATTCAATGGCAACCTAGTAGTGATAGGTAATGTTGTAAATAAACCTACTCTAATAGTAATAGCTAATGTAAAATAAATCTATTCTAAAGGTGATAATGCAGAATACAATTATATCCAATTGTGACAAGAAGAATATTGGCTACTGCTAGAAATTTGCCTCACTTTACACGAGTGTTTGTTGGACAGGAGCTGGCACCTGACCCCATCAATGCACACGGCCAGGAGAGACACGGCTGTCAGGTCACTGGCTGACCCAAGGTTGGAGAAGGCAATCACTTCTTCAACAATAGATGCTTGCAACACACAGATGTTGATCTGCGATGACAGGGGGACAGAGAGAGAAATTAGAAACTTACGATATTTTAAGATTTTATAATTATGCAATAACATAAGATAATTTTCAGCAATAAATTGGAATAAAAATTAAAAATACCTTAAAATTTCTTATAAGGATCAATTAAAATTCCATTCTTCAATTAAGTTATTAAAGAAAAAAGAGTTATATTTTTATTTTCTTTCAACATTTCAACAAGCTATGATTGTAGATATTATAATATTACTTAAAGGTTTAATACATCAAAACCCTACTTCAATGCCCCTCTTATCGGCAGACCTGTTTACCCCCAAACTCTTAAAATCGTACAAAATCATCACAAAATCGTTCAATACATTATATTAATAGTAAAAAATAAACATACAGTTTACATAATGTATACACCTCAAAATCATACATTGTATGCCTAAATCATAAGAGTAAACAGGTCTGTATCAAGTCATGGAGTTATAAATAATGACTGGGGGCATTCACTAGAGTGATACAGAAGGAAATAGTGGAACAAGGTATGTGGAAGCTTCAACTATAAAGACAGGACAAAAAAAATAGAATGTTTCTCATTGTATTGTCCTGTCTTTATAGTTCAAGCTCCCACAGACCTTGTTCCACTACTTCCTTCCCACAGTTTGGACGCAGTCCTTCACTATCCTGTGATACAGGAAGAAATCGTCTGCTGATCATGCACACTCTTTATTAAATCCTTTATATTAGCTCCCCTTTTGTATGTGGCTGGCTGGCAAAATATTTAGACGGCTAATTGACCCACCTGCCATCAGCCTATCAAAGCTGAAACTTGGCACATAGACTCATTGCCGGTGACAACATATTCGATCAAATTTTCAGCCCCAACCCCCAAAAATGGTTTTCCTGTATTTCAAGGGGATGATGAAGGAAATATGATGACACTGATTTCACAAAATAAAATTCCTGTTAACTGCGTCAAAAAAAAATTGCAAGTGCGTTTGGTGCATAATATTTTCTTTTGATTTTCTGAAATAGTTGACGAAATAAATCTGCAGTGTAAAAGCGGGTGGGTCATTAGAATATTGATATAGTTCATCGGCATGAAAAAAATGTGCGGTTTAGGATTCTTATAAAGTGTGTTACTTGTATGCATGTTTTGTCCAATGTTCAGCCCCACCTCGATTGCTCAATATGACATGTTATAAAGTGCGTTACTTGTATGCATGTTTTGTCCAATTTTCAGCCCCACCTCTCATTGCTCAATATGACATGTTATAAAGTGCGTTACTTGTATGCATGTTTTGTCCAATGTTCAGCCCCACCTCTCATTGCTCAATATGACATGTTATAAAGTGGGTTACTTGTATGCATGTTTTGTCCAATGTTCAGCCCCACCTCTCATTGCTCAATATGACATGTTATAAAGTGCGTTACTTGTATGCATGTTTTGTCCAATGTTCAGCCCCACCTCTCATTGCTCAATATGACATGTTATAAAGTGCGTTACTTGTATGCATGTTTTGTCAAATTTTCAGCCCCACCTCTCATTGCTCAATATGACATGTTATAAAGGATGTATAGGAAAAACTTTGTTGTTAGGAGTTGTTTAATTTGTGCAATCATTTCATGTTTGTTTACTTATGTTAAGTTTCTATTTCCTCATAGAATAAAACAAGTGTTAAGGACTCGAATGTTTATTGTGATGGCGTGTTGTTCGGAGAGTATTAGCGTAGATGTTGATGTTAAATGTTTGGTTTTTTGTGACGTATTGTGCGTAAGGGGAAATGGCGTATTATTGTTGTGATTGAGTAATGGCAGTTGACGATGCAATTTGGTTAATAGAGATACTTTATTATAATAATCAAGGGTTTGTCTAGTTAATATAATAACCCCTAAACAAACGAAGCCATCCAACCTTTGGTAAGAACGGGTTTGTAACAAGCGTAACATCAAACCTTGGGTAAGGTGAAGAGAGCCTGGAGAGAGGATGTTTTAGCTGGGGTCACATCTTTGCTGGTTGACAAGTTGTCAGTGGATTCTTCTGATTTGTTCTCATCAATTCCTTTCCCTTTCTTCAGCTTGTTCTGCTGCTTTAGCCTGTCGAGGCATTGGCTGTGAAGCCCATCAATCAAAGAGGACGGGTGGAGTTTGGAGAGGGTGGGTGTCACAGCCTCAACATACCTGGACAGTCAAAAAAAGAATTAGAGATTAAACAAATTTAATTTCATAAGTCTTGTGTGATTCTCTTTTAAATTCAATTACCATGACAACCAAATGTACAGTTTCAGGCAGAGGTCCCAAGAGCAAGGAGGTGACATTAAAAGTTTGTTTGTTAAATAAAACCATCCAATTCTTCATTGCGTTTAATTTCTCGGTAAGAATAAAGGCCAAAAGGCCAATGTCCATGAAGCGACCAGGATTCGAACCCCGGCCGTCTGAATTGACCTTCCGACACCAAGACATCACCCCCCCCCCCAACCTTATTACTTGTTATGCATAATGTAATAACATCTCATGAGTTAAAAAATGCACCAACAGCTCAAGGTTTTAATGTGACAGAAATTTTAACAAGTCTCATGTTTTATTTCTTTAATTCTAGTCAAAGTTTTTAATAGTTTTAATGTTCTCTCTCAGAGTCATTTTCTTACACATTCTGAATGAATCAATCCTATTGGGTGCAATTCTAAATCTATGCCTTTCAAATATAAGACCACATCAGTGGCGTAGCTAGGGTTGTGTCACCCGGTGCGGTAAACTCATGGTGTCACCACCCCCCCCCCCCCANCCCCCCCACCCCCAAACTTGTATGATCGATTTTTTCTTGTTAAAATAAGTCCACAGTATAGCATCAACCTTGAACTTTTAATAAAGCACGCATTTGGATTGGTTAAATTTGTGAAAAATATATGTGTGATCGGTTATTCTTTTATGAATCTCGATTTTTGCGAGCAATGTGTGCCCTGTAAATATGCAATTTTTCAATCGGGTGTCACCCCTAAAATGGTGTCACCCGGTGCGGTCCGCACCCCCCGCACTTGCCTCGCTACGCCACTGGACCACATAATGCTATGGCAGAAGAGTGCATTATTTGATAGTATGTTAAGTTCACCTCTGTAATGCCTCCAGAAGCAACGGGGTCATGAGGACATCAAGAGATCCAGACAGTTGCACCACAGCTGTGGTTTTGGAAATGTTCTCAACTGGACCTTCTTTACCTTCATCTGACAAGGAAATAAAAGTGGGGACATGGCTGTAATCAATGTTCAAAGTACCTGTCAT
The DNA here is from genome assembly GCA_964033795.1 of Lymnaea stagnalis. Classification (NCBI taxonomy): domain Eukaryota; kingdom Metazoa; phylum Mollusca; class Gastropoda; family Lymnaeidae; genus Lymnaea; species Lymnaea stagnalis. The sequence goes on along the minus strand of CAXITT010000753.1, from coordinate 337,501 downwards.
ATCTGGTAAGTTTATCAAGCCCCTTCGGACAGTCTTGATGCCGTGTTATACAATCAAATATTTAAATATAGTGCTCATTCGTCTAGAATAATTCTGTTTCACTAATGGGCAAAAAAAAAAAATCAGAAAACTGGTGGGATAAGCTTCTTAGTACTTGTGTTATTTACCAGAGACTTGGAAAATGCCAAGTTTTGATAAAGACAGCTTAAAATGATATTATTACTAAGAGCTATTGTATGGACAGGCAGCATTCACAAGTGCTAAATGTTGAGTGTCAAGGGGAGGTTACCTTCTTCTGAAAGTGTCTGTTGTTTCCTGTGTTCTCTGTCCAGGGTTGCTTTTATATTGAACAACTCTGCAGCTATGTTCACAGGAGATGTTTTCTGCTGAGTTTAGACAATCTAATTAGTGGGACATTACAGACAAATTCTGCAGCTACGTTCGCAGGAGATGTTTTCTGCTGAGTTTAGACAATCTAATTAGTGGCACATTATAGATATTTTGCCGAGTTTAGATTATAGATATTCTGCCGAGTTCAAACAATCTAATTAGTGGCACATTACAGACAAATGTTCAAAATGGGTTAAATAACAAATAAGTTATTTCAAAGCTAGAATGGGGACAAAGTTCACATAAAAGACTAAGAAATCAGTCTTCCCCAGATCCATACGATGTTAATGTTAGAAACTTACATTATATTTTATCACTGATAACATTTTTTTAAAAAATTTTTAAAGTCAAAACCCATCCGTTAAAATGGTTAGTTAAACACACACACAAAACATGATAAAAACAACAAAAACCCATCCGTTAAAATGGTTAGTTAAACACACACACAAAACATGATAAAAACAACAAAAACCCATCCGTTAAAATGGTTAGTTAAACACACACACAAAACATGATAAAAACAACAAAAACCCATCCGTTAAAATGGTTAGTTAAACACACACACAAAACATGATAAAAACAACAAAAACCCATCCGTTAAAATGGTTAGTTAAACACACACACAAAACATGATAAAAACAACAAAAACCCATCCGTTAAAATGGTTAGTTAAACACACACACACAAAACATGATAAAAACAACAACAAGAAGAAATAAAGAAAATCAAGCACAAGTTGCTGAGGTGGTCAGTACCTTGATGTCTGGCCTGGGCTTCATGACGTTCACACTGAAACCATCTTTGACTTTGTAGAAATGTGGAGTCCATGCCACACCAGCGCTGTAGATGGAATGTCCGGCAGATGAGAGGGAATACTCAGACTGGACAGAGTTGAGACCATGGAGACGACTGGCGTAGACGGCTGACCATGGAGCACTGGAGATCCAGTCCTACAACATTGATAAAAAATTTTGGCATGTTAAGCTAACAGATAATAAAAGGCTTTAATCTAGACATCAACAGATAATATAAGGTTTTAGCCAGTCATAGTAGACTACATTTACAGAATATATCAACAGATAATGAGGCATTAGCCAGTATATATCAACAGATAATATTAGGCTTTAGCCAGTCATAGTAGACTACATTTACAGTATACATCAACAGATAATATTAGGCGTTAGCCAGTCATAGTAGACTACACTTACAGTATATATCAACAGATAATATTAGGCTTTAGCCAGTCATAGTAGACTACATTTACAGCATATATCAACAGATAATATGAGGTTTTAGCCAGTCATAGTAGACTACATTTACAGCATATATCAACAGATAATGAGGCTTTAGCCAGTCATAGTAGACTACATTTACAGTATATATCAACAGATAATATGAGGTTTTAGCCAGTCATAGTAGACTACATTTACAGCATATATCAACAGATAATGAGGCTTTAGCCAGTCATAGTAGACTACATTTACAGCATATATCAACAGATAATATTAGGTTTAGTCAGTCATATTAGACTACATAGTCAGTCAAAATGTGTCAGCGGTGAGTCAGGTCATGTGGACCACAGTCAGGAACTGATGTAAGCTGCCCTGCATTGGCTGCATAAGAAGACTGATGACTTGAAACCATGGACTGGTCTGAGGAGTTAGAGGACCATAAATTTCCCTGCACATTCTTTGATAAATGTGATATATGACCACATTCAACCACACATGCGGCAACTCCACTGGCTTCCAATATCCTCTCGCATCAAATACAAGTCTGCCAATCTTTGCTTCAACTCGTTCACTGACCCTCACTTTCCTGTCTATCTCTCTGAACTGTTGCTTCCTTACATCCCCACAAGACAACTACGTTCTTCCATTGACAGTAGAACCCTCTCAATCCCAAGAACTAAAACTAAGACCATCGGTGAACGCTCCTTCTGCTTCCATGGGCCCACGTTCTGGAACCAGCTCCCCTTCCATATACGTCATAGTGAAACCTCGTCCATTTTCAAAAAGTCCCTTAAAACTCATCTGTTTAGGTCCGCCTATGACCTGTGATGCACCCTCCTTGCCCTACCTAATTTTCTGTTTCGGTTTAATCCTGAAGTGTCAAAGTGTCCTCTTTTTATAGCCATTTTCATTGTTTCTATAGAATAGTAGTTACTATCCTAATGTCTCATTTTTATTTTACTTAGTTTACATGTTTTAATAATTGTAAAGCGCTTAGAGCTTTATGATAAGCGCTATATAAAAATGCCTAAATAAATAAATAAATAAATATAAAAATATTTATGAAAGTTTTCTGCAGAACTGACCTGGTAGTAATAATAAGACATATGCTATGACAGGTTTAAAATTGACCTGACAGTAGTAATGTGACACATTCCGGGACAGGTGTAAAACTGACCTGACAGTAGTACAGTGACACATGCCGGGACAGGTGTAAAACTGACCTGACAGTAGTAATGTGACACATGCGGGGACAGGTGTAAAACTGACCTGACAGTAGTAGCGTGACACATGCCAGGACAGGTGTAAAACTGACCTGACAGTAGTAATGTGACAGATGCTGAGAGTAACATGACAGCAGCAGTGGGGACTCGGTGATGGGGAGGTTCATGTGGCTGTGCAGGTTGATCATGTCAATGAGCTCCTCTGGATCGGCTTGAGAATCCAAGAGATCTGAATCATTGTCCGAAGTGGCCGAGCAGTAGGACAGCGTGCTGGCTATGGAGGACACACTGGAGTTGGCCGAGACAAACTCACTGCTGTCCTGCTTGAGCTTGTTCTGTCTCAGCTTGGTGCCAGCAAGTTTACTGTGGTGCGAGACACGCTTGATGGTGCTGGGGCAGCTTTCTTCATCTGAAATTGAAACCAAGACCTTTCCTGGTGATTAGCCTTGATCAGCTTTACATCTGTCTTATATCACACATGTTATTAGGTGGCATAGCCAGAAATTAGAGGAAACCCATTAGTATGAAGGAATGTTGGTGGAGCGGAAGTTAGTTCGATTGGAAGCTAGTTTGAATGGAAGTTTGTTCAAGCGGAAATAATGGAAAAAACAACAGAAAATAAATGTTCTAAAAAAAAAAGTTAACATTTTCTCCACTTTTCACTTTCAAAAATTTGTTTTAAATTCAGAAATGTGAAAATTTCATTTTGAACAAAATTCCTTTGTAAAAATTGGTTTTGATCAAATCTGTTTCTTACTAATTTCCGTTAAACCTTTTAGGGTGTGTATTGTCATCAAGACCTGCCCCTGCAATAAGTCTTTATGACGTTAACATCTGTTTATATATCATACATATTTTAGGAGAGCACTGCCATCTGGGTTTAGTAAATGAAGGTGAATATATAATTGATTCATAATAAATGGCTGGCCCTATGAAAAATGAGCTACATAGCTGATGCTGAAAATGAGCCTGACAATGAGTTTTCTACTGATAACTGACAAGGTATACTTCCCATGCCCCACTGATGAACAAGTCTGACCTGAGTATGGAATCTTGTTGGCACTGTCCCATGTCAGCGTGGTGTTCCCATCATCTGGGTCAGATTCATCGGCTGTGTAGTAAATGTCACTCTCCATGCTGGCCTTAGACATGAGCCTCCTCAGGCTTGGTGGAGACAGTGGGCTGTTCTGACTGGTCTGCATGTGGCTGCCCATGGATGAGGACATGTCGGAGGCTGTGAATTTGCCAGGTTTGCTGACCGAAGGACTTGCCTGGTTGGAGTGGGTCATGTGGGACCTTCTCTTTTTCTTTGAGCTTTTCCTGATTTCTGTAATAAAATTATTGAGAACAAGATCATGTCATATTAATGATACATGCCGTTATTTAAATAGTTTAACATTTTCTAGTCCTTTATAAGTTAGGTAGCAACACTAGAGTTTGCAGACACAAATTTCTGGCTTTATGATTGAAAATTATGTATTATTATGCAATATACTTAAGAATGACCAAATTACAAGAAATATACTTAGAGACATGAATAAGACAAAAATAATTTCTAAACAGCGTAACACAAAATAGAAAAATTATGTTACATCAAAAATAAAATGTTCATTATAAATTATGTCTTTTCTCGCCTGTAGGAGACAATATTCCCCCGCTGGCCCATAAAAACCAAAGGCCGTGACATATACCTAAGATGATTCAGTTGCCTTACCAACACCAGGCTGGGGCTGAGGAGCTGCTCCTATCTTATCTGCTGAGGGCAATGAACTTTGTCTTGTCAGTAAACTTTCTTTGCTGAAACGCCTTGCTTCTCCGAGCCTGCTGCCAGCCAACAGCATCTGAGTGTCACTAAAGGTTGATTTAGGTCGCATGTCATCCAAAGGAGTATCATGAGGACCATCTGATTAAAAAGTCATTAAGGCTTTAAAGCAACATATGTATTACATTTTCTATCCCTCCCCCCCCCCTTTTTTTTTCTTTTTGAGACATTAAAATAAATATAAAAGCTTACTTCACAAACTAAGTCAAATATGTACAAGTAGGCTTTCAGATTTCTTAATATGTTTCATGAGGACCATCTGATTAAAAAGTCATTAAGGCTTTAAAGCAACATATGTATTACATTTTCTATCCCTCCCCCCCCCCTTTTTTTTTTCTTTTTGAGACATTAAAATAAATATAAAAGCTTACTTCACAAACTAAGTCAAATATGTACAAGTAGGCTTTCAGATTTCTTAATATGAACTCACAATTGCAAAATAATTTTATAATCCTTTTTTTGCGGGTCGTAAAAAAATCAAAAGATTTATGCCCTTTCAAATAAGTAAACAGTTAACAAATGAAGTTATATCGCGTAGGAAAACCATTCAAATAGGTCTATTTTAAAAAAGAGTAAAAACCTTGTTCATCGCCAGTAGGGCTGGCCAGCTCACTCATGTATCCCCTGGTAAAGGAGAATCCATTGATGTCCCCGCAAGTTTTGACAGGTGACATCCGCAGTGCCAACTGGCTGGTCTCAAACACAAGCTTGCCAGCATGCAATAAGCTTTGTCCAAACCCTGGGTCGCTGCCATCTTGACAAATCTTAACGCAAGGCAGACATCTACATTTAGTATGGGCTGCATAATTTTCTTGAGTAGTTTTATGAAGATTTTTTTAATTTTTTCTTTTACATTACTAAATGTTATGGATTACTTACCTGAGGTATTGCAACAAAATGAGTCCCTTCCCTTTGTCGCTTTAGTTTGAAGAAAGATAAGCCATTCTTGTTTTTGCCAAAAAATGCACATCCTCCGAGGCATCCACATTTGCCGCTAACAGAAGGCGGGGGTGGAGATGGGGTCTCACAGTCGTTCCACAAGAACCACAAGCGTTTGGTCTTGGCGTCATGAAGTCTTAAAAACTTGTTTTGGTTCTGAGGAAAAATATGTAAATATTTTATTTGAAGGGAAATCAAAAATTTTTTTAATTAAAATCTGCTCAACATTAATTACAGACACGGACACTTGTTCGAGGTGCATCACAAGTACACTGCTGATTTCTTCTCCATTTTGTTTGGTTTATTTATAGACAGACAAGCTTTACTCTCACGCCAAGTTGGCTGCTGTCTCCCAACTTTGTATTTTGAGGTTTCTTATTAATGAGGGTTTATCCTTTCCTCAAGAATATTTGCGCAATTTGGATAATGAGTTCCTTTCACCTGTTTTTTTTACCCATAGCTGGGTCTGACCCATGTCAAAATTCCAACCCACAACATTTCATAAAGAGGCAGGCAGTTGTGCCAAATTTCACCCATAGATGGCTCTGACCCAGGCTGTTGTATCACAGAAGAAACATTGGCTGTAAACAAAATCAATACTAATAACATTTAAGTATCCACAAGAGTTGCCACTTTTTGTTCTGTACAATGACCTAGTATAAGTGTACTAAACCCCACCTAGTACAAGTGTATTAAACCTAAAAACAAGTCAGTATAAGTGTACTAAACCCCATCTAGTACAAGTGTACTAACCCCACTTAGTACAAGTGTACTAAACCCCACCTAGTACAAGTGTACTAACCCCACCTAGTACAAGTGTACTAACCCCACCTAGTACAAGTGTACTAACCCCACCTAGTACAAGTGTACTAACCCCACTTAGTGCAAGTGTACTAGACCCCACCTAGTATAAGTCCACTACCCCCCTACCCCCACCATTCACAAGAAAAATAAAAATAAAAACATTTTTTTAAATGTTTAGGTCCAAGTACCTGATATAGCTGGTTGTGAGCTAAAGCCATGGCAGCTTCTAACATAAGTGGCCCCAGGCTCAGGCCCCCTGCTTCCAGCCAGTTGTGAAGATTGTGCTTGGATGACATGCAGGACACATACTGCTTCAGCTCTACCTTTTCAATCATACCTGTTATACCTGCTCGTGTGCTGGGACCATGAAGGTTACAGTTGGCAATGCGAACAGGGTGAACCTGTTGATGACATTCAAACAGTTAACTGCCACCCATGTGATGACATTCAGTTAACTGCCACCCATGTGATGTCATTCAGTTAACTGCCACCCATGTGATGACATTCAGTTAACTGCCACCCATGTGATGACATTCAAACAGTTAACTGCCACCCATGCCATAACAAAGAAATGAGCCAAGATGAAAAATATTAATTCATTATTATTGCTCTGACAATGATATTCAATTACAGATTATAACTCCTAAACAGGTTGACATTTGAAACTTTATCATGGGCAATATGGTTTTAAAGATAACTAAAACTGAAAGGGGAACAATGGCCTTGATAGCTTTATGCCTGAAGGAAAGAAAATGTAATACATTGGATCTGCACGATTGGTTACAGAAAAACATGAACTTATCTTCTTCTTCTTCTTCTATATCTTAAGGGCCCACGATCAATTTATTGATCATTTTGGCTCCTATGCATGTAGATGGGATTTGCAATGTTTCTGTTACTGGTGGTGATGAGGAAATTATGCACTAGGGGTTTGAAGGCTTGAGGCAATAGACACAAATGAATAAACACAAATGTGTCTAGTGTTGTCGCCTCAACTGTTCCTTTTGAAAGATGGTTCCAGTCCCTGATTGTCTTGGGCAGGAATGAGCTGCTCCTATACTGGCTTCTTGCTGGTATGAGCCTGAATTGCCTGTCATGGCCTCGTCGCTGTCTATGGGGGAGAGGGACGAGTTTCTGTTTAATACTGGAACAGTGGACCAGCCCATTATTTATCTTGTACATCATGGAGAGCCTGGATTGTCGTCGTCGTTTCTCCAATGGTGACCAGCCTAGTGTTTCTAGCATGCTGCCAACACTAGAGGTATTCCTGTAGCGGTTTAGGACAAAGCGTGCTGCTCGTCGCTGGACCGCCTCCAACCTGTCAATGCTCTTCTGGGTAAATGGGTCCCAGACTGAAGATGCATAATCTAAAATCGGACGGATAAAGGCTTTATATGCTCTTTCTTTCACACAGGAGTTGCCAATCTTTAGATTTCGCCTTAAGAACCCCAAGGCTTGGTTTGCTTGGTTACATACATTGTTAATATGCTCGTCCCAGCGGACCTCTCTTTGAATGGTAACACCCAGGTACTTTACGGAGGAAACTTGCTCAAGAATATGGCCGTGCAGTTTGTATTGGTAGTGTAGAGGAGTACAACTTCTAGAGATTGATAGTGTCTGGCACTTGGCAGGGTGAAATTCCATGTCCCAGCTCATCTCCCACTCAGCTAACAGATTGAGATCCTGTTGTAGCTGGTCCTGGTCAGATCTGTTGGCGATCGTCCTATACACTGCTGTGTCATCTGCAAACAGTCTTGCCTGTGATGTCAGTTTCTCCGGTAGGTCATTAATGTATGCTAGGAACAAACAGGGGCCCAGGACTGATCCCTGGGGGACCCCTGACTTCACATTGACAAAGGAGGAGCTTGTACCGCCCACCACTACTGCTTGGCGTCGGTGGCTGAGGAAGCTAGAGATCCATGTTTTAGTGGTGCCTTGAATCCCATATATCTGGAGTTTGTGTAGAAGCAAACTATGATTCACCCGGTCAAATGCTTTTGCGAAGTCCATTACTAGCACGTCAGTCTGCTTGTGGTTCTCCAGATTGGTCATCAAGTCTTCTACAAATTCGAGAAGCTGGGTCTCACATGATCTATTGACTCGGAAGCCATGTTGACAGTCATTGAGTATATTTTGGCTTTCAAGATGCTTCATGACAGTGCTTACGATTATGTGCTCCAACAGTTTGCAGACGACGCTAATAATCTGTTAATATCTAATTATCTGTTAATAAGTAATGAAAGTTCTTATGATGGGAGGTAATAATGTCTGCAATTGAACATGGAAGTGTTCTTATTATGGGAGTAGTAATGTCAGCAAATGAAGATGGGAGTTTTCTTATGATTGGAGGTAATAATGTCAGTACTCCAACATCGGAGTGTTCTTATTATGGGAGGTAATAATGTCAGTACTTGAACATGGGATGTTCTGATTATGGGAGGTAATAATGTCAGTACCTGAACATTGAGTGCCGAGTAAGACTCCACCAGGAAAATGTTAACAAAATCCACAGAGACCCTAGTCATTTCATATTTGACATCCTCTGAACTTGGACACAGAAAGGGCAAGTTCTTTGACTCATAGCACGAGTCCTGCGGTTCCATGTGCTGACATTTTGTGTGTGTCTGAGAAGTCTGCAGTTTGTTTTCTGCATTCTCAATCATCATTATAAAGGTCTGAAGAAATTCTGCTATGTTTTGGAGCTGTAAGGGAAATAAGAAATTTTAACAATTATTGTAAAAAGTTCTAACTTTAATTCAAGTTAAAAAAACTCTTGCTCAATTTATCAGCCAACTTAAGATGATTAAACTTCAATATATTTACATAGCACAACCAACTGTTTCTTTTAGTCTAACAAAGGTTTTGCAACATTTAAAGAATTTACCCAAGAAATTTAAGAAAAATGAATGATTTCTTTATATACTCAGCTCATACATGATCAATATTTCATTTTGCAAAATGCATTAAATGAGACAAAGTATTTTCTATCATTGATATTAGACAAAGAAGCAAACATATGTTACATGAGACAAAGTATCACGTACATATTTCTTGAGACAAGATCTCAATTTGTCTGTTGAGATATTAATTATCACTTTATATTGGACATTACCTGAGGTGTTGTCAGTTTGCCAGTTAGTTCCCCAATGATGATCTCCAGCAGCCATCCATACTCAATTGTTTCACTATCCAAGGGAAGACCTTCAAGAGAGAACATGGCATGGCCACGCACCTGGAGTCCAGACAATGCTAAATGTCCATCTTTCAGGTGGTCTTGATCTGAATCTCTCTGAAAAGTGTTTAATCAAACAACTGTGATATAATTTTTGATAAAACACATGTAATATCAATTTTGGTAAAAAAGCTGTGATATTTTTTATAAAACAACTGTGATATGATTTTTGGTGAAACAACTGTGATATGATCTTTTATCAAATAGTTATAGCATTTTTGATCACACAGCTGTGATATCATTTTTTTATAAAACAGCTGTGTTAACATCTTTGATCAAACAGCTTTGATCTCATTTTTGATCCAACAGCTGTGATAATATTTTTGTGCAAAAAAAAATGCCACAACAGATACATATCCAGCAGAAAATTACCCAAATTAAATAAAACATAAATATTAAAATATATACAGGGTGTCCCTAAAGACTGGACACATAGGATTTGCTGAATTTGATGGAAGCGTGGAGTTGCTGCATCGGGTACATGTGAATCTTGCAAAGCACATAGAACTTTGGATCACAAATGGTGGAAATACCATTGAAAACGTTATGAAGTAAAGATATCAAATGTTGTTGAAATAATTTATTTGAAAATATGCATTGTGACCTTGTCCAGGCGTCAGGGACACCCTGAACATTTAGAATATTTAGACTAACATTTTATAATCACACATTTCTTAGACTGATTTAATGCAAATCCAATTTTTTCTATGGAATATTTAAGCACCGTTGAACTAGAGAGTAAAGAAAAAAATTGAAAGTATCAAACATATTTTACTTACCACAATTCCATCCTTAGCTAACAATACACAAGGTGATAAGAGCAGTTGAAGTTTGGTCTCTCTAAATGACTTGTCCATTTCAAAACAAAGTCTCTCCACATAGGCACTAGGACATGGCTGATCATCAAAATTGCAGTTCTACATTTGTTGAAGAAAGATAATTGAATTAGTACATTCTGTATCAGACAGCCTCAAGGGTTTTCTCTATAGAATTGTGAAATGTCTTTGCAAATAATGCAAGTCAATTAAAAAAAAAATGGTAAGTTTCCAATATTTTTTCCCCCTCCCCTTTTTATAACAAGAGATGAATGAAGAAACTGACTTTCTTCCAACAGAATATTTTTCATGACTTTTTGGAGATTTTAAAAATTGCAGTGATATAAATACTTTTTTTATGAGCAGAACAGTGAGTTATTCCCCCTTTTAAAAAAAAAAAAAAAAGAAGAAAATTCAGTAAATAAATTATACTGGGACTGTCATCATTCTAAAGATGTCGTAGCCTGGGACTTAAGAAATTGACTTACTTTGGCTAAATGTGCCTGAATGTCATGCAGTGTCACTGAAACTGTCACAGAGAATGGACGATAGATCCTGGCATCAAATGTTTTCTCATCATTATCTGGATTATCTACATGGACATAGCTGGACTCCACATCCTTCATTTTATTGGGGTTTTCTTCAAAGTCTGTAGCCTTCTGGAACTCACCTAAATAGTTTTCCTGCATGATGTTGAGAAATTAAATAGAGCAACACATTAAATTATATGATTTTTTTTTAAATGGTTCACACTTCAAATTGTAGATTGCAAAACAAAAACTACAATACATGTATTTACTTGAAGGATCAGAAAAAACAGTGATACATGTTCGCTAAAAAAAAACTTCTTAAGTAAACTTATTAATTCTATGAAGACTGGTAACTACTAACAGTAACATGTACAGAGAAAAAAAATAAAAATTGAAAAAATGCTAAAACAAATCTAAAAACTATTTTAAATGTGAGCTGTATTTTTCAGTGTTAATATTACACATTGTCTTTGTAGAAATTATTTTTTTCTTACACTAGCTTTTGTATCATATGGCTAGGAAATTATTGCTTTGCATCAAAGTTACCTTTAGATGGATCAAATTCCTCAAAAGAGAGCCATACAAGACCAAAGTGGATGGTGCTACCTCCAGCTCCACCTGGATAAGGTCAGGCTTCATTTCTCCTGGGTCAAATGGTCTGTCATGACCCGTGGTGTTGTTTCCTTGATGAGATGTTCCTGGCTGCAGGAAGAGGTTGGCCTCTTCTTCCATGAAATCTCCAGTAAGACTGTAGTGGGCTATGTGGTCTGTGGGAGTCTGGGACAGCAACACTGGCATGGGATAGTAAGTGTAGGTCACGGTCAGGAAAACATAGGGTGTGGTCCAGCAGTCCACCCAACCATTGCTGAGCATAAGAAAAAAACAACATAAAAATTAGTTTTTTTTTCAGGTCAAAACTTTTATCTTACTTTTTTACTAGCAGATTTACTTTAAATAATGCAATTTTAGCAACACTGTTCTCCCTTGTTCATAAACAAAATCGGAATAAGTGGATCTTATAAAATGACCCCGTCATATGAACTTGAAGACCCACTGACTTCACTAACCAGCCTCTGACTTCATTAACCTGCCTCTGACTGCACTAACCAGCCTCTGACTTCTCTAGCCAGCCTATACAATTCAAATTTTCTAGTTTGTTTCTACGTGTAATTCTAATGAGGATGAGGCTTGCAGTCAAAATAAGTAGGAAAAATGTACTTTCATTTTTTAATTGCAGAAGCAACTGCTTAAATCCAACATTCAATTGTCATCAGACTCATATCCCTTAAAAAAATTGTTAACTTTTTCTTTTTAGCTTTGAAACAGAAATATGAACAAGTTTCTTATTTATTTTCAGATGTGGCACACCAAGGTTGGGCCAAGCTTTGGATTCAATGTTTGTGTCACTGTTATGATAAGCCAAGAATGCCTTGAAAATATTACCTTTTTAAGGTGGCATTTCTCCATTCTTTGTTGTTACTTGCCAAGAAAGTTTCTCCCGTTTCATGACCTTCTCTGTCCACGATTCTAATGTTTTCAGACATGGCTATCAGAGCATGTCTCATTGTGTTACTTTCTGGCAGGTACAGACGGCAAAAGACTGTTTCACCCTGTAACACACAGGTGTATTAACTTTTATGAAACTTAAATTAATTAATATTACTTAAATATGTGTGGTGAAATTGGGAAGCAGAAAACTCCATGCTTTAAGTAACTGTTTAAAACTTGATTATGGAAATAGCAGCACAAATATAGCAGGTCAAAACTTAATGCTCAAATCTGTCCTATCTTATCAGTAACTTAGTGAGGTTTTTTATTATTATGCTTGATATACATTTGTTTTTGTTTTGTTGTTAAGCAGATGTTCTTCATTACATAAATGTATTTTATTTTAATGTCACGATTATGTCTCTTTTGCTAATATTTTTATGCACAGCGCGGTGAGCCCAGCCCTAGGCTGGGGTTCCGCGCTATACAAGACCACTAATAATAATAATAATTATCTTAGTTTAAAATTTGCATTTGCTGCTTTGGTAAATTTTCTTTGCAATGTTGATCTTGAGATGCAACCATTCCTAGAGGTTATTTATTTTGGGTTGAAATCATTTTAAATTTAAATAATCATGGAAGTTTCAGATCAAAGTAGTAACATGAACAACAAAAGTAGGTTAATTTTAAATCATGACACTCTCTAAAGTAAGATGACCCTCTAAAGTAAGATGACCCTCTGATGTAAGATTACTATTTCATTTTAAATGTGTGTATACAAAGAAAATCTGAGAACAAAAGCAAATCAGTGAAAGCATTATTAAGCTGAGGAGGTCAGAATGTGATTACCTTGATGACCAGGTTAATGGGAGTTGTGGCAGGAACAAAGTCAGTGAATGGGAAGGTGACACAGAGATCAAACAGCTCTCCACAGAAGGCAATGTGAGCTGCAAATAGGAATGTTAACGCTCATTGAACATATGCTCTCGACTACTTAAAAGTTTAACTCCTAACTCTGAAGCACTTTCATGTTTCTGTTGTTTGATTTGAAGAACCAAAACATTCCTAATACTATGAGCCGTCACAAAAAAAAATCACAAGTAACTAACCGTTTTCTTGATGTTGTGATGAGGTGTCAACCCAGTTGTTTTCATTAGCCAATGTAAGGATTTCAAACTGTTTGACGATCAGACTGAGTGTCCAAGTATAAGGAACAAATTTGTATATGTCTGGGGCTGATTTTGATGACCAGTCACCCACAAGATCTGTGGTGATCAAAATAAATATGCATCTAAGAATCTTTACACTCGTGAAAGAATTCAAACAAGATTACATTTTTTTTCATTCAAAAAAAAAATAATCTCAAGAAGTCTCAATGCCGCCTTGAAAAAAATTTAGTTTTGTTTTTACTTCATTATAAATTGATGAATTTAATCTTTACTCAATGCATTCTAGATATACTTGAAGAAATAAAATTAAAACAAATTCTTTTTTCTTTTTTTTTTTTTTTTTTTTAAAAACATTTCACAAGGGAAAATTATGATGTGTTTTTTTTGGTGAGTAATTGTTGCCATCAAACCCTTTGGCCACAAAAGTGATGCTAGTCTGTCCCTGAATCTATGAGTCAATATTCTAATGATTTTTAGTTTAGTTTTCAGGATTGCTTTTCTTATTATTTAGTTTTGAAACTAGATGCATCTCAATTCTATTACCATCAAATAATGTATTTGAAGAGCTATAAGTTTTTACAATATTTTTTTTAATTTTTGCTGAACAATTTATCAATCAAATGTTGAGAAATGAAACTAGTCAACATTCAAATTGGTTGGTGTTCTGTGGGGCATGAGTAAGATGAAGGTTCAATTATTTTTTATTACTGTGGTGTCATTTGTGAATATGTTCAGTAATATTCATTTTCATGTGTCCTCTTTATATGTGCACATTTCAGCTCGCCTGTTTTTCTCACTATTTTGTCTGGTACAGAGGGTGGTTACAAGCTACACAATGAGCTGGAATTTAATGTTTTAGTAACTCATTTTTAACACACTTATTTAAAATCTGGCATGAGATGTAAGTTGACTAGACATTTTCAGACCTGAGAAAAACTGCTTAAGATCATAGATGAGGTAAACCAAAGCCTTGCAGGCTGTGAGATCGCATCTCCATTCTTGACAAGCATTCCACTCCTTTGGGTAAGAGGCTGTTACATCAAACTGAAAGTAAACATCAAATAACTATATTATTTAAGCTCAGTTTAAGAATAACTCTATATAATAATAACTCAATAAAAATCATTTTAAGAAACTTTTTAAACATAAAATTTTCCTTTACAGTTGTTAAGAGATTACAATTTAATTATGAAATGTTGATATTTTAGCCTTGAAGCTACTTAAAGAATTCCTTTACCTCCAGAGTTTCACATTCCAGAAGTGACCTGAATGGCATACTAGTTGTTGCATCCACTAACATGAGCTGACCTTTGACCTTTGATATAAACCCATTTTCCTCTATGATGTAAGGTATTGTGACTTCTACATAAGAACCTTTCCCTGCATTCATATGGAGGGCCTGTGTTACCTATCAATCAAAGAAGAATTATTTATTTTCAAATTTAATCAAAAGGGTATTTAAAAAAAACTCTTAAATGAAAAGAGCTATTATCTACCTCTAGCGATTATGGACAATTTCTTAATAAAAAATATCTTGTTTTATGTTCTAGAGCACAAGTGCCAAACTCAAGGCCTGCGGTTCATCGTGGGCCACCGTACAATTATATCAGGCTAGCAAGGTTTGACCGGCGTACAATTATATCCAAGTCAACGCTATGGTGTTTCTCAATGCACACATTGCTGAAAAACTTAGCTTACTTCGCACCGAGTTTGCATGGCATTTTAGTGACTTTGAATCACAGAAATGTAATTTTGTGCCATTTCATAACCCATTTGTCATAGACGTGAAAACTGCACCTGTAAATTTGCAGAAGGAGCTAATAGAGCTGCAGTGTAATAGGACACTAAAGGCAAAGTAGGACACAGTTGGGCCTGCACAGTTCACTCGTTTCATTCCTGAAGAGATGCCCCAGCTTCATCTACATGCGGCTCGAACCTTGAGCATGTTGGGTAGCACATATATGTGTGAGCAGCTGTTTTCTGTGATCAAGATTAACAAAACATGACACAGGAGTCATCTCACTGATGAAGACTTGCAGTCCATCATGAGAATCTCAATGACACAGAACATTACTCACAACATATAAACGAACTTTCTCGTTTTTGTAGCTACGAAAATGTGCCAAACATCCAGCTCTGACAAATTGGCGTAACAACAAAAATGGGTATGCCAATGATTTTTAATTATTAAAGCTTTTTTTCTGTTTTCATTTATATAAATGTTTTTTAAAAAAAGATTAATTTTCCGCTTATTGAATGTTTATCCTGCTCGGCCGGCAACCTTACATGTGATTTGAGTTTTGGCCCGCAACCTTACATGTGATTTTAAGTTTTGGCCCGCAACCTTACATGTGATTTGAGTTTTGGCCTGCAACCTTACATGTGATTTTAAGTTTTGGCCGGCAACCTTACATGTGATTTGAGTTTTGGCCTGCAACCTTACATGTGATTTTAAGTTTTGGCCGGCAACCTTACATGTGATTTTAAGTTTTGGCCGGCAACCTTACATGTGATTTTAAGTTTTGGCCCGCAACCTTATATGTGATTTTAAGTTTTGGTGGCAACCTTACATGTGATTTTAAGTTTTGGCCGGCAACCTTACATGTGATTTTAAGTTTTGGCCGGCAACCTTACATGTGATTTTAAGTTTTGGCCGGCAACCTTACATGTGATTTTAAGTTTTGGCGCACAGAGGGCTTGAGTTTGACACCCCTGTTCTAGAGGAAAAAGTAAATTATTTTTTTAAAAACAATAAAAAAATATAAATATAACAATGAACTCCTTAAATTATAAATTCTACACATAAAAACATTGTGAAATTATTACTTGTAATAGTGGGGTTTTTTTATTTCAAAGTTTTCCATCAAATTGCTACTAAGCAACTACAGAATTAGATTTAAACAAAAATAATTTTAAAACTTACCGAATTTTTGGTGAATAGAATATCAATTGCTGAGATAGCGTTGATGGTCATCTTGACTTCCAGTGATTTGAACTGTCGTTTCTCCCCTGGCTCTGCTCTTTTAGTGGGGACCAATGGCTGGTAATCAGGTGGGAAGAAAAATGACCAAATAAGTTCCCTGAAAGAAAAGCATTCAGGTGAATTTTATTAAGAATTATGGCCATGAGTCATTTTAATATTTGAACACCAGTGGGAGAAATAAGCAAGTAATTATAAAGCAAAACACATATTTTTACAGTTACGAATTTAAGATACATGGTAATAGATTATATATAACGTGAAATAATAACTAGAGACCTTTTCATGTTCACCAACTGTCCATAGATAAAATCTATGTCCAATAACTAGAGAACTTTGTCCACCCATGGCCCATACTTGAAATCTATGTCCAATAACAACTAGTGACCTTTGTCTGACTACCTATAGTTGAAATCTATGCCCAACAATAACTAAAGACCTTTGTTGGCCCACATACGGCCCATAGTTAAAATCTATGTCCAAAAATAACTAGTAACCTTTGTCTGTCCACCCATGGCCCATAGTTGAAATCTGTATTTTTGCCACATTTGATGTCCACACCAATACAAGGATATGTCCTCTTGATCAGAACTTCCCCATCCGCCATCTGAATTTGCTCTAGTTCATGTTGAACAATGCCTGAATTTTTTTTAAAAATAGCGTATGTTTTTTTAAACAATTATCAAAATGCACATTTAAGGTCTTTCCAACAGTATGAGTAATGTTATTAATTATAGCTACTTTAGTTTGTTTTCATTTGATATTTTGACTTACAAAGAGTACTTGCAATTAAAAGTCAATTTAATTTCTGTAATATATTTTTATAAACCTATCGTACAATTGTTTTAAACTATTTTATAAATCAAGGAAATTACACTACAAGATATTTACAATAGTTCACATTACTCATTTCTCTCTATTAAAAGAAACCATAACTTTATTCTAAGCTAAAACCAAAGATTATATTAAAACCTTTCTGTTATTAGCATCATTACTAATTTATAAAACACAATGAAAGTAGGAAGTGATGAGCTGCGTAGCAATTAGAACAAAAATTTAAAAACAGTAGTTGGACTCACCAGGTTCATCTTGATAATAGTAGATATCTACATGATTGGAGAGCATGACAACAAAGCCTTCACCCATGAAGCGTGGCGGCCTTTAGAGCAAATGTATTGCAAATAATAAATGAAATTTCGAGTAAGAAAAAAATAATTTAAAAATCTAAGTTGAAACAAAAACTTTATTATTATATACTATATAATATACCAAATTGATAATATTGAAAAGAAAAAAAAATGTAATTAAGTTGACTTTGATGGATTTATGATTAAGAATGACCTAAAAAAAAAACTTACTCATCTTGTACAGGGCCGTTGTACTTGGGACTAGGAACAAGCATGATCCTGGCATTCTCCATGTCACACTTGAGGATGTGCATAAATTGATCAAAAACTGTAGATGCAGGCTTTGTTGTGTACACCATGTTGGATTTGTCAAATTTTAGAAGACAGCTATATGGCATTAGGTAATTTCCAAATATCCAACGACCCTGAAGATTCACAGATATTTTTCAAATAAATACTATTCATAAGCCAATTATCCTTTCTTTGCATTAGTTAAATGTCTAGGAATTTATTAGGGCAGTGAGAGCTTGAAAAAAAAAATGCCATTTAAAAAAAAATCTTTTTGTAATCCCTAAAAATATAGCACACAATCTTTTAATGTTTCACTACGGCATCAATGTTAGCACCTGGAATTTTTATCCAGTTGGGTTCATTTCACTTGCCCAATTCTAAAAATTTTTCATTTGATGACATGATCAGATGAGAACTCCCTCAATGACTCGTATAGTGTCACAGCATAATTTTTAATAAGTCAGATATAAATTTTAAAAAATCCACAAATGTTACACAAAGAGGTTTAAAAGTGAAAATACAAATGAAATGCTTACAGAGGTTATTTCAATTTTTGTTACTGGAATTAAATCTCTCCAATGTATATCTTTTAATCTGTGGATAATAATCATACATAAGGCTGAATCACACACAAAATTATCAACAACAAAAATTCTACAAAAAATGCTGACCATAAAATAGGATTAATACAAAATAATTTAAAAGAGTATTTTGATAAAGTATTATATGTATAAGCTATAAAGTATTAAAATGCATACCTTGCATTATGAAATTGTCATTGCAGATAGTAAAAATCCTAGTCTATCATATGTTTATTAGTTTTAAAGTCTTTTACTTAAAAACAATTATTATTTTTAAGTCTGGATTTTTTTTTAAAATTTTCTTTGTATTGCTCACAATTGAATATTGTTTTATGGGGTCAGCTTATGAGCAGGGTTATACCCTTCAGGCTTTTCCAGGCCAAAACTGAAGGGGAAGGGAATAGGGAATGAAAGGGGGGCGGGGGGTTCTTTTGAATTGAGGATAATATATAATGAATGAACAGGTTTTAGAATGTGTATATACTATACTTCAACTCAAAATAATTTATTTAGTGACATCAAAAATCGATTGTTAAATATTGCAATGTCATTTTCAATGCAAAACTGCTTCAAAAGTAAAAAGGATTATAATACATACGAGCATCTTTTCTTGTTGTTAGTGTTATCTGGTGGATTTTCATCTGTTTCTTCAGCATTTTCACCCTTGAATAACTTTTCTAGCCGACCATAAACTTGAGACTTGTTGTAAACATGGAACTCAAAGCCATCCAAAAAAATGGACATTCTAGTCTCCAGGTGTGATAAATCTGGCAATTAAACATTTTTCCTACAAATATATATTTTCTTCACAATAACTATGTGAAATAGATATTTTACAGCAAGAATAAATGTTATTGATCCACTTAAGTACAAGCTGTATATACCTCTTCATAACAGCATGTTATTGCGGGTACAGCAAAAAAAAAACTTTGTATGAAACAACTATTTACACACCTTCAGTTAATTCTTTATAAACATATGGCCTCCACCATCTGAATATCAGCCACCCATACTCTGCCCTAATTGAAAAATCCTCAGTGATCAGATGGACATCACGAAACATTACCTTTCCAGATAGCACAGAGAATGAGAAAGAACCTAGAAGATGCCAAGGATTTTAGAAATACAGTCTGTAATTAAATAACAATACATTCAATGCACATTATGAAACAATAATAAGGAAACGGACTATCTCCTATGATCCAAAGCTTTTTTAATCTTGAGCAAGATAAAAAAAATCTATAACACATTACTACAGTAATCTGAAAGTTAATGTAAAGAGGGTTAAAAAAGAGGGTTAATGGTTTATTTTTTAATTAGATAACTTACCAAGTTTAATGTATTAAATTTTAGTTAGATGCCTTACCAAGTTTGATGTGTCCAATTTTGAAAAAATTGTTGATTATTGCAGTAGTAATTAAGCCCAGGATTCGACTGTTGTAATAGGTAAGGTATATAGTCCATGCCTGTGCTGCTCCAATAGCTATCAGCATCCAATAAACTGTAGACTTTGGGAGCTCAGTCTCCCATCTATTATAAACAATAGTTTTAACTCAATTTTTTAATATCTTATTCTTGCCCCATTAATAAGACATACATCTAAAATGATTTTAATTGATGATTATATTATTTTCTTTACAATAAAAAGAGATGAGACTTTAACTGTAGCTATTCAAAAAAAACTCTGAAACAAAACCAACTTTTACATTTTTAAAAATATGTTTGTATACTGATGTTTGATTTGTCTCCAGAAGAGGTTTGTATATTTAAGCAAATTACATCAGCAGAATTAATTGTATATATGTAGCTATATAAAGATTGTTGTTTCATTTTTCACATTCCAGTTATTAAAATTTTTTTTACAATACTGAACTTTAACAATAGAACCACATTTTTTTTACCTATAAATTATGGACTCATTGTGATGGTTAAAGCCTGACATAGCTGACGTGCCCTGTTAAAGTATCACACTTCTAATATTCTTTATTGTGGTCTTTTATAAGAACCACCTCAAGTTTTATTTTTTATTCATTTTATTAACAAACAATAAGTTTCTTGTGGCAGGTATTCACACTTGCATTGCATCTGTGAACAAACAAACACAAACAGTGCAAATAAAGACAAAAATAAAAATATGATGTGGCTCAACAATTATTAAGAAGGTAACATTGCCTTTTTTTATGTGACTGTGGAAGTTTTCAAAATTTTCTGTTTTAAAATATTCGCACCCATTGACCAAACACCATGATTTTTCTTTCTCCACCCTATACCGATATATAGTGACAAAAGGGCATTCATTATTTTCCAATGTCACATTTATTTCAATTATGATGAATTAATAACCGTATCTGGAAATTTAAAATAAACTTGATTAATGAAAATTTGAATGAAGCTTGGTCGAATGGAAATTTGTTTGAATTTTGTTTTTTGTATTTACACTTTTTAGGTGTGAGCTGGAAAGGGAGAAATTGATTCACATGGAAGTTAGTTCAAGTGAAAATTGTTCTAATTTTTTTTAATTTAAAAAAACATTGTACAGCAGCCTAGTTATTTAATAATTGGGGAATTACGTAAATTCAATAAGTTTTGCTATCATTTCAAAATTTTTATTAATAGAGTATCGGATATCTCATTTCAATTTGTGAAATGGGACAACACTATTTTCTATAAGCAAAAGTGTAACAGACAATGTTAATCATGCATATGACACAGATTTTTCACACGACACTAATATTTATTCTCACAGCACAATGGTGTAGTGATTTGAGATGGAAGAATGAATAACACAAGAAAAGGGAACTAGTTTTTGTAGCAGAAGGAGAATTAGAGTTTTAAATTTTATATGTAGAGTAGAAGTGACGTGATAAATTTGATGTGAGAGGACATTTTGGATTCTTATGATGGATTTACTGAACTGATATTAGATGAAGTATTGAACGTGTTTGTATATACAGGGCGGGCCAAAAAAAGTGAGAACATCTCGTAAAATATTATGCTACGAGATTTTTTCACTTTTATTAATTAATAAAGGAAAGAAAGCAATATTTTTCAAGTCAGTTTTTTAAGAAAATCATTTTAAAATGATTTTAAAATGAAAATCATACTTAGATTATACATTACGGCTAATCCTAGTTACGGTTGCCACGAATTATTTTCCAGGGAGTGACTTCCCTTTCTTTATTTTTACTAAATTATTTTAGGGATCGATTTATGGTTCGGGATCGATTTATGGTTCGGGATCGATTTATGGTTCAGGCTAGGCATAGGGATCAATTTTGCGTTCAGGTTAGGCATAGGGATCGATTTAGTGTTTCAGGTTAGGCATAGGTCATAGTACTCATTGGGATCGATTAGGGTTCAGGTTAGGCATAGATGACTTAACGTGAAGTGTTAACCAAGATGGCGGCCATCAATTTAGGGTTCAGGTTAGGCATAGGGATAGATGACTTCACGTGACATTTTAACCAAGATGGCAGCCATTGAGAAAATAGTGGCAATCGTAGTCAAAATTTACCTACATTACTTTTTTTTAATCAAGAGACCATCACAAGTCACAATGACTAACTAATTGATCAGTTAATAACTGACCAGTGACTAACTTGACTTGTAATTTTGATGATTTTATTTATACTGTTCATTATAATTATACTAAGAGTGGATGCTTTTATACCTGAATAGATGACAAAATATAGCGCTTCAAAGCAAAACATTGAGTTCAGGAATGAAGACATCCTCTCAGGCTTACTCTTATTCTTATGCATGAACCATGGAAATGGAATAGTTATGTATTAAAAAACTTATCTTTTTTTTTTTGTTGGTAGAAAACCTTTAACCCGGAAATGAAAATAATGTACTTCACCCTTAGATTTGTATTCATTTGTGTATTCGTTAACTATGAGTTAGGATTTCGTAAAATCAATATCCTAAGATTTGTTTGTAATCCTCAATAAATCATTTATATAAACGTTCCTCAATTTCCACGATTGATTATCTTTTCGCCCACCCTCTTCTTCCCGTATTTAAAAATGAGCTATGACAGGAAACGAGCCAAGGGAACCGACTTATTAAAATCTTATAAATTAGTTGATTATTTAAATGTAATGGCAGTCTCAGTAATGTCGCGCTTTATCTATTTATATATTATTAATATTATATATATATTTAAATAAAGGAATGTCTGTTTGTATGTATGTATTATAATGTCCCGTATGCGCTCCTATACCATTCATCCGATTGCGATGAAATATAACTGAGTTGTTTGCCACACGCCCGCGAATTGTTATGGATTATTACAAACATTTTACAATGTTCCATTTTGTTTGAGGCCGAGGGCCCTAGATTTATTTTTTGTTCCTTTACTATTTATATGAGATATTTAAAGAAATTATCCGTATGCGTTCCTATACCATTCATCAATTCATCCGATTGTGATAAAACTTTGGTTTCTGAATTAGTACACCCATTTTATAATATTCCGTTTTGGGCCGGAGGCCCTAAATTCGTTTTTTCTTATAGGCTATAAGCTACATAAATATAATTTAAACACAGCTAATACATGGTTGGATAGAATTTTAATCAAATACAAATAGCGACATTTCATTTTGTGTGTGACATAGCAAGAAGTTTTTAATATAGTAAAACCATTTACAATATTCCGTTTGCGGTCGGGAGCCCTAAATTCGTTTTTTCTTATATGAGCTATATAAATATAATTTCCTTATGCGTTCCTCTATGTCACATTGGGAAATGGTGTCGGTGGGCCGTCGAGCGCATGTTCTTAATGCCTTCCACACCATCAGACCATGCAGTGGCATGCCGGGAACCTCCCCCTGGCCTGAGGGACGCCCGGTCAAACGAACACGCTGCGCTTAAAGCATTCACAGTCGACTCTCCCAGAGGGTTTAAGCGTGTTTGCTTCCACTCCGGGGGAAATGGTGGGGCATCACCACCCCACCCCACCGCCCAAGGAGTCTTACGGTCGGGGACGAAAAGCTGGGACGAAACGGTTGCCTTGGAGCCTTTACCGCTACCCAAGCCTCACATCCATTAACGGAAACATGTAATTATTCGTCTCTTGGTCAAGGACTCCACGCGTACAACCAGGTAGGGACCATCTTAAAACCCATGCGCTATTTATTGATATTAACGGCGTAACCAATAGTGATTTCTTTGTTGCTTTCGTGTATGCGATCAATGCACGCTTCTGTTGGTTTTTTTTTTTTTTTTTTTTGGCAGAGACACTAACTGTTGAGTGGATTTTTANCAATTCCCACGAATGCTGTGTGTCAAAATCAGAAGACACCTAGTCGGTGGCGTAGCTAGGGTTGGTTCCCGCCTGGGGCAAGCCAAGCTTTTTGCCGACCCCTTCCACGAAAAAACCCTCCAGCTTAACGAAAATGTCGCCCGTCTTTTTAAAGCCCCCCCCCCCCCATACACACACACCACATATATTATGACCTCTTGGTTGAGGCATGAACGGAAATGTGACAGGCAAACAGAACACCAGGCATGAACCAGTCCCAGACGTTTCTGTTGTTGTCGTTGACAAGCTTACCAAGAGTTTCTTAGACTTAGAGTATTCGATTGTCACGTTTCCGTTGTCCATTTATTTGTGGATTGCGGTGGTCTGGAAATTCCCCACCAGGTTGTTGATGATACATTTCGAAAACTCGTCTGTGGTAGCTGATCGTATTGTCCATGCAGCCAAAGGTGACATTTAACGGAGTACAAATTATTTGCTACTGCTCTAACTTGGAACTCGTATTTAGAACAGTCGTTGCTATGGCTCAATAGGAGAAAAGATCAGTAGCAGTAACTATATTGTTGTTTCCATTTGATATTTCATGATGGGGCCCGGTCATAACAATCCCAACTAAGCGCCATACTTTTCCATGAAGAAATATACACATACAGTAACTTTTTAAAAAGAAAAGTGCGCTGAGATTTTCACTTTGAATAGCCGAAGGCGAAAATTTTAGGAAAGTATTGTGGATGGTGGCTTAGCTCACTTCTCAGAAAATTCTTGATAAATTTTGGCAAATTTCGGAATTTTTTTTTTTTTTGCCATTCTACACTTAATCGGAGAGCAATTTTAGGTTCACTGACTTAAATATGATTTGAAAAAAACAACAACTTTATTTCATTTGCTACCAGTTGGTAATACCGTTTTATTTATTTTTTCAAAGGTAGGCCTAGGTAGTTTGTTTAAACTACTATATATATATTTTTAAAATCTGTCCAAATTGATATCTTGTCATTTTGCCACGTTTCTTTTTGCACTTTTTTTGTGAGGCGTTGTGCTGTGAGCCTAGCCCTAGGCTGGGGTTCTGTGCTAAATAATAAAGACCACTATTATAATAATAATTTGCACAGCCACGTGTCCAAGACACGCGTTGGATTTCTGCGTCATTGTCGCGTATTTAAATGGTTAATCAAACGTCTTAAAAAGGCTTATCTTCACGAACAAGAACTTCTCCCTTCTGTATTATATTATATGTTACGGTCAATTTGATTATCCAGGGCAATTTTTATTATGCTTGGTCATTATAAATAATGACCGATAAAAACAGGCAATTTAATAATTTTGTATTTGTCTGCGACAATCTAGGATAATTTATTACATTGCCCGGTCATTATAAATACTGCTATTATTTCTCTGGTCACTTTAATTAATGGACAGCAATTTGGCAACGTGCGTATGGTGTGATTTACAGTCTGTAGAAGAAGGTGCACTGGAAAAGGAACCAGCGTCAGATTCTTTAGTGGAGCTAGGTCCAAGTCAACATAACGAGTAGGAACTATTTACTATTGATAGTTATGTTCAACCTTCAACTTCGTTATCTGAACCAAGTTCTGATTTCCATAACAACGAAAGAGAAATAAATGTTTCCGAGCCATCTGATATTCATCTGAAAAACGCACGTATGAAGATGATGAAGATTCCTCAGAGGATCCCAATGTGAAAAAAAAGAAAAGTCAACATATTAAAAATTAGGGAGATTTCAGCAAGCAATCTAAAAAACAAGCTGAAAAAATGACCTCTAATTCAAAATACCCTGCCGCTATAAAGGGTGGCACAGTTAAAGTTCGAGTCCCAGATGTCGACAGAGGTCGCACCGATAGAAGAAATATTTTGGCATTTGTTCTTGAAATAACAGATGCCAATCTTTATAAATTATGCACGAAACATGGAATCCTAAATCAACTTTATGCTAGGAACCAATTTACAATATGTAATGATAAGTTTATTTATGCCGAAGAAATTCCTCAGTCAGAGATTTCACTAAGAGAATGTGCCAGAATGTCATCCAAGACTGGGGGTCAATGCTGTAGGCGATGTGGTTGTAAATGTGGCTGTAAATCTGACAAGTGCAAGTGCCGTAAAGAAAAAAAGCTATGTAACTCGAAATGTCACCAAAGTGGTAGCTGCTCTAATAAATAGAAACTCTAGGATTTGACATTTTGTGTGTATATGTATTTGTAAGTCCATACCTAATATGATTTTTAGTTAGGCGTATGTATTGTATTTTTTATACTTATTTTATCACCACCAGTTTGTTTCTTTATTTGTTTGTTAGTTATTTAAAAAAAATTGTTTTAAAATAATATCCCCTTATTTTGGTATGTAGAGAAATATGAACAAAAATATTCTCAAATTGCCCACTCGATTTCCAGTATTATTCATAATTTATTTTGGTATGTAGAGAAATATGAACAAAAATATTCTCAAATTGCCCACTCGATTTCCAGTATTATTCATAATGCCCGGGCAATGTAATATTTTCTATTTAATTTATCATTTTGTCAAATCACACTGGGCACTTTTTAATTTCCCGGGCATTATAAATAATGCCCAATTATTTACATTGACCGTAACCAGTGGCGTAGCGAGGGTGTTTGGCGCCCGGGGACAAGATTCGCGCCCGGGGACAAGATCCATTTTAAAGCGCCCCCTTTTCTTTTTTTCAACTCTCAAACCCATTATTTTTACCAATAATATAATATCAAATCACATTTTGGCGCCCCTAACTAGCTTGCGCCCGGGGACATCTGTCCACCCCTGCCCC
Source organism: Lymnaea stagnalis (assembly GCA_964033795.1). NCBI lineage: Eukaryota > Metazoa > Mollusca > Gastropoda > Lymnaeidae > Lymnaea > Lymnaea stagnalis. The sequence goes on along the minus strand of CAXITT010000753.1, from coordinate 310,812 downwards.
CCATCGCTACGCCTCTGACCGTAACATTATACACCATTCGATTTTGATCTGCACTACAACTGCAATTAAGGATGTGACAAGACGAGCAGTTGAGAAACATTGTTGGATTTCGTTGTCGTTAATTTTTCGTTAAGTCCAGTGCAAGATTAACGTAAAGGCAAATAAAAAAAAGTGCCTAGTGGTCCGGGCTTGGCCCATCTATTGGGTAGGTCCGGGCCGTGTAGGGGCCCGGTGCCAAAAGGATCAATATTTTTTTTCTCTTTGTGTGTGTGTGGCCGGGAGGGGTTGAGGACTTGCTTTGATCTTGAATATAATTATTATAATGAATGACGTAATTTTGCGTACAGATATGCATCTGAGGCATATCCATGCATAACAAATGATAAAACGTTAAGAATTTTGAGGATATTTTTTTTAAAAAAAAGTAAGGCCATTAAGGGAAACCAAAGACAACTTAAACTTTTTCTGAGACTTTTATCGTTAAACGACAAAGAAGAGCCATCACAGACCTTTTTTTTTTGGGGGGGGGGGNTTTTTTATAGCCCCATCATTTTTTTTTTTTTTGCATTCAAAATATTACTATATTATTGTAACAAATTAAGTCTGCCCTGATGTCAAGTAGAAATAGAAGTGAAAAGATTTTTTTACAAATAAAAAAATAGTTGTCAAGAAAAAAAATATTTTTCGCTTACGTGAAAGTTCCTTTTTGTTCGTTTAAAAAAAAGAAAAGAAAGAAAAAAACAAAACAAATCCAATGCTTTAAAGCGAAATCTTATATTTAACATTAGAGAGCTGTAAACAAATTCAATACGTAACAATAGTAATACACACTACACACAATTATTGTACAACTACAACCTGCCTGGTTAAACCACTGCCTCTAAGACTCTTAAGATATTATTTAACATTTGTCAGGATGTTGAGGTAAAACACCAGTATTTATAATGTTAAGTACATTCACGTTTGTCTTTAAATAAAGCTAAATACCAATGTCATCTATATTGTGATCCCAATTTTAAAAAAAATAACGTTATAAAATAAGTAAGCCTACCTGACTAAACGAAGTTGATTAGAAGAAAGAAAACAATTTGTAAATAAAATATTTTTTAATGATAATCATTAATAATCACAATTCTCTTACTTCTTGGATAGTTATATATTTTTTTAAATTGATATCAAATAATGAAAAAAATCGATGATCATCAATTCCCATTGATGATTAAAGTCACATAACAAGGGGATTGATGAGCAATAAATGAATCTAATGATTAATTTATGATATGACAATGACATGATTTTATTATGATGAATCAGGATCTCAAAGGTATAGTAACTAGTAGTTACTACTACTACTAGTAATAGTAATATAGTTTAGTCCTAAAATATAATCAATTCAATAAGTTAAGTATAATACTACTGTAACTGTATATAGTATAAGTATATGAATATGGTAAATAAATATAAAAAAATAGGGCAGGGACATTATTTATTTAATTTAGTATTTAGTCACTTGAAGTTGGAGTCATTATTATTAAGTATTAAAAATTAAGTTATATTTATATTATTATCACTTTATTACTATTCATCTATTACTATTACTAATTACTATTGCACTGTCAATGATTGATTGATTCTGAGTGATAGTAATTAGGGGTGTGCCGGACCCCGGTCCGGAATCCGGTTCCGCCGGATTTTGCACTATCCGGTGAAATCCGGTTCCGCCGGATTTACATGTATCCGGAACAACCGGATTCCGGAATCCGGAATATACCGGATTTCGGAATTTGCCAGATTTTGTGACTCACCGGATCATAATCTGAAATAAAAGTAATTCTCTTTCCCGAATTTCACACGATCACGATACATTAATCGATTGTTTCGAGCGTTGAGCTTGTTTAATGTTTAATATTCCGTACATACCAGAGGCTAGAGTCAGCACCGCTAATAGTGGCCAATAGTGTAGGGACTTTGATAAGAAAATTTAAACTTTTTGTAAAAATAAACCAATGGCATAGTTGAAAAGATGTAATTTTTTAAAGAATTATAACACCAAAATCATATTTTTAGCTGTTGTAGTTTTAAAGTTATGAATTTTTAAAGTACGACTTGGTTTGTCATTTTTTAACATGGACTGCATCTCCACATTCTGTGATCTCATTCCACCAATCCCGTCATGCGCAATGACTATATAGTTTATATAAGGCAACGCATTCCCTGCCTTATCACTAAAATACTGTTTAGACTTAGTTTAAACTTTCAACTTTGGCACATGAATAATTAATTAAAGCTTTCCCTGACCAATGGTTTAATAGTTTTTGCACACGGCAAACTCTTATGAATGAAACTCTGAGGTAGTACTACGATACAGTTATGCAAGTGGCTGTGAATGGTTGCCAATGACAACGTGTTGCACACGGTAAATTCTGATCATTTATAATATGGATTCTACCGGGTTGTTAAAGCTCAAATTAAAACATTCCAGTTTAAATGTCTTTAAATGCATTCTGAAACACAAGTTATCAATTATTTTGATGTAAATAGTGATAATAAATTAATATTTCCTAAGTATCGTCAACTTCCGCCATTAAAAAGGGGGGCGTGGCCAACCCCATGGCGAAATTAGGTTGAGCGAGCTGCATAACCTGCTGCGAACGCGTAGAAACATGGCGTCTCTCGTAAGACACTTATCCAAATGGAACGGAACTCAAATATATATCGAAAGTACTAATTTAATAATAAATAGACACACACATCGGAAAATTAAAAACTCGGATTTTTTGGCGCCGATTGCGAATTCCCATACACAAAAAGTAGTAGTCCACCTTGACTTACCGAAGTATCTACCAATAGTACCAAAATCCGGAATCCGGGAGAAACCGGTATCCGGATCCGGCGGATTTCGCATAAGAAAATCCGGATCCGGATCCGGTTGGAAAAAACGGATCCGGCACACCCCTAATAGTAATCCTGGATAGAAACATTATTAAATTAAGTCTAACAAATTAACTAAGAATCATAACCAGGACCAGGTAATCATAATCATTACTTGGCCTAAGCCTTATACTTATATTAATGACTACTAATTAGTTAAATAAGCTATACTATTACTACCATTATTAGGCCTATTAATTAGTCCTATTGATAATATTAATATTAACTTTTTTTTTCTCTTTAAGTGTTAGCCCAATCAAGGCCAGTGTCAATACCGGCTATTGTCACACAAAATTATAACATAAATTTTAAATTGATGATAAATATAACAGTAAAGTCACAACACAGTCAAATTATAGAATTTTAATTACTATTTCATTTCCATTGAGTGTTGCATTGATTCTAATCTCTCATTCTTTGTGTCTGTACTCTGCAATGACAATGGAAAGTCAGTGTGCCAACATTTTGAAAATAGAAATAAAAACTTAAAAAGGGTAATTAATTAGACAATGTGTGCTACTCTAAAGTAATTAAAATAGTTACAACACAATTAACATGCTAATGAGACTTTGTCTATATGGAGTTATTTTAATTATTTATTCATTGTGGCTTAGTGTAGCGTTAGTGTTTGAAGTTTTAGTGTCAGAGAACAAATTACTTAAATTGCAAACTAGCAGATATAATTCTTTGGTCAAAGTATTCATAGCTCTACAGCTACATGTTAAAATATTTAATCATGCACTCTACTAACAGGATAAGTAGTATGGAACATATTGTATACTTATTTTTAATCTTGAACTTGAAATGCTTAATTACATTTACTTATGGAGTTTTAGTTTTATAATAAAAATAATTGGAACATAAATTTAAAATAATAATTATGTGAAAGTTAACAAATTCAATTCAGAAAACTTGTATATTCTAAATCTATATTACTCTGATGACGATGTTAAAAATATTTAACATGTTATAATAAACTGGGAACATTTATTTATTTGTTAGTAATGTGGCTATCTTAATAGTACATATTACATATTTAGATATGGTATATACAATTACTTAGCTGTACCAGTTGTCTTATAGTGCAACATTCCTAGAAATCGTGCCAACTATGTTGCAACTTCAAATTTGGCACACATTATTTAACTAAATAATGCCTTCTAAATATTTTTAAATTATTCACAAGCCTGAAAACGTTTTAAAATATTTAAAATATCTAACAGCTTTTGTTTTACACTTAATTTCATACAAGAAAAAAAGCACTTAAATTTTTAAATGTTTTAATTTTCAAGGAATTTTTAAAGGACCGTATGAGTTAATTATGGATCAGGATGCAGTAGAACTGTCTACAAGTGCCATAAAAGGAACAACTGAAGCCCTTATTGTAGCGGAACGGGGCCGTCTTAGCTCACCAAGTAACAGCTCTAAAGGTTCACAGAGTGCTGGGTCACCAACAAAATCCTTGTGTTCATCTGCTTCTACATCATCAGAAAATATGCAACCTTTTGAAACTAAAGTAAGTTAATTTTATATTAGTGATGCCAGAGAATTTAAGTTTACATTAATACATTAATATTGACACTTTGCTGGTCATCATGAATTTCAGGATTTTATCTATTTATTATCGGGGTGCTGGGTGGCTGAGTTGTTCAAACTGAGGAAATCCCAAGTTTGTGGACTGGAGCTCAATCCCCAGGAAGAGCCTAGACAAGCAAAAAGCAACAGCATCCAGGAGGGATTGGACCCAATAATCTTGGATGGCAACTCATGTAAGAGAAGGCAAACTCTACGACTTTGACTCAATGAAAATTCAGACAGCTCCTGCGATGTAGAACACATATCAGCACAGTGAGACACAAGAAACACTGCTGGTCATCCACTGCATCCTGGTCTATTTCCAGTCGTCTTGACTAAGTCTTGCCATTGGAATAAATAGGCAAGGACGAGAGAGTGAGGCTGAAGTATTGAGCAACACTCCGTCACTTAAAACAAAATACAGCTCAAGTCAAGGCTACTACTCAAGTCGAAGCCTTGGTCATTTATGCACGCAAAGGATGAAAAATAATATTAAACATAATAATAATGTATCTATTATTCAGGTTAACTTCCAAGGATAAGTGAAGGAAGCTTCCAGTATTTATGTTCAAACAAAATTATTATTTCATCTTTCTTGCAGACATTGAGAGAGGCTGCAAAGCCAACTCCTAATGAGGAATGTCCTCTTCTGGAAGGGGAAAGTAATAAGGGGAAAGGTAACTTTACTATAATTATTAGAAACTGTTAATATTTTTGAATGGCTCATTTATTTCTCTTTGGTTGTTATTGCAAAGAATTCTGGTCTGTACTTTAAAAGCTCTAACAAACACAATTTGGTGATTTTCAGGAATTTTACCACATATTCCTCACACACTTGGAATGGAAATTAAACATCAAGAAGCTTTATTTGCCTCCTATTTACTTTATTTATCTTTTGATTTAAAAGAATGAATTCCAAAGCCCTTTAATTATAAGAAAGAATCTTTAAAAATTAAAAATTTTTTTTTACATATGTCTATGCTGTGAAGTCACAAAAATAAGGATCTCTTTTATTGTTATTTCAGCCCTGGATGTTACTTATCTGTGCCCTTACAGTGGACCCATTAGAGGAGTACTCTCACTGACGAACTACAAGCTTTTCTTCAAAAGTATCGAAAGGGTGAGAGCATAAAAGTTATTCAATAATTAAGAATTAAGCTTAAATTTAAAAAAAAATTTAATGAATAAGTAACGTGAATGGACCTATTTTTTTTACTGATGAAATATTTTTGGTGCTCTCTTTTTTTATATTTTTATTTGGATATATGTCATAGAAACATAGATTTAGTCATACTCTTCATGTTACCAGTATCATTTAGTCATACTGGTACTCCTCTTGTTACCAGTACAGACCTGTTTACTCTTACGATTTTGGCGTACAATGTACGATTTTGAGGTGTATACATTATATATGCAGCACGTCTTTGCTCTATAAAGAGAATGTATTGAACGATTATATGATGATATTGTACGATTTTAAGGGTTTGAGGGTAAACAGGTCTGCCAGTAGCATTTTGTCATACTGTTCTTTGTACCAGTATCATTTAGTCATACTCCTCTTTTTACCAGTATCATTAAGTTGTAATCCTCTTGTTACTGGTAAACTGCCTTTTTTTAAATGAACATAAAATTATAATAAAACATTTCTGATTGCTATGATGGGTTTTTATTACAAAAATTCCATTTATTTTTAAAAAGGAACCTCCGTTCATTCTTGATGTACCACTGGGGGTTGCCAGCCAAGTTGAAAAAATTGGAGGTGCTTCAAGTAGGGGTGTTAATTCCTACGGCATTGACATTATTTGCAAAGTAAGAATAATTAAGTTTAAAAAAAATTCTCCTTCATTATCATATAAACTCAATTAATATATATTAAATATTTCAACTTGAAGTAAGTGAGAAGGAAATATATTGAGCTTATATTAATTAAAGTTTTAAAATTATATATGTCATTTGTTTTATATAAAAGACGAGAGGAGTTTTTTTAAGCGCATACAATTTTTTATTCTTAATTTTTAATTGTTAATTATTGTTATGTGATTTTTTTTTGCGGGTCGCTGGTTTTGTTGGGACCCACTGTACCATAAAGTTTAAATTATCTAATGATATGTTTTCTTGTGTGTAAATAATTTTAATCTGGTAAAATGATAATAACCTGTAATTCAATACTTTGTAGTGGTGAAATTTGAAGAAAAAAAAAATTTAATTTCCTCCTTTAGACACATTTGACAAAATCTTTTATATTATGGTCACATGTTCAAAAAAAAAAAATCCTGATTCCTTCATGTGACATACAAAAATGAATTTGTTTCTGAATAAATCAATTTTATGGAAAAAAAATCCAGTTAATTTATTATTTTTTTCTTCTTTGCATCTGATAACCAAAACAATTTATTTCACATTTTCATAAACAAATTATGCAACATTTTTCTCACAACTTTGAAGTGTTGAATTTATATGTTTAGAAACAAACATTTGTAGAAGCCTACAAATTTATAAAAAACATCAACTTTAGACATGGATTCTAAAAGTTATTGACTCTCATTTAACCTCCAGTTACTAGAAATCTGAAGGAAAAAAAAATCAGTAAAGAGTAAATGAGAAATATTGATAAAGCTAAATGTTTCAAATGATGTTTTTTCAATCGAATGTAATCTGTAGCATATATGTTAAAATCATATCAATTTTTACCTTTTAAATAACAAAAAAATCACTTTTCAACACGAAATTTTGAGGGGAGAAAAACCTACCTGAAAGAATATATTACCTAATTAAAAAAATTTCCTTAAAAAACTAGTACTTTTTCATCAGGACATGCGTAACTTACGGTTTGCTCACAAGCAAGAAAACCATTCCCGGAGACAAGTCTTTGAAAAAATACATCAGTATGCATTCCCTCTAACAAATAAGTTGGTAAGTGATATTTAAAAAAATGTTTTTCTTTAATTATTTCTTGAAATCTTTCTTTGTTATAGTTGCCTTCACGCCCACCCACCTCACTACATGGAATCAACCAAATACTCTCCTGCTAGTGGTCCTCAGTTTCTCTGTATTTCTTTTCTTATTTCTTATAGTCTTTATATTTTAAAAATATTTTTTTGTCAGTTAAATTATTAAATTCCACATTAATGATACCTAAATTCTTTTACTTCCTGTAATCTTTTGGCTAACTACTAGTTACTAGTATAGATGTTTCCGTTTTGGACAACCTAACTTCCATCAATAATATGGCACTTCCGCCTCTATCATTATTCTACAACACAGCGAACTATAGACACTCAAGTTTTTACTAATTTCTATTTCTTTGTTTTTTCTTGTTTTGTCTGCCAAAGAAGGCTTTTGGCACCAAAAAAAAAAGCAAAATTTTCTCTTTTTATTGTCCTGTTCTTCAACATACCTTGTTCAACTATTTGCTTCAACATACCTAGTCCCATTATTTATTTATTTGTCATTAGTTTTATCTTGTATTTTTCTTTCAGCCTTTCTTTGCCTTTGAATTTAAAGAAAAGTATGGCCAGGAAAATGGATGGAGAATATATGATCCCATAAAAGAACTAAAAAGAATGGTAAATTGATGGAAGACTGTTGTTGGCTTGAAAATCATTTTAACTTAAAGTGTTGATAATAAAATCTATTAATGCTTTGAACATGTATGCACCACATTATCAATCCCATAACTTGAACATATGCTGGCAGATTTTTAGTAAAGAAGACTTTTGGTGAGTACCACCCAACAATGTTCTCTTTTAATGTTGATGAAACTAGGATACTGCAGAATTCTTTCAGTTAAAAATATTAAGATTGTAAATGTAAAAATAGCATTTTTTAAATTTAAAAAAAAAATTATTTTTTTTACATCAAAAAAAATAATGTAAAAAAAATTTTAATAAGAGAAATATTGAGGAGGAAGGAAGTCTTATTGTCAATGAAAAATGTAAATTGTATGAAGCTATTACCCTGACATATATAATGGTCATTTACAGGGAGTGCCTAATGAAAGTTGGAAGGTCAGCAAAATCAATGAAACTTACCAACTGTGTGACAGCTATCCAGCAGTGGTATGGTATAGTTGATTTATTTTCTATAAAATAGGTACAGTAATTTTAATTTTTATGAAAATTTATTTACCAGAAGCTGAAATGGTATGGTGTGTTCTTGGGCTCTGTGTTTTCTTGAAGTGGAACCACTAAATTCTTAATGTCCATTATAATTTTAAAATAATTTTTTTCCCCTTTCATTGCAGGAATAACTTTTATTATAATAGAAAAAAGGGAAAATTGTACTGAATTAGGAATTCAGAGTGCATATTAAAAAGGGAACACCAATATTACTATTCTCATGTTTTTTTCTGTGTCTTAGATTTTAATATCCATAATTACAGTTTGCTGTACCAAAGCAAGCATCAGATTCTGATCTCCAAAAAGTAGCTGAATTCAGGAGCAGACAAAGAATACCGGTCAGTCTTTTAAAATTCTAAAACAATTTTACTATTTACAAAAAAATCTAATAAATCTTAATAAAAATAAAAATTCTAACTTGAACAATCCTGTTAGACTTGTTTTTAAAAATATATTTTTTTTAAACAAATATTATTAAAAAAAAGAAATTCCTTACATTTAAACACAACGTTAACATAGCAAGCAAGCCCATTATGAACTATATTGTAAAGTTTATAATGTTTAACTACTCCAAGTTTGGTGAATGAGGTCCATTGTTTTCCCATTTCGGAATGTTTAAAAAGCCATACTCAGATTTCATAAAAAAAATGATTAAATGATTCCAGGTATTATCATGGATTCATAAAAATTATAAAATTATTTTAGGTATTGTCATGGATTCATCCAGAGAGCCAAGCCTCCATAACACGATCCTCCCAGCCTTTAGTTGGAATGACCAGCAAAACAAGCAAGGACGATGAGCGGTACATACAGATGATCATGGATACCAACGCTCAGTCACACAAACTCTACATCATGGATGCCCGGCCATCAGTAAATGCCGTTGCCAACAAGGTAAAATAAATATTATTTGGCTTCTCACTTTGGAAATTGAAAGTAACATAAGTAAATTTAAGTGTTCCTAAAATGTTAATAGTGTTATTGTATTCAACAATTTTAACCTGAAGGCTTTAAAATCATTAAGTATTATTGTATTTGAAGTAGTGATGGGAAAGCTATATATGAAAGGTAAAGTTTCTTATTTTTATAAAACTTTTTCATTCTAAAATAATAAATTTCTGAGACAGAAAAACACATTAGCTGTGTATTTTTTTAAAAAAAGTGCCCTACAGTTCAACAACGTTGTAAAAAGCGCATTTACCCAAGGCTTAACAGCCTGAGAAACTATTTTCATAATTAATTTCAGGCAAGAGGAGGGGGATTTGAAAGTGAAGATGCTTATCAAAATGCTGAATTGATTTTTCTGGATATTCATAACATTCACGTTATGAGGGAAAGGTAGGACATTAGACATACCACCATTCATGCCATCAGAGGAAAGAAGGCCATTAAACTTACCATCCAAATTAATTTTTTATTGGTAAAATTAATTCATTTGATGATTAATAATTAATTGAGTTAATTATGACGTCCTTCCAGATTAAAATATTTTTTGTTTACATTTATCGTGTAACATTATTATAATTCTAAGTAACATTTTCCATGCAGTTTGCGTAAGTTAAAGGAAGTTTGTTTCCCAACAATTGACGATGCTCACTGGCTTTCAAACATTGAATCAACACATTGGTTAGAGCATATTAAAGTAAGTGCTGTAAAAAATGTTACTGAAGGGGTATTGAGTAACATAAATATTTATAAACAATTAAACTTATACTATTATTATAAAATAACTAGAAGATATGACCTGGGGTTATAAATAATGGCATATTGCGCTACATTCTACCTGCTATTGGAAATTCTCAACATCTATGAATCCAATTTTTAAGCACTTAACCAAATCGAGTTTTGATGTATTTTATCAAAAGAAAAATTGACCATTTTCCATGCGGGTGAAATGATAAACAACTTAAGCGGTGGATAGAGCACTACTTGGAAATATACGCAACGATAATCCAAGTCTCAACCACTGCCCTGGACGATATCCCAGACTTGCCGGTCATGGAGGAGCTTGATACCCTACCCACAATAGAAGAGCTACGTAGAGCCATCGATTGTCTCGCCAGTGGGAAAGCCCCGGGCAATGATGGTATCCCACCAGAAGCTCTCAAATGTGGAAAAGGAGTACTATTACGGCCCTTGAACGATCTCCTTACTCTGTGCTGGGAACAGAGACAGCTACCACAAGAGTTGAAAGATGCAAACATCGTTACATTGTACAAAAATAAAGGAGACAAGAGTGACTGCAACAACTATCGTGGAATCTCCCTCCTCAGCATAGTTGGAAAGGCTTTCGCCCGAGTTGCATTAACACGCCTACAGACCCTAGCATCGCGTGTACTCCCAATGTAAACCAATCGCAATGTGGTTTTCGCGCCGGTAGGTCAACCATAGACATGATCTTCTCTCTGGGCCAGCTGCAGGAGAAGTGCAGGGAGCAACATATGCCTTTATACATTGCGTTTGTCGACCTCACTAAGGCTTTTGATCTTGTCAGCAGAAGCGGCCTGTTTCAGATCCTCAAAAAGATAGGCTGCCCTACACGACTGCTTAACATCATCAAGCAGTTCCACGAAAACATGCAGGGCACAGTGTGCTATAACGGTGCCGCCTCAGAAGCTTTTCCAGTGAGTAGTGGAGTAAAGCAAGGTTGCGTGCTGGCTCCTACTTTATTTGCAATCTTTTTCTCCATCCTACTCCAGTATGCCTTTCAGAACAACAGCGAGGGGATATACATCCACACTAGAGATGACGGCAAATTATTCAACATTGCCCGCCTTAGAGCTAAGACTAAAACAAGAAAGGTCTTGCTGCGGGAGTTCTTGTTTGCGGACGATGCCGCTTTGGTATCTCACACAGCTGACGGCCTGCAGAGCCTCGTATCCAGCCTATCCGCTGCCTGCAAAGAGTTTGGCCTGACAATTAGCCTAAAGAAAACTAACATTATGGCACAGGGCGCTGACTCCCTCCCCACTATCGCCATCGACGACTACGACTTGGATACTGTTGACAGATTCACATATCTGGGATCCAACATATCGAGCACCCTCTCAATGGAGGATGAGATAAGTGGGAGGATAGGGAAGGCCGCAACTGTTATGGCCAGACTGAAGGAAAGAGTCTGGTCAAACGCCAAACTCACAACAAGAACTAAGCTGCAGGTGTACCAGGCCTGCGTACTGAGCACACTTCTGTATGGATGCGAGTCGTGGACCACATACTCTAAACACGAAAGAAGGCTCAATGGCTTCCACCTCAGATGCCTGCGCCACATCCTTGACATTAAATGGCAAGACAAAGTCCCCAACACGGATGTCCTGTCCCAAACAAACATGTGTAGCGTCCCAGCCATGTTAATCCAAAGACGCCTCCGCTGGCTTGGACACGTCAAGCGAATGCAATCTGGTCGCATACCAAAGGACGTGCTATACAGCGAGCTGGCGACAGGGAAAAGGTCAGTTGGACGGCCTCGTCTGAGATACTTAGACATATGCAAAAGAGACATGAAGTCGGCCAACATCGACATCTCAAACTGGGAGGAGCTGGCAGAGGATCGATCCTCATGGCAGGGCATCGTGAAGGCAGGATCACTACATGCCGAGGATCAAAACAGGGCGGAAACAGCTGCAAAAAGAGCGAGGAGGAAGGCCGGTAAATACTGCTCCACCGCATTCGTGTGTGGGAAATGTAACAGAGACTGCCATTCAAGGATTGGTCTCACCAGCCACACCAAGAGCTGCAAGCTATAAAGATAATCTATCGTCTCCCGCAGACGGAAAAATGCCATACTTGAAATGTTTATTTGGAAATAGTAAATCAGACTTTCCTTATTTTGAAGGAAGTATCTATTTATAGATGTTTACATTTCTGACCTCCATTGGTTTTGTAAATTTCTATATTTTATACAATATAGGCCTAGCCAAGTCTTTTCACCCCCCTGAACTGCAAAGAAAACATGTTTTAAAAAAAACACAACATACACTTACCAGTTAAAACTTCAGGAACATTTACCATTTATCATTTAAAACATCTGTAAGATTTACCATTTAAAACATAATTAATGGATTGTGATGTATTGGTATCTTCATTGAAAATTTACCCAACATCGGGACATGGTAAAACACAGAATTCTTATATCTAAATAAAAGACCTCTTAACCAATTCTCAAGTTTGTGAGAGTCTTGTGTTTTTTAGAAATATTATTAAGCTGGTTAAGTCCATCTCTACGTCATCAAACCATCTGAGACTAGTGAGCAGTTTCTCCCATGTTTCTGACTGCAGATCACTTTTGCTGCTCTACAATCTGGCATCTTCTTAAGGTGTCCTGTCCAGCGCAATCAACCTTTATTAATTGTTGCAACTATTGTTGGATCTTCGTAAAATTGATATATCTCTTGGTTTCTACGGACTATCCATTCATCATTGTCTATCACAGAACCATATATTTTCCTGAGGATTTTCCTCTCCCATGTGTTGAGCAAGTTCTCTGGTTTTCTGATAAAGGACCAAGTCTCACTTGCGTAAAATAAAACTGGTTTTATAATAGTAGCGTTTATTGCCTTGTTTGTTCTCCTTGAAAGGTTTTAGCTTTCTAGTAGTTTTTATGGTCTGAAATAAGAGTGTTTGCCTGCTGTTATCCTTTCTTTCATCTCCAAAATTATTTCATTTATGGTAGCTTATAGATATTTGAAAGTAGCTACTCTCTCAAAGTTGTGGTTGCTAATGCTTATTCTGATTATGTCACAAGTAGAGACCGACCGAAAGTGATTTTCTGATTTTGGCCGAAACCGAAAAAAGGCCGAAAGTTAAAAATGACTTTCGAACGAAAATGAAATATTTAGATATTTTGAAATTTGTTCCCGCATACATTCTGCATACATCGAAAATAATGGGGGAAAGTATAAATATTTACATTCTTTTTATAAAAATTGAGATTTTCGTGAATATTAATAAATAAACATCTAATATAGGGGTCTCAAACTCGCGGCCCGCGAGCCATTTGTGACCCGCAAGACGATATTTTGCGGCCCGCTACATGACAGAAAAGTTTAGTGTAAATGCGCCGGCACATTTTCCCCATTCTCATATCTATAAAATGTTAAATGTTTTTTTTTATTTTTGTATGATGATTATAATGGTAAGAACCTTTTTAAAATCATAATAAAAGTTTTTATTTTATAGCTTTTTATGAGACAAACATGGCAAAGAGTGCGGCTTTGAGAAAAGTTTTTTAAAGTAAGTTGGCGGGTAACGCACAACCATAATTGGGTAAAACGTAGCAATGTGATACATCATCAAAGGATCCATATTAAAATTGCCGCTAGTGTTTATGAGTGAGGTAAATTCCGAGCCTGTCAGCTTGGTCACTTTCTAAATCATCTTTTTCTTATGCCTTTTAACCCAGTCTGGGTCTCTACATTTTTAGACTTTAAAACACAGACAGCCACTTTTCAGCTTTTTGCTGACCCTTTCTCCATTAATGTGCAAGATCCCCCGCGCGAGGAGCTGAATGGAAAAACAGACAAGCATGGAAATTTTATTGCATTGCCCTCCACCTTCCCTGAAATTTTTAAGTTGTGCAAGCGGATCATACGACTTTTTGGGCGTACCTATCTGTGTGAATAGCTCTTTTCCATTATGCACTTTAACAAGTCAAAGTTCAGGGCCAAACTTACTGATGAGGATCTTCAAGCTATACTGAGAGTCTTAGTTGCTTCCTCACTCAAGCCAAAGTTGCTCAGCTGTGTAAAAAGAAGCGCTGCCAGGTCTCTGGCAACAGTGAGTAGGTGGAAGAAAGTGAAGCCAAGTTCTTGAGGACACTCAATGTTTTTATTGTTATTTATAAAGTTTGAGCAGATTGTAACAGTTGTAATCTTTTTGTGTGGAATACTTGATGTGGCCCAGTTTCACTCAGACACTACCTCCTGCGGCCCCCTTGATGATTTGAGTTTGAGACCCTTGGTCTAATGAATACTTTGGATTTTACCATTTTAATATAAAAGTAATGTAAATTGCATTGCTTTACAATTTTTGAAAAAANATAGAAAAAGGGGGGGGGGGGGGGGGGGGGGGGAGAGGAATAAATGCAAAATAGACTCTTGAGTGCCTTTGCTTTTTATAATATAATTTCTACCTAGAACATATACCTCTAATAGAGCCAATTGCCAACTAAATATATGTTATTGAGGCTATAAAAATATCACCACAATGTTTCGCTGTTTTCGTAATACTAATGCTTTGTGTTTTCATTAATAGCTTGCAAGATATCACTGTATTAATATTCAACCTAGTAACAACACACTAGTCTTTCCGCGCTGGTGACGTAATTATTTGGTTGGGAGACTACCTCCCTCACCCCCATTGGTGGTGAAAATTATTTTTTTAAACCGGGTCTCTCAAAATTGTTGCTCTGATCATGGTTCTGAAAGATCGCTTTATATGTTTTTAAATATCGTTTAGTTTGTTCTTAACGACTGCTTTATTTGCTCTTAAAGATCATTTAGTTTTTTCTTAAAGATTGTTAAGTTTGTTCTCAAAGATCATTTAGTTTGTTCAAAAAAGATTGCAAAGTTTTTTCATAAAGATCGCTTAGTTTGTTCTTAAAGATCATTGATTTTATCCTAAAATATCGCTTAGTTGTTCTTAAAGATCATTCAGTTTGTTCTTAAAGATCATTTAGTTTGTTTTTATAGATCTTTTAGTTTGTTATTAAAAATCGTTTAGTTTGTTCTTAAAGATCGCTTATTTTGTTGTTGAAGATTGCTTAGTTTTTTTCATAAAGATCGCTTAGTTTTTTCTTAAAGATAATTGATTTTGTTCCTTAAAATAGATTAGTTTGTTCTTAAAGATCTTTTAGTTTGTTCCCAAAGAACATTTGGTTTTCTGTTAAAGATAAGTTAGTTTATTCTTATAAATCATTTAGTTTACTATTAAAGATCATTTGTTTTGTCCTTAAAGATCATTTAGTTCATCATTCTTAAAAATCGTTTAGTTTGTTCGTTAAGATCGTTTAGTTTGTTATTAAAGATCATTTAGTTTGTTCTCAAAGATTGCTTAATTTGTTCTTAAAGATGGCTTTATTTGTTTTTAAAGATCGCTTAATTTGTTTTTAAAGGTCGTTTAGTTTGTTCTTAAAGATCGCTTAATTTGTTCTTAAAAATCGTTTAGTTTGTTCTTAGATTTCGCTTTGTTTGTTGTTAAATATCGTCTAGTTTGTTCTCAAAGATCGCTTAATTTGTTCTTAAAGATTGCTTTATTTGTTTTTAAAGGTCGTTTAGTTTGTTCTTAAAGATCACTTAATTTGTTCATAAAAATCGTTCAGTTTGTTCTTAAATGTCACTTAGTTTGTTGTTAAATATCGCTTTCGCTGAGTATTAGATGACTGAAAACCTCAGGCACTTTCGGCCGGATAGTCTAAGTTAATTTCGGCCGTAACCGAAAAAAACAAAGTTAACTTTTCTCTTTCAGCCGAAGCCAAAATTTAGCCGAAAGTTAACTTTTCAGTTTCGGCTGAAACTGAAACTTGGCCGAAAGTGATAAAATGGCCACTTTTGTCATCGAAGCCGAAATTCGGTCGGTCTATAGTCACAAGTATGTGTTTTGTGACCTTACCATATATTTTGTCCTTGCTTCACTTACCTCAAGTCCAGTTTTAACTGAGGCATCTTCAATTTCCTTGAATCTTTAATTATATCTTTGCATTTTCTGCCCAATTGCGCTGTGTCGTTCACATATGCCAGTTACTGCAATGTTCAGCTAAATAAAGTTCCTGATGGTTTTGGTTTTGTATTTAAAGATAAAGTCATCCACATAAGAACGTACATACTCTCTTTGCTCCCCCTGAAATATGTTTTATGAAGAAGGTTAAATACATCTACATACCAAGTTCCGGTGCGTAAAAGATTTGGGTTTTGCGATATTGATATAGTTATAAAATATTTAATTCCCTGCTTTGGCTGTCTTGTGCTTCCTGGGGAAAATCCTACATCACAGATCTTCCCCCTCCTCCCCCCCCCCCTTTTTTTTACACACACAAATATGTTATTAATTGTGTTCATAATCATTGCTAAAAGCACGACTGAATAAAAATTTGCATACTGTCAGGTGCACTTTTGGGACATTTATTTTTCAGGCTATTGAACAGAGCCTAACACTATGATATTGGCTTATTCTTAGATATATAAGATAATTCTGTTTAATTTATCATTTTGAAGGAAACAATAGACAATTTGTTATTTTGCATACTTAGAAAAATTTCAATTCATTTCAGATTATCATTGCTGGAGCTTTAAAAATTGCAGACAAAGTAGAAAGCAATAAAACATCGGTTCTAGTTCATTGTAGTGATGGGTGGGACAGGACTGCCCAGGTACGTTTTATCAAGAAATATATAATTTATTAATTGTGTTTGTAATACAAGCCTAGTCCTTCAAAAAGGAACGCTTGAGGCTGTGTATGTGAGGACTTCACTTATTGTGGCCTGTCATCCAGCACCTCCCCAAGTTGTGTATAGGGGAACACCCAACAGGTGCGGGAGTTGCTATCTGAGCAAACCAAAATTTTCTGCTGATGCCTTTGATATTGTTATGATATTGTCCAGAGAGCTGCGGTGATTTTTGACCTCCAGATTGTAGTGTGCTGGACTAATGACCCAGTCACCATGGCTTTTATTTCAAAAACAAATTTCAAAGGGCAAGTTGGTCATGATTTGAAACTTTGATTGATGGATCTTTTAGTGTCTTTATGGTTGTCTGAAGCCTAGAGAAGCATTGATTTATCCACTGTTTAGAACCATGTTTCATAACTCTGTTTTCAGCTGACATCCCTTGCTATGTTGATGCTGGACCCCTACTATAGAACGATTCGTGGCTTTGAGGTTCTCATTGAGCAGGAATGGCTGAGTTTTGGTCACAAATTTAAGACTGTAAGTCACGTTCCCAGATTGTGTCTGTGTGATGGAATCATTAATTTTGTCTATTTCTGTTAACGGTTGTTTGCCTTACAATGTGCATTGTATGATTTCTAATGTTGTTTCCTTTTCTAGCGAGTTGGTCATGGAGAAGATAAACATTCTGATGCCGATAGATCACCCGTGTTCCTACAGTTTGTGGACTGTGTTTGGCAGATGACACAGCAGGTAATAGTTGGAAAATGTTTTTAAAGGGCCTCAAAATGCATGTCAACATTAATTCCCTCAAACTGCAATGGTGATAATGAGTGGTCAAAGGTTAAAACTTCGTCATTTTAATATGGCTTTAAATAGAAGAGTTTGATGGCCGATTTTTACAATGAATTTCCCCAAAGACAAAGTAAGAAATGAATGGACACAAGAAAGATATGAACCTTTCAAAGTTTGAGAAAGATTTGTCAACTCTTGAACCAATCAGAATTCTTTGAAAACATCTGCACATTGCTGGGATTCAAAAGAAAAATATATAAGCTAAATTAAAAACATTAAGTTCGATTTTAATTTTATTAGTTGCCTTTAGAAATTTAATTGGATGGAGCTCAATGTGTAATAGTTGCTCAATTTCCTGGCCTGCACAGCTTATGTTAGTCTCCATAATATTTCAAGTTGATCAGTACATAACAATGTAATATCAATTTTTATATTAGCGCAGCGTAACAAGATCCTTTTCTTTTGTTTAAAGTTTCCCAATGCATTTGAATTCAATGAGCACTTCCTGATTACCATACTGGACCACTTGTACAGCTGCTTATTTGGCACTTTCCTCTACAATTGTGAGAGGGAGAGAATCAAAGAGGTAAGTCATTTTTGGTTTTTCATTATTTAGTGCAGTAATTTCAATTCCTGACACAATGAAGCTGTCAGCAGCAAATGAAGATAAAACTACTGACTGAACCTAAGCTGTCAGCAGCAAACAAGATAAAAGTATTGACTGAAGCTAAGCTGTCAGCACCAAATGAAGATAAAACTATTAACTGAAACTAAGCTGTCAGCAGCAAATGAAGATAAAACTTTTAACTGAACCTAAGCTGTCAGCAGCAAATGAAGATAAAGCTATTGACTGAACCTAAGCTGTCGGCAGCAAATTAAGATAAAACTGTTGACATTCAGTACATGTCATTCTATAAAATGTGTTAGCGATCTTGTTTTTTAACATTTTCCCAGCGTGTTCCGGAATTGACCGTGTCACTGTGGTCATTCATCAATTGCCAGCAGGAAGAGTTCACCAATCCTCTGTACGTAGCTCACATCCACAACAATGTTTTGTTTCCTGTGGCCAGTGTGAGACGAATGGAGGTCTGGACAGGCTACTATTGCCGCTGGAATCCCAGGTTTAAACCACAGGTAACCTTTCATAACCCTCACTCTTTTTAGTTTTTGTATCATAAGAGTAAGAGGTCCTCACTGGATGAAGATAGTGGCACAGTGGCACATCTCTAATGATCGATGGTCCAAAATAATGTACATCAATTAGTGACTAATGAGTGTTCCCTGGGCCATGACAAGTTCACTGGGCCATGGCAAGTTCTCTGGGCCATGATGGCAAGTTCCCTAGGCCATGATGGCAAGTTCCCTAGGCCACGGCAAATACTTTTGAAACAACAGAGTTCCAAGGAAAACTTGATTGTTGACAAGAGGGAATTTAATTATTTGAAAATCAACAACTACTACTATGGTATTGATTGATTAGTGCATACATTTATATCACCACAGATTATTGTCTATTAATAGTTGACATTTCTTTTGATTGAAACTATTTGTGTGTATATATATATAGGAGCCAATTCACATTCGCAATCGTGAGCTTCTAGTACTGAAAATACAACTCCAAAGAAAGGTAGAAGAACTGCAGAGGGAACTAGCAAGTCGCAACGCAAGAATCAACCTTCAGCCATCACCCCCTAGAGTTTCTACACCCATTAATTTATAACAGAAAACTACACATTCTAAACCTATTAGCTGACTGTGAATTGACTTATGCAATAAATTAATTATATAAATACGTACAAAGTTGGCTGTGTATGGTGTTTGTGCTGCACTTTGTTAGATGTCAGCTGAAATATTTTGTGTAACTGATGTCATGATATGTAATTGCAAATATATTTCTTGTAACTTTTGCACGGCATGTTTGTTTATGGAGGCTTTTAGATTTTTTAAATTTTGAATGGCAGAAGTAAAACAAGATGTTTTTTATCATCAATACTTTTGTTATTTCCCTAGTCATGGATACTGGAACAAATCTTATAGCCTTCTTCTTTTAAATTTAAAACATTTTCGTCTTCTGACAAACAATGTCATGTACATTTAGAATATTCAGACATTAAGTAAACATTTTGCTTTATCTCACTACAAATGTGAAGGAATTTCTTACAGTTGGCATACAGTACCAAAAATTGTCATTTGGACCTTCTTCACTTACAACTTACACAGCAAATTGCATTTTCAAACATTTAATTCCTTTATGAGTAGATATTGTTGCGTGACGACAATGGTAAAAATTATCAGCTTAGCATTCCCAGAAAAAATAGGTTCAAGGGTAAGCATCCATACCACAAATGTTTGCACTGGTTTGAAAGGCAAACTGGAATGTCCTACTATTGTGCATTTAGTATATTGTAGTTTGTGCATGTTAACAGTTATGGGTGCAGTGCTTGGTGCTTTGACTTACTTCACTGTCCACCATCCTCCCAAATAAAAAAATTATAGTGATCTTGTCTGAAGTATGCCTATGCATTTCTTAACCAATGAAAATGTACTTATGAAATTTTGCTTTTACTGACGTTAAATAGCTGTGGATTTTGAAACAATTAAATGTCAATTTCTTTTTAAATGTTTTTGTTGGTTGTTAATATATACACAGTAAAATAGTGTTTTTTTACAGCCATTTAAAAAAATATTATTTTGCCAATTCAAAAGTTAGTTTTTCTTAGCTTCAGCCACCACTTAAGTTGTAAATAGAAAGATTATGTAAGATGCCCAATAAAACCACTTTTTACCACTTTGTTATTTGATTGGTGTAGTTATTTGATTTGGTGTAGTCTGTCAAGTTACTTTTCTGAAAGAATTTGCATTTGAAGATGTTTTATCACAATAGGTTGTAGCTATTAAAAAATATATTTTAACAATGTGGTACAACTGGAACCAAATAATGAATGCCACCTGCAAAATGTTTTTTATGTCAGACTAGTGGGACAAAGTGAACGTAGAAATGGAAATTTCCATTTATTTAAATCATTGTAAAGTAGTAATCAGTCCATTTCTCTCAAATAATTTACTTTCATTTCCTGACTATAAAACAATCTTTTTCAATTCCAATTCATTAGACAGTTACTATGTAAGTAAATTAACACCTATATTTTCTTTCTTTAAGACTTTCATGATAACCAAAAATATCAATTTGGTAGAAGAAGCATAATAGAATAGATTGTTGACTAATGCTTATTAGCACAAAAGAAGATGCCCTCTAAATAAGACTATTCAGAGTACTGTCAAATAGCACATCATTTTTAAAGCTTTCATTTTAATTGTTAAAAGGTATTTTTTCCAATTCCATACACACAAAAATATTAATTAAAAAAAACCTTGACCATAAAGCACACATTTATATGAAAAACAATTCAACACTGACTTAGGTGATCAATTTTAATAATCTCCATTTCAAGGAATGAAATTTTCAAAGAAATTTATCACATTTTTTTAAAAGATCATTATCCACTTAAGTTTTGCAGACTACATTTAAAATAAAGCATGTGTGTGTGATGAAAATAATGAAGGAGTTACATTCATGTCATCAAATGATTGCCTAGCCATGACATTACAACATTTGTATTGCATTATAACAGTATGACATTGAAACATTTCTTTGGCATTCAACATGGCTCTAGAAATGGCTCTTTAAATGAAGTCATGTTGTTGCTCAGTAAGAAAACATAACAAGAAATACTTTATTCTCAGGCAACTTTAACAACTTGTCATGGTTGATAACAATCCTGAAAACCACAATGGTATGAAGCAAAAATAATAATAAATGGTGCGCAAAATCTAGTAAAATTAATATAAACAAAGTAAAAATGTAGAAATAGTTCTAGTGGTGATTTTATAATATCAGTAAACTAATCTGAAACTCCATTCAGATGATTAGTCATTCATCAATACTATCAGTTAGTGAAGTTGAAGATTGATCAATGAAGAGTATAGTGTGTAAGAAATGGATTTTAATTCTACTGAATGAAATAAAAATTAAGAATCTTTTGGGCCATCTTTCACATATTTTAAAATGTAATCAATACAATAAAAAAAAGTCAAGCCCCAGAGTATTTAAGCTTAAATAACAAACTTATCACACTTCATTACATTTAAGAACATTAGAACAGATTATCAAATACACTCATTTCAAAACATAAAGAATGAGCAAATTAATTTTACATTTCTCAAATTATTTTTGTATCACAAATACAATAGATTTCATTTTTTTATACATGGAATGTAATTTGTAACAGCTCAACAAATTGAAACTGATCTTAGTCAATATGAAATTACAACTTTTGTTATAATTTCAATAATTCTTTCAAACTACAATTAGCAAAAACAAATTTATGGCACTGCTTTGCTATCCACCACACACAGGTTGAGAAACACTAATAGTAGTAATAGACAACATCTCACATACTTTAGGAAAATTTAAAAGACAACAATACAAAAATATTCATTACTTGAAAACTTTGCATTAGCTTCAGCAGATAATTTTATAAATTGAATAAATGGGAAATTGAATTGCAAAAATCAAAAAGATTTTGTTGCATTGCCTAGAAGCAACAGAAATACAAAAAAGCTGACTAAAGTCTAATCATTATTACAATCATTGAATACAAAGATTAATCATTCTGTAAATCAAACTAGCTGATTTTGACCTGAAAGAGCCTAACTTTTGAGATCTTCATTTTATAATGTGTCTAAATAAAGTTATTTGTAAATAAGCAATTTTTTAAAAAAGCTAGACAATTTTCTCTCCCTAGAAGTAAAAAACTTGTAGAAAAGAGAGTGGAATGAACTATCCTTAAGTAGTGTTAAAATTAAGTATATTTCCTTTCAGGCAGCATTGCAGTTGAGTCTTCAAAGAAAATGTAACCATCCTAAATATTATAAGAAGAAAATATCCCACAAATGGACATGTTCAAGAGGCAGTAAATTATGCACTTTGTTTAATTTATTTCTAAAAAATCCAAATTTTCTATAATAATTTCGAAAACATATTAATTTCAATATTATTTCCAAAGTGACAAGTTTTCAAAAATAATTTCCAAACAGGAAAATCAATACAACTTTGAAACACTTATGATCTTTATAAAAAAAAAAATCAAAATTTAATTAGGATCAGCAATTATGAGAAAGATACTTGTAGGTTCCACATAGAGAGTAAATTGTTCAGTCAGTCCAAAGGAACCAATATTTTTGTTCTCAAAGACCTCCTTCACGGTATAACCTTTGGTGTTTGAGAAGCCCATGTCAGCAAATGAGGTCTTGTAGGGGGTGGGGGTGCCTTGGTTATCCTTGTTCAAAATTCCAATAGCTGCTGATCCAGGCTTGGCAAGTTTCTTAACCCACACTGATATTGAGCCCCGAAACTGTGAAAGAAATTATTACTGAGACATTACATCAAACGGTTGAAACAAGTTTTTCTAAGAAATTCCAGTATCTTAACTGATTATTTTTATAGTGATAAATGATGAGATGCAACAAAAGAGAGTTTTCACATTGAAAGTCAATGACTTGCCTCAAAAAGCCTGATAGCCTGGTTACCAAGAGGATCCTGATTGATGGCAATAACATTTTTATTCTGAAGGATCTGCTTTGCCATGGGATCAACATTCCTCAAATCCACTGACATCATCAGAGGTGCTGCCCAAAGAGACCACAGTGCAAACTGAGCTTTCTGTTGGTAGTAGCTCAGACCGAAATCTCCAACTACCAGCTGGGAATGGGACAAATGGTTTTGGTTTAAATGTTGTTGTTTTTTAAAATAAAGAGATCTTTTAAAATAATTTGTAAAATTCCTTAACAAAAAAA
Organism: Lymnaea stagnalis; assembly: GCA_964033795.1. Lineage (NCBI taxonomy): Eukaryota > Metazoa > Mollusca > Gastropoda > Lymnaeidae > Lymnaea > Lymnaea stagnalis. The sequence continues at coordinate 287,157 of CAXITT010000753.1, read as the reverse complement.
AATTAAGTACTAAGTATCATGAAAATATCTATGTTCACAATACAGATTTGTTGCAGAAACAAATATCAGTGGTGTATCAATGTTGCCTATCTACTGATACATTTATCCCACGTAGGTGTTCACACTGAACAGTCACATCTGTGGCTGCTGATGAAGAACTTTAGTTTACATTTATTAATTTTAAATTAATGTGTTAGCATAACGGTCAGCTACCTGCTGCTGGATGTGGCTCTTTAATTGAATAAGATGTTATTTTTTCTTTTAAATAACATTTTACATATAACCACTGATGGAGGGGAAAAAAAATATTTAAAAAAATTTTAATCTTTAATTAATTCAATTTTTAAAACATGACTTTATTCCTCCAACCTCTACTGGCCCACACTAATAAAATAAACTTGATATTTATCTTTAAAATTGTAATCTTCGAGCTAGCAAATATGCTCACCAGGAGGGATACTATTACTATGTACTACACATATAAATTAACAGTTGTAAACCAGATCTGTCGGCGGTACCAACACATGCGCCAAAAAAAAATTATGATGTGATTTGTGTCTGTATTTTGTCAGCCTACAAAATAGTGCAACTCTTAACAAAATATTGAAAATTTAACTATTTGGCCACATATTTATTACAGTGAGTAGCACATGGTCACAGAAATCTGAGAATCTCAGCAACAAATATGTAGCGTAAATGTACCTTTAAGCTGTTATATGAAATTACCCTTTTTCAAATGTGCAAATCAATCATGCATTGCCAAATTTCGCTAGTTTAAAAAATTCACATACAGTTATTCCTACACTGAAATTAATGACATGATTTATCTTTAAATTTTGTATTTTCAAATCCAAGTCTATGTAGGCAATTTGTAAAGCAAAGACTGCTGATAAGTAGAAGTGGCAAAAAGGCAGTAATGTTGTTACCTATTATTCAAAAGAGTAGAGCTCTGGTAATACATACAAGTATATGAGTTTTAATTGAAACAAATAGGTTGATTTTGTATGGATTATTTTATTGGGTTGGAAAAATTATGGGAAAGGTAAGTCACAAAATGAACTGATTAAAAAGTTAAATGGATTGAAATGTTAGTAAAATCTCAAAGGCTTACCATATCTGGATCATTCCATGCACCTGGCTTAGCGTAGTAGCTGAAATTACCAGCATTGGCTCCATAAAAGTCAACTATAGAGAGTACACTGTCCCAAGAATCTGTGACATCATCAAAATTTCTCCAAAGATTGCACACCTTGGCAATTTTCCCATAGTTTGACTATTTCAAAATGGTGAATAATATAAATGGTTCTAAAAAAAAAACCAGCCATGGGTAAATACAGGACAATGCCACAAACAGCTTGGTAATTTTTTAGAAGGTGCCACAGTCTGCTTCATTAGCTATTCTCTTTAGATTTCAAAATCTTGCCAAACCACATTCTTTCATGTATGTAACTTACCATTTATTTTGGGCATCAGTGGAGATCTCAAGAGAAAACCTCAACACAATTTAAAAACTGGCTTACCTTCTTTGTTCCACATTTTTATATTATGTTAAAATTATTAAGAGGATAATCTCTACTTTCAGAGCAAGTATTCCTCGAAACAGTTTTGTCATAATAAAAATCAACTTACCTGAATAACAACAAAAAACACAAACTACAACTTACCTCATTAGCAACAACAAATAATACCACAGAATCTACTAACCATGTCTGGATCATTCTGGTCCTCCTGGACAAGCGAAAGAAGCAAAGACCCCTTAATTTTGACCATAATGGTCAACAATAACTAGCACTGAATTCCAACCATCCTGAACATCTACATAGTTCCTCCACTGGTTACAGCTGGCTCTGATAGCTGTGTAGCTGTATCAGATGGGAAATAACCAACTTTATTGATCTCTTGTCATTGTTATTTTTTGTGTGGAATTATTCTAATTCTATTTATGGAATTTTATTGGAACTTTTATTTTGGAATTATTTAGACTTAAAGTAAATCTGTTTAAAAATTCATAAAATATAAAATCAATTCCTTTACAGGCTTAAGATTAATATAAAATGGTTTTGTTATAATTTTTCTTTTCTTTTTAAATATGAATTTTAACCTGAATAAATATTCTAAAAAGTTAAAATAATGCCATGTTCTTTCTACTTCTACACATGAGTTTATAGATAATACAGTGTTGCCAACTTAAAGTAGTACAAAACTTAATTGAATTTTTTTAAAGGAAAGACTAGGTAAAAAAATTCCCACATCTAGCAGAAAGTCTGGCAAGACTGAGATAAACAATGGACTAAAAACAAGAACAAAGCAGCTACCATGTACAAAATGCTGATCATATTTCAAAATATTTCACTCAGCTGAAAATAGGAACAAATGTTCCTCCTACTGTAATATAGCAATGTCCTAGAATAAATCATGTTTGTTACTTTCAACAAACCCAAATTAGTCATAAGAGAAAGGCAACATATGTTGCAACTTATTAAATACATACCTCTTTTATTTCAGTCGTTTTATAAAAACATCAATTGGAAAATATATTCTAAAACTTACCTCAATATCAACTGATCCATATGGACCACCAAAAGAACTGATGAATTAATTGTGAACTTAAAGGAACTTCTCCAAGAATTCCTTACCTGTATATCTTTACTTAATTCCCCATTGGTATCATAAATTCCAAGTATTAATACAAATAACAAATTTCAAGAAACTGGAATTGACATTTCATTGAATTTTGCATCTTAAGAATTTACCTTTGTAAAGAAAGCTGAATTAATGAGAAAGAAATGGTTTGACAAGAATAATATATCTGTAAGAAACAATAGGTAATAATATAGTAAGGGTTTATCAAAGGAACCAATCTGAAAAGGCACATTCCAATAGATCAATGGGATAAATTATACTAAACATTTTTCAATAATGTAATGCTTTAATTCTGCTGCCATATTTTAAATACACTTAAAAATTGAATTAACATTAATTATTATGATATGCTTCAACTAGAACAGATGTGCACTCACCAGATGTTGTCAGTGTATTATCAGCTACAGATCAATAACATGACTAATCATCATGTGATCTTGTATATCATATTTGATCATGCTCAGGATTAAAAACAAGTTTAGCAACGCATGTGCTATTTCAGTAAAAGGCTAAGAAACAAGAAACAGAACAGCAGATTGCAACTATGGTGGCTGTTTGCACTCCATTTTGTTAAGTGCTAATGAAGACATTTGAACAGCTGGACACACCTTTATTCCCACTCCAACCAAATAACCTGGCCACTGACACAAAAACAAAATTGGGTGACCAGTCTTGTTTAAGAAATGCTCCATGATGGGGTACCCTGTGAGGCAGTATGAGTACATAGGTTAAACCAAACGAAAGGCAGCACTGGAAATTGTATATGGATGCATACCTTTGGCTTCAATAAAAAAAACACATGTAGTACATCAGGCTGTGAAACTCTATATAAAAGCATTCCAATTCTTGAAAGACAGTTGTATTCTAGGCCTGAAAATATGTTTGCTTTCAATTTTTGTGAGTAAACAAAATGATAAAGCTGTCATGAATTAACCTGTAGCCATCAAAAGCACTGACAACATTTAGTATATTTTGTTATATTGGCTCAAGATCTAACTCTGGTCACGCACCACTGGAAGTTGATGAATAAGCTCGTACACTGGCCATTCACATGAGAAGACCATTGGATGGCCCGTTTTATTCATGAAGAACTGCATCGTGGGGTAACCTGGGATGTTTATAATATTAACATGTGCTACAACAGTCTTAAATAGCATTTACAGTTTATTGTATTTCAACACAGTAAGTTAAGAGCATTAATTCTTATTTATTGGATCTGATGGACATAATTTATTACTGATTAACTAAGATGAAAAACTTTTCAAGGATGTAAGTTGCCGAGGTTTGAAATGCTAACTCACCATAAGGCATATCTTTTGGATCAGAGTTGCAGCCATCAAATTTGAGCATGTCAACATCCCATTCAGCAAAGGTCTTGGCATCTGTTTCCATGTAAAACTCACTGCCTGGGTATCCAGCGCATGTTTTAGATCCAAAGTCTTCATAGATTCCTAGTTTCAGCCCTTTAGAGTGGATCTGCAAACAAAAATATATCCATTTTTAAACAACTAGGTTAAAATTTGTTTAATGCCTGAGAGGAGAAGGGTTAGAATATGCACAGTGCCATACCTTAGCAGTGAAGACCAAAATGATGAACAGAGCCTACCCTGTCATGGGAGATATCCAGATATCAGAACAAGGTGTGTTTGTCCTCCTCAATACCATTAACCCTTACAAAGCATGTGGTCCTGACAACATCAAACCACGAGTGCTCAAAGAATTAGCCAAAGAAATCGCTCCTGCACTGACAATCCTCTTCCAATCGTCACTATGCACAGGAAATGTTCCAGCAGACTGGAGAACAGCGCATGTCACTCCAATTTACAAGAAAGGGGAGCATTCCGACCCTGCCAACTATCGTCCGATATCCCTCACCAGCGTCGTCTGCAAACTGTTGGAGCACATAATCGTAAGCACTGTCATGAAGCATCTTGAAAGCCAAAATATACTCAATGACTGTCAACATGGCTTCCGAGTCAATAGATCATGTGAGACCCAGCTTCTCGAATTTGTAGAAGACCTGATGACCAATCTGGAGAACCACAAGCAGACTGACGTGCTAGTAATGGACTTCGCAAAAGCATTTGACCGTGTGAATCATAGTTTGCTTCTACACAAACTCCAGAGATATGGGATTCAAGGCACCACTAAAACATGGATCTCTAGCTTCCTCAGCCACCGACGCCAAGCAGTAGTGGTGGGCGGTACAAGCTCCTCCTTTGTCAGTGAAGTAAGGGGTCCCCCCAGGGATCAGTCCTGGGCCCCTGTTTGTTCCTAGCATACATTAATGACCTACCCGAGAAACTGACATGACAGACAAGACTGTTCGCAGATGACACAGCAGTGTATAGGACGATCGCCAACAGATCTGACCAGGACCAGCTACAACAGGATCTCAATCTGTTAGCTGAGTGAGAGATGAGCTGGGACATGGAATTTCACCCTGCCAAGTGTCAGACACTATCAATCTCTTGAAGTTGTACTCCTCTACACTACCAATACGAACTGCACGGCCATATACTTGAGCAAGTTTCCTCCGTAAAGTACCTGGGTGTTAACATTCAAAGAGAGGTCTGCTGGGACGAGCATATTAACAATGTATGTAACCAAGCAAACAAGACCCTAGGGTTCTTAAGGCGAAATCTAAAGATTGGCAACTCCTGTGTTAAAGAAAGAGCATATAAAGCCTTTATCCGTCCAATTTTAGATTATGCATCTTCAGTCTGGGATCCATTTACCCAGAAGAGCATTGACAGGTTGGAGGCGGTCCAGCGATGAGCAGCACGCTTTGTCCTAAACCACTACAGGAATACCTCTAGTGTTAGCAGCATGCTGGAAACTCTAGGCTGGTCACCATTGGAGAAACGACGACGACAATCCAGGCTCTCCATGATGTACAAGATAAATAATGGGCTGGTCCACTGCTCCAGCATTAAACAGAAACTCGTCCCTCTCCCCCATAGACAGCGACGAGGCCATGACAGGCAATTCAGGCTCATACCAGCAAGAAGCCAGTATAGAAACTGCTCATTCCTGCCCAAGACAATCAGGGACTGGAACAATCTTTCAAAAGGAACGGTTGAGGCGACAACACTAGATACATTTGTGTCTATTGTCTCAAGCCTTCAAACCCCTAGTGCATGATTTCCTCATCAACACCAGTAACAGAAACATTGCAAATCCCATCTACATGCATAGGAGCCAAAATGATCAATAAATTGATCGTGGGCCCTTAATATATAGAAGAAGAAGAAGCAGGTTTCTCTTTTACATTGTTTCTTGGTCCATGTCCAGGTAAGCATGTGGGTTAGTCCATGATAGACTAAGACAGTCTTAGTTTACTTGGAAAATATCCTACCAATGCCATGAAGCTGTATAAACAAAATCAGATTACATAGAAGATATTCTCTCCTTTCATAATCGGGGGTAAGATATTAGAATTTAATGGTGATATTACATTATTTTAAATTTGAAGATGTATGTCAGATATTAAAAGAGAAGATGGCTTTTGGTATGGTATATGAGTATGCAGATATTCCTTGAGTCAATGTTCACTTACATATTGAGCCAGTGCCTTTATCCCACTTGGAAACCTTACTGGATCTGCAACAAGTCTTCCATCACTGTCTCTTTCTAGGGCAGGCCAGCAATCATCAATATTGACATATTCATAACCTGCATCTCTAAAACCTTCTGATACCATCAGATCAGCCATCTTCATGTACAGACGTTCACTGAAGACATACAGGAGAATTACGATTAGCCATACAACAAATTAATAAAAAATTCTACCAAAATTACTTTAAAATATAAATAGAAACTTTTGTGAAGTCCAAAGAACATGATGAAAATGTTAGGGAAGGAAAGAGGATTTAATATCAATGAATAATGAAGGAAATCCATGCTCCTGATGAAGCAACTTGTACCTTATGCAGTTATCAGGGTCATTAGTGCAATCAACATTGCAGCGGAAACGCTCCCATGAAAGCCAGCCCATTGGTGGAGTCAGGGCTAGTCCATTGTCAAGTCCCTGTGCCAGAGGACTAGCCAACACACAAAGTGCCAACAGGTGGAAAAGCATTATCTGGAGAGTACAATATATATTGTTTTTTTTTTTATATGTACAAAGTATCTGTTTAAATGTCTTCTTAATAATAATTTGTCTTAAGCCAGCATGCAAGCCAGCTTACGATTGTACCCATAAGGTCTCATGGAAGCCTATTGGTGACCGACTCAGCTTTCATACTCTATATAATATACTGAAGCCATGACAAACAATAAAATGGACTTACAAACAAAATAAAAATAAACTGCTCACTCTTACAAATTATAAATTTATGATTGTTCAAGGTGAATTTTTAAATTAATTTTAGAAATTGACACAAGTTTGGTGATGGTTGAAGGATGGATGAATTGGTGAGATAACTTGGGTAATTAGAAGGTAATTTTGAGACAGAAGAAAATTATGTTAAGAGAAACAAGAAAACAAATGTGCTTTTTCTAAGTAGTGAATACAATAAAAGATATTTTAAAATAATTTCTACAGAATACTTTTACTTTTAAAAAGATTTTATTAGGTCCCCTGGTGTATTAACTCCCTTAAGACACACCAAGGATGCATTCAGTGTTTCCTTTTTAAGTTGCAGACAGCTTTAGTAGACACCAACTAATATTACAGCAGATAAATAATAAAGATGACTGTATCAGAGCTTCTCAACCTTTTTCTTTTTTTGTAAGGGAAATACTATCTTATGTATGGAGATCCATGGGATACCAATAGGGGTGTGCCGGATCCGTTTTTTCCAACCGGATCCGGATTTTCTTATGCGAAATCCGCCGGATCCGGATTCCGGAATAATCCGGATTCTGGTTTCTCCCGGATTCCGGATTATTGGCCACTATTAGCGGTGCTGACTCTAGCCTCTGATATGTTCGGAATATTAAACATTAAACAAGCTCAACCCTCGAAACAATCGATTAATGTATCGTGATCGTGTGGAATTCGGGAAAGAGAATTACTTTTATTTCAGATTATGATCCGGTGAGTCACAAAATCTGACAAATTCCGAAATCCGGTATATTCCGGATTCCGGTTGTTCCGGATACATGTAAATCCGGCAGAACCGGATTTCACCGGTTAGTGCAAAATCCGGCGGAACCGGATTCCGGCACACCCCTAGATACCAACATATGTAGTATGAGTTAGTAGCAATGCAAAGCCTGTGCTACCTAGTATTTTTGCCATGTGTACGTTGTTATTCTCTTGTTCTTTAAAAAACTATATTGAGTGAATTTATTTTAATAACTTTTACAAGCCTGAAATCATACCAATTCCAAAGAAAAATAAGGTAATGTGTAACAACGACTTACCTCTATGGTAATGAAATGTTTTGAGAAAATAATTCTGAAAGAAATTTTGAATGAAGTACAGCAAAAACTTGACTCCCACCAATTTGCTTACAAACCTGCCAGAAGCACAAAGGATGCAATCTTACTATTGTTGGAAAGACTTTATCATCACCTAGTGTTGAGACCCGCTGGTCCTCACCTTTGTGAGACCCGCTGGCTCACACTCTCTCTCCATCGCTACCCCACGCGATATGACACAATTAGGCTGGGCCTTAAAATAATTACAATTTCTCAAATAACAATGGAATTTAGCCTGTTAACCTTGACCGGCACCCAGCTTAAAACAATGCCTGGCTGGCATAATTAGTTGATGAAGCGTGTTTATCCTGATTGTGTTGGGTTAGTGTTGTTAACTTTCATATTCATGTGTACGGGTATGTAGAAGTGTAGTTGTAGTTTATTAAGAAAATGTTAGGACTATAGTCACTGTTAGAGTATCATTGATTATTAATAATTTGATGTGATTTTAATTGTTTACCTATGTCTTATGCATTGTATTTGTTATTCTCATTTCTACCCAGAGAGTAATAGTAGAGAAATTAATATTTGGATTAGTAAGTAATATTTGGATCATTTAACACTATCTAACCACACCTTATGATAAAGAAACTATCCTCGTTAGGTGTCAATTTAAATATTCATGCTTGGATACTGAACTTTTTAACAAATCGACCACAATATGTCAAAGTAAATATCAATTATCTCTAACCAGAGAAATAAGCACAAGGGCACCACAAGGCTGCATTCTCTCTCCTGTACTGTATACCATATATACCAATGATATTCAAAGCTCAAGCGACACCATTCAAATCTTGAAATTTGCTGATAATAACACCATTCTTGGCTTAATATCTGAAGGAGAAGGCCTATACCGCAATTTAGTTACAAGCTTTATCAATTGGTGCGATGAAAATTTTCTCCAGCTGAATGTCTCAAAAACAAAGGAAATGATTGCTGATTTCAGGAGGGGGAAACACCAGATTACAGATCTCAACATAAAAAAATCAAAGTGTAGAGAAAGTGGAGGCATACAAGTATTATGTGTCACCATTAATAATAAGCTAACATGGCATGAGCATGGCCAAATGCTGTATAAGAAATTCAACTAAATACTGTTCTATCTCAAAAAGCTGTACAATTTCGGGGTAAACAGGCAAGTCGTTAACTTATTCTACAGTGCAACAATTGGAAGCCTACTTAATTTCAGTAACACCTCCTGGTGTGGGAATTCGACATCTGATATTAAACACCGCATAAACCGACTAATCAAGAAAGCTAGGAACATAACAAACTAGATATCCTTCACTTGCAGAACTATTTGAAGAAAGATGTTTTTGTAAAACTAAACACATTTTGGATGATACATCCCACCCTCTTCATCACAAATACTTAGGATCAGGCCGTTCGGGAAGAATTCTTTCAATCAAGGCAAGGACTGAAAGATATAAAAATTCTTTTGTTCCCCAATCTGTAAAAATTTACCGGCGTGCTCCCTCTGAGAACTAATAAGTCCCCGATTTGGTTAAGAGAACTCACTGAATGGCTGTTTGAGATAATTTATTATAAATGCCTTGTCTTCAAATTGTTTTATATATGTGCTGAAGATGTATAATGCAATAAAAAAAACATTTCCATTTATTGGGATCAATAAAAGAGTCCTATCTTATCTTATCTTAATTTTGCTTAAAATAAAGTAAGTCTTTCTTACTGTAATAAGCCAAAAGTACATTTCCTTAGTACTTTAGTACTGGCAGTCTACAATTCTCTTTGTAATTCAATTAAAAATTTGAAGTTCATAAGTCCACTTTTATCTGATCTGAATTTAAAGTTTTATTTCATTGAGTGATGTCAAATATTAATTAATAATAATTGTCTTTCTGGATTTGTATATTTACTGTTTTATAAGACGTTCTTAGATTTTAATTCATAGTGGATCTTTTATAATAAAATCATTGTCAAGGTAGTGCCGCCTCATACTTGTAGGAAGCTCATGCTTCTAAGGGACACCAAGTTGCCAATATTGTAAATGGATATTAAAAGATCTTTCAAAGTACAATAAGGAGCAGGTTTCTGAAGTTTTGTAAACAAGTTTTGCAAATTTGACATCCATTCCATTTTCATTAGGTACTAGTTTGAGAAAAATTTGTCAATTTAAAAATAACATCCTGGGATTGGGGTGGGGGGGGGGGGGGGGGGGGGGGGGGGTTGAAACAGGTTTAATCTAAGAGTCAAAAATAGTAGTCACATGTTAATTACTTAGTAATTTATCTGAAGAAAGTTATTGTAGGTTGAAATTCCATATTAACCTTTCAATTTACTGAATTTTGGGAAATTATTACTGCTTCAATTTCACTCAGAAAATACTCAGATAAATCATGTATTATTGAACAAATTACACCTTTTGTAAATATATATTATAATCCTATCCTATTTTTAAAAAGCCACAGAAATCTAAAGACCTTTTCAGCCTAACAGTATTTGCTCTATTTTTTCTATCAGTAAAAATATTTAAATTTTAAATAAGTGCAAAAAGTTAATTATTATACTTATAGTTCTATTTACTATTATACTTATAGTTCTATTTATTATTATACTTATAGTTCTATTTCTTTGTCATTCAACATAGGGCATATAATGATGTTAGTAGTAATTTTTTGTGACTAACAATTATTTTAAATGTATTTTTAAATTTTTTATTTATTTATTAATGAAGTATTTTAAACAAATAAATAGTTTGAATTAAAATTGATAAAACAACATAATTGTTTATAAACAACTAAAAATAAAGGATTTGTATAACCAGCGGTTCTCAACCTGTGGGTCGCAACCCCTTTCCCAGGGGTCGCCAAAGACCATCTGGAAACACATATGCTCTACAGTTATTACGTAGCAAAGAAAATAGTTTTGTGGCGGGGGGTCGCCACAACATGAGGAACAATATTAAAGGGTCGTGGCATTAGGAAGGTTGAGAACCACTGGTATAAACAGAACCAAGTCAAGGGAACCTAAATTTCCATTAGCATATCTTCTGTATATGCCAAAATTGCACCACTGCTTTTTTAATTTATCTTGGGAGTGGCTCACTGAGCCCCTGATCCAAACCTCAAATCCAGTTTTGTGCTGAAGCTTTTGGCACCCTCGATTTCTGATCCATGTCATGAGAGAAAAATAGGCCATGAAAATTACCCTCCAAAAATTTTGTTAATGGTATGATTAATTTAGTTGATGTTTAATAATTAGATGAGTTAAATATGACGTCTTTCAGTAAGTTAAAAAGGAAGTTTGTTTCCCAACAATTGATGATGCTAACTGGCTTTCGAACATTGAATCAACACATTAGTTAGAGCATATTAAAGTAAGTCTTCTGTGCTGTAAAAAAAAAAGTTAATGAAGGGGCTTTGAGTAACATTTAGTAACAATAAAAGATTCATAAACAATTAAACTTAAACATTTATTATAAAATAACTAGCAAATATGACCCAGTGTTACTGGGGTAATAATTGAAGGCATATATTGTGCTACATTCTACCTGCTATAGGAAAGTATGTAAGTGAATCAAGTTTTGATCTATTTTATCCTTTAAAAAAAATAATATTTTCCACACCCTTGAAATGTATAGTTAGGAAACAGTAAATCAGACTTTCCTTATTTTGAAAGAAGTGTCTATGTATAGATGTTTACGTTTCTAAAACCCTTTGGTTTTGAGAAATTATTATATTCTATACAGTAAAGGCCTATCCAACTCTTTTCAGGCCCCTGAACTGTAAACAAAACGTATGTTTTTAAAAATAGTAAAAACATATATGCCCTTCATTAAAAAAAAAACACAACATATATTTACCAGTTAAAACATCTGTAACATTAATGGATATTTGGGCCATCCATAAATGATGTAAATATCAACGGCGGTGAGGGGGTCACATTTTTTGTGATGATGTATGAAGGGGGGGAGGGGGGAAGGAGGAGGAAGGGGTTGCAATGTGAAGTCACATTAAAAGCTGAACATTCTTGAAAAAATGTGCATTTAAAAATACTAAATTAGACATTTTTAACATTATTCTTTTATGCTACAAGTTATGCAAGGTTTGAAAAATGGCATCAATCAAGTTACAGGCCGCCACGGAGGAGAATCAGAGTTTAGTGAGTTTGAAAATTGTAAGAATTTATGTCATAATGTGGAGATAGGAGTCATAGAATTAGGGCTACCACCATGTGAAGTGAGATGGAACGAAAAATAGATAATTGGCCAACTGGGTTCTTTATAAATTTTATGTGGCAGAGATTTTTAACCTTCTTGCAGCGCTGCATCTCGTCTAAATTTCAAAACATTAGGTTTATTGTCCATGGGCGCCCGCAGAAAACTTTCTAGGGGTGGGTCAAAAAAATCGATTAACTTTCTAGAGTGGGGGGGGGGGCAAATTTTTTTTATTAATATTTTAATGTAGTTTTAATTTACTGTAGCAGCATTTGAATGGTGAACGAACGGACAGGACATCAGCTTATTAGTTACCTTCTCTTTATTTTCTCTTTACTTTAATAAATTTTTTGGCTATTTTTGTCTAAAATTTTTTTATCCAATCAATCCAGGGGGGGGGGGGGCAGGGGCCCCCCTTCCCCCCCCCCCCCCCCCCCTGCGGGTGCCCATGGTAGTAGTGGAAAGAGGGATTTTTTTTTAAATAGGTGGTGGGGCAGATATTTGACGTTGCTAATGTAGAGCACGAATGTCACGGCGTCATTTGCTTGTTTATTTAGTTGCAGTGAATTAGGGTTTAGGTTAGGCATAGGGATCGATTTAGGGTTCAGCGGCATAGGGATCGATTTAGGCTTCATCAGGTTAGGCTTAGGGATCGATTTAGGGCATTAGTCGCGGCCATGGATAAAATAGTGGCATTCGTCCTCGACATTTACCTTGACGATATATTATATATTTGAGAGGGCAGGGGGTCTAACTTTTTTGACATTTTTGTGACTGTGGCCTGTGGGGAGGGGGTAAAAAAACTTCTTAACCAATTCTCACGTTTTTAAGTCTAGTGGGTTTTTTAAAGAAATATATAATTAATCTCATACAAATTTACCATCACTTTTCCATGAAATTTATGTTGCTCAATGCGGAAAAACAAATATTCTATAATATTATAACCTTTCGTTGCAAACGTCCCTGGAATGTATTTTCGGGCAATGGAAAAAATTGTGGTCTATTTTTAAAGATTGAATTTTCATGTGTAAAATTATTAGGTTTTGAGATATTGTTATCCATATAAAAATGGTCCCCACTCTCTTTCTGTCACACGTGAGATGAACGTTCAAGAAATTTTTACAATACAATGTTTTAAATAAATATATTGTTTTAATCTTAAATATTAGCTCTCTCTCTCCCCCGCCCCCCCAAATTGTCCTCGCCCCTGAAAAGCTTCTGTGAAAAATGGGGAAATCTCGATGTCGATGTCCGTAGTTTTAAAGAAAATCGTATCAGTATCTAATTTTCGCTTTCCAATTTTTAAGCGGGTAATGGGTCCACTACATTTACATCCTTACATTCGGATTACATCCTTACAATCGGATTGATCCATGACTTTCCTCCTTCCGCAGACCCCCAGGTGCAGTACTTAGTCTTTCTCTACATCGTCAAAACATTTCAGTCGTGGTCGACCGGTAAGCCATCTGCCGCTAGGTAACTGCATATTGATCATTTTGCTGCTCTACGATCCTCTCTAGTTCCCCTGTCCTTCGCAGTATGCCTTAATTGTTGCGACTATGGGTGGGTCTTCATATAAATGATATATCTCTTGGATTTTTCATCCATCATTGTCTATCCCCAGACAGTAGATTTTCTTGAGGATTTTCTTTTCCTATGTTCCTATGTCTTGAGCAAAATTATCCGCTTCTCTAATAAGGTGCCGTCCATAAAGTACGTCACGCTCCAGAGGGGGGGGGGGGGGGGGGTGGAAGAAAGTGTGACAGTTTGTGACAGAGGGGAGGGGGGTCAGCCCTGTGTGACACACAAATTTAATTTTTTTTTTTTTTTTTACATTTTATTTCTAATTAATATTTTTTTAGTGGAATTTAATAGCTTTAAAAATAATGTTCAATTGTGTATCATTTGAATTAGTTTATGTCAAAATAGCATGAAATGCGTATCTCCTGAATGTGTTGTTCACGATTCCTCTCGCTAGGAGCGCTAGTATTCTGTTGCAAAGCCTTGTTTTATGGATAGCCTTGCTTTCCTCTTTCCTGAAGTATTATTATTGTTATGTTGTCCGCTGCATAATTATGTCACTGTCCTTTTCATTATTTAATCATTTGGTGAGGTCAAGTTTCTCTAATATACTTCTTAACCTGTGTAAAAAGATTGCATAATCGGAAGATCATCTAAAACTTGACCTCACCTATTGTAAATGAAAAAGCAGCAGATAAATGATGTGTATTATATAGGCTAATTGCCTAGTCTAATTTGTGCAATTTTTGTTTTCAAATTCAATCTAGATTGACTTACTGCTTCAATGAATAACTGTGACAACTGATGACAATTAACTATTCTACAAAAAGTCATTTTAATAATGTGATAGTGGAAATTAATTGGAAATTTTATATTTTGATTTGATACAGTTTAACAGTGCAGTGTGTTTTAGATTTAATTTTAATTAGGTGTTAATTTTTTTTTAAAATTTGTTCGAAAGAATGACGTACTTTGGGGGGGGGGGGGGGGGGGGGGGGGGGGGGTCGGGGATTTGGGTGTGCGGGGGGCGGGGGGGGGGGGGGGTAAAAATGGTCAAAAATAGTGTGACGTACTTTATGGACGGCCCCTAAAGGACAGAGTTTCACTTGCGTTTATAACTAGTCTTATATGTGGCAGAGGGGTGGGGAGGTAAAAATGGTCAAAAATAGTGTGACGTACTTTATGGACGGCCCCTAAAGGACAGAGTTTCACTTGCGTTTATAACTAGTCTTATAATAGTAGTGTATATTGCCATCTTTGTTCTTCTTGAGAGTATTTTGCTTGCTAGTAGTTTTTATGGTCTGAAATAACAGGTTTCTGCTGTTAACCTTTGACATTATTTCATTGTGCTTATAAAGTAGCTCCTAGATATATGAAAGTTGCCACTTTCTCAAAGGTGTGGTTGCTTATTTTGATTTTGTCCCAAGTATGTGTGCTTCACTACATTACTATTTACTTTGTACTTGCTTCTTTTACCTCCAGACCAGCTTTAAACTGAGGCATCCTCAAGTTCCCTGAATGCTTTAGTCATATCTTTGCATTTTCTGCCCAGTTGCACTATGTCGTCCGCATATGACAGGTTGGCTATATAAAGTTCCTGATGGTTGTGGTTCTGTATTTAAAGGTATAGTCATCCACATAAAAATGTACATGCTCTCTTTGCTCCCCATGAAATATGTTTTCTGAAGAAGGTTAAATACATATACATACCTCCCCGGAAAGTCTGAAGTGCCCCCCTCCCCGGGGGGGAAATTTCTGAAATAATCACTGGTAGCGATGCATCCCATGTAGGGCCATGGCCTGCTCCACTACATTTACATCCTTACAGTCGGATTGATCCATGACTTTCCTCCTTGCGCAGACCCCCAGGTGCAGTATTAAGTCCATCTCTACACTGTCAAAGCATTTCAGTCGTGGTCGACCAGTAAGTCATCTGCCGCTAGGTTTCTGCATGTTGATCATTTTGCTGCGCTACGATCCTCTCTAGTTGCCCTGTCCTTCGCAGTCTGCCTTAATTGTTGCGACTATGGGTGGGTCTTCATACAAAGGATATATCTCTTGGATTTTTCATCCATCATTGTCTATCACCAGACAGTAGATTTCCTTGAGGATTCTATTTGCCCATGTCTTGAGCAAAATTCTCTGCTTCTCTAATAAAGGACAGAGTCTCTCCTGCGTTTAAAACTAGTCTTATAATAGTAGTGTATATTGCCATCTTTGTTCTCCTTGAGAGTATTTTGCTTGCTAGTAGTTTTTATGGTCTGAAATAACAGGTTTCTGCTGTTAACCTTTGACATTATTTCATTGTGCTCATAAAGTAGCTCCTAGATATATGAAAGTTGCCACTCTTTCAAACTCAAAGGTGTGGTTGCTTATTTTGATTTTATCCCAAGTATGTGTACTTCACTACATTACCATTTACTTTGTACTTGCTTCTTTTACCTCCAGACCAGCTTTATTAAACTGAGGCATCCTCAAGTTCCCTGAATGCTTTAGTCATATCTTTGCATTTTCTGCCCAGTTGCACTATGTCGTCCGCATATGACAGGTTGACTATATAAAGTTCCTGATGGTTGTGGTTCTGTATTTAAAGGTATAGTCATCCACATAAAAATGTACATGCTCTCTTTGCTCCCCATGAAATATGTTTTCTGAAGAAGGTTAAATACATATACATACCAAGTTCCGCTGTGTAAAATATGTAGGCTTTGCTATCGCTATAGTTATAAAATACAACAGGAACCAAATAATGAGTGCCACCTACAAAATGTTTTTTAAGTCAGACTAGTGGGTAAGATAGAGTGAATGCAGAAACGGAAATATCCTTTCTTTACTCTGTTATAAAGTAGTAATCAGTCTATTCCTTTCCAAATCCCTTTCATTTCCAGGCTATTGCAAAAAAAACAAAACAATTTCCAATAATTTATTAGACAGTTACTCTGTAAGTAAACTAATGGCAAGATTTTCTGCTTTAACTTTATGACTTTCACAATACACATAAATATGAATTTGGAAGAGGAAGAGCATGAAATTGATTGTTGATTAATGCTTGTTAGCACAAAAGAAGATGACCTCTAAATAAGCCTATTCAAAGTACTGTCAAATAGCACATCATTTTTAAAGCTTTCATTTTAATTGTTAAAAGATATTTTTTCCAATTCCATACACACAAAAATATTAATTAAAAAAAACCTTGACCATAAAGCACACATTTATATGAAAAACAATTCAACACTGACTTAGGTGATCAATTTTAATAATCTCCATTTCAAGGAATGAAATTTTCAAAGAAATTTATCACATTTTTTTAAAAGATCATTATCCACTTAAGTTTTGCAGACTACATTTAAAATAAAGCATGTGTGTGTGATGAAAATAATGAAGGAGTTACATTCATGTCATCAAATGATTGCCTAGCCATGACATTACAACATTTGTATTGCATTATAACAGTATGACATTGCAACATTTCTTTGGCATTCAACATGGCTCTAGAAATGGCTCTTTAAATGAAGTCATGTTCTTGCTCAGTAAGAAAACATAACAAGAAATACTTTATTCTCAGGCAACATTAACAACTTGTTATGGTTGATAACAATCCTGAAAACCACATTTTTGCTTCATGTCATTGAAAAATCGCTTATATTATAAAATCACCACTAGAACTATTTCTACATTTTTACTTTGTTTATTAATTTTACTAGATGTTGCACACCATTTATTGTTATTTTTGCTTCATGTCATTAACAATAAATGGTGTGCAACATCTAGTAAAATTAATAAACAAAGTAAAAATGTAGAAATAGTTCTAGTGGTGATTTTATAATATCAGTAAACTAATCTGAAACTCCATTCAGATGATTAGTCATTCATCAAAACTGTCAGTGAAGTTGAAGATTGATCAATGAAGAGTATAGTGTGTAAGAAATGGATTTTAATTCTACTGAATGAAATTAAAATTAAGAATCTTTTGGGCCGTCTTTCACATATTTTAAAATGTAATCAATACAATAAAAAAGTCAAGCCCCAGAGTATTTAAATTTAAGCTTAAATAACAAACTTATCACACTTCATTAGATTTAAGTGCATTAGAACAGATTATCAAATACACTCATTTCAAAACATAAACAATGAGCAAATTAATTTTACATTTCTCAAATTATTTTTGTTTTTTAACTCTATGACGGTATCTCAAAAACACAATAGATTTTATTTGTTTATACATGGAATGTAATTTGTAACAGCTCAACAAATTGGAACTGATCTTAGTCGATATGAAATTACAACTTTTGTTATAATTTCAATAATTCTTTCAAACTACAATTTGCAACAAATTTATGGCACTGCTTTGCTATCCACCAAACACAGGTTGAGAAACACTAATAGTAGTAATAGACAACATCTCACATACACTAGGAAAATTTAAAAACAGCAATAAAAAAATATTAATTACTTGAAAACTTTGCATTAGCTTCAGCAGATAATTTTATAAATTGCATAAATGGGAAATTGAATTGCAAAAATTAAAAAGATTTTGTTGCATTGCCTAGAAGCAGTACAACAGAAATACAAAAAGCTGACTAAAGTCTAATCATTATTACAATCATTGAATACAAAGATTAATCATTCTGTAAATCAAACTAGCTGATTTTGACCTGAAGAGCCTAACTTTTGAGATCTTCATTTTATAATTGTCTAAATAAAGTTATTTGTAAATAAGCAATTTTTTAAAAAAGCTAGACAATTTTATCTCCCTAGAAGTAGAAAACTTGTAGAAAAGAGAGTAAAATGAACTATCCTAAAGTAGTATAAAATTAAGTATATTTCCTTTATGGCAGCATTGTAGTAGTGGCTTCAAAGAAAATGTAACAATCCTAAATTTTAATATTATAAGAAGAAAAAATCCCACAAATGGACATGTTCAAGAGGCAGTAAATTATGCACTTTGTTTAATTTATTCCTAAAAAATCCAAATTTTCTATAATAATTTCTAAAACATATATAATTTTCAATATTATTTCCAAAACAACAAGTTTTCAAAAATAATTTATTAACAGGAAAAACAATACAACTTTGAAACACTTACGATCTTTATTATAAAAAAAATCAAAATTTAATTAGGATCAGCAATTATGAGAAAGATACTTGTAGGTTCCACATAGAGAGTGAATTGTTCAGTCAGTCCAAAGGAACCAATATTTTTGTTCTCAAAGACCTCCCTCACGGTATAACCTTTGGTTTTTAATTAGGATCAGCAATTATGAGAAAGATACTTGTAGGTTCCACATAGAGAGTGAATTGTTCAGTCAGTCCAAAGGAACCAATATTTTTGTTCTCAAAGACCTCCCTCACGGTATAACCTTTGGTGTTTGAGAAGCCCATGTCAGCAAATGAGGTCTTGTAGGGGGTGGGGGTGCCTTGGTTATCCTTGTTCAAAATCCCAATAGCTGCTGATCCAGGCTTCGCAAGTTTCTTAACCCACACTGATATTGAGCCCGGAACCTGTGAAAGAAATTATTACTAAGTCATTACATGAAAAAACTGCTGAAGCAAGTATTTGCTAAGTAAATCCAGTATCTTAACTGATTATTTTTATACCGGTAGTGATAAATGATGAGATGCAACAAAAGAGAGTTTTCACATTGAAAGTCAATGACTTGCCTCAAAAAGCCTGATAGCCTGGTTACCAAGAGGATCCTGATTGATGGCAATAACATTTTTATTCTGAAGGATCTGCTTTGCTGAGATGCAACAAAAGAGAGTTTTCACATTGAAAGTCAATGACTTGCCTCAAAAAGCCTGATAGCCTGGTTACCAAGAGGATCCTGATTGATGGCAATAACATTTTTATTCTGAAGGATCTGCTTTGCTATGGGGTCAACATTCCTCAAATCCACTGACATCATCAGAGGTGCTGCCCAAAGAGACCACAGTGCAAACTGAGCTTTCTGTTGGTAGTAGCTCAGACCGAAATCTCCAACTACCAGCTGGGAATGGGGCAAATGGTTTTGGTTTAAATGTTGTTTTTAAGAAAATATCTTTTAAAATAATTTGTATAATTGCTTAACAAAAAAAACCAAAAGTAACATATCATGAAAATATCTATTAAGGTATGTACACAATGCAGATTTTTTGCAGCAACAAATATCAGTGGTGAATCAATGTTGCCTATCTACTGATACATTTATCCCACATAGGTGTTCACACTGAACAGTCACATCTGTGGCTGCTGATGAAGAACTTCAGTTTATGTTTATTAATTTTAAATTTATGTTAGCATAACGGTAAGCTACCTGCCGCTGGATGTGACTCTTAAATTGAATAAATTGTTATTTTTTTCTTTTACGGTAATTATGATTTACAAATAACTACTCATGGAAGGAAAAAAAAAAAACTAAAATAAAAATGTAATTTTTAATTAATTCAATTTTAAAACATGACATTATTCCTCTAACCCTGAGGTCGGGAACTTTTTTGTCTGAGAGAGCCATGGACTTCATATATTTTGAAAAGTAATTCTGTGAGAGCCATACATTATGTTTAAAACAAAAAATTAAAGTAAATGTGTGCATTTTGTGTAATTTCAACACTAAAAATGCAATAAATATGTCTCTGAATTCTTTTTAATAACATTGTTATGGTGTTGCTAGTCAATAAAGAGTATTTCTTACCATTAATGGGAATTTTTTTTTATAATCGAACATTTGTCTGCGATCCAGATGCAGCCATCAATAGAGCCACATCTGGCTTGTGAGCCATAGGTTCCCGACACCTGCTCTAACCTCTACTGGCCCACGCCAATAAAATAAACTTGATATTTATCTTTAACATTTTAATCTTCGAGCTACCAAATATGCTCATGAGGAGGGATACTATTACTATGTACTACACATATAAATTAACAGTTATTTATAAACCAGATCTGTTGGCTGTACCAACACATGTGCAATATAAAAAAATTATGATGTGCTGTGTCTGTATTTTGTAAATCTACAAAATAGTGCAAATCTCAACAAAATATTGAAAATGTAACTATTTGGCCACATATTTGTTACCGTGAGTAGCACATGGTCACAGAAATCTAAGAATCTCATGCATTGCCAAATTTCGCTAGTTTAAAAAATTCACATACAGTTAGACTCTATTCCTACACTGAAATTAATGACATGATTTATCTTTAAATTTTGTATGTTCAAATCCAAGTCTATGTAGGCAATTTGTAAAGGAAATACTACTGATAAGTAGAAGTGGCAAAAAGGCAGTAATGTTGTTACCTATTATTCAAAAGAGTAGAGCTCTGGTAATACATACGAGTATATGAGTTTTAATTGAAACAAATAGGTTGATTTTGTGTGGATTATTTTATTGGGTTGGAAAAATTATGGGAAAGGTAAGTCACAAAATGAACTGATTAAAAAGTTAAATGGATTGAAATGTTAGTAAAATCTCAAAGGCTTACCATATCTGGATCATTCCATGCACCTGGCTTAGCGTAGTAGCTGAAATTACCAGCATTGGCTCCATAAAAGTCAACTATAGAGAGTACACTGTCCCAAGAATCTGTGACATCATCAAAATTTCTCCAAAGATTGCACACCTTGGCAATTTTCCCATAGTTTGACTATTTCAAAATGGTGAATAATATAAATGGTTCTAAAAAAAAAACCAGCCATGGGTAAATACAGGACAATGCCACAAACAGCTTGGTAATTTTTTAGAAGGTGCCACAGTCTGCTTCATTAGCTATTCTCTTTAGATTTCAAAATCTTGCCAAACCACATTCTTTCATGTATGTAACTTACCATTTATTGTGGGCGTCAGTGGAGATCTCAAGAGAAAACCTCAACACAATTTAAAAACTGGCTTACCTTCTTTGTTCCACATTTTTATATTATGTTAAAATTAGTAAGACTAGTAAGAGGATATTCTATACTTTCAGAGACAGTATTCCTCGAAAGAGTTTTGTCATAATAAAAATCAACTTACCTGAATAACAATAAAAAACACAATCTACAACTTACCTCATTAGCAACAACAAATTATACCACAGAATCTACTAACCATGTCTGGATCATTCCAACCTCCTGGACCAGCAAAAGAAGCAAAGTCCCCTTCATTTTGACCATAATGGTCAACAATAACTAGCACTGAATTCCAACCATCCTGAACATCTACATAGTTCCTCCACTGGTTACAGCTGGCTCTGATAGCTGTGTAGTTGGGCTGAGCATATCAGATGGGAAATAACCAACTTTGTTGATCTCTTGTCATTGTTATTTTTTGTGTGGAATTATTCTAATTCTATTTATGGAATTTTATTGGAGCTTTTGTTTTGGAATTATTTAGACTTAAAGTAAATCTGTTTAAAAATTCATAAAATATCAAATCAATTCCTTTACAGGATTATGATTAATATAAAATGATTTTGTTATAATTTTTCTTTTCTTTTTAAATATGCATTTTAACCTCAATAAATATTCTAAAAAGTTAAAATAAATGCAATGTTCTTTCTACTTCTACACATGAGTTTATGGATAATACAGTGTTGCCAAATTAAAGTAGTTCAAAATTTTATTGAATTTTTTTAAAGGAAAGACTTGTTCAAAAAAATTCCCAGATCGAGCAGAAAGTCTGGCAACACTGAGATAAACAATGGACTATAAACAAGTACAAAGCAGCCACCATGTACAAAATGCTGATCATATTTCAAAATATTTCACTTAGCTGAAACACATAATATGAACAAATGTTCCTCCTACTGTAATATAGCAGTGTCCTAGAAGTAAATAAATCATGTTTGTTACTTTCAACAAACCCAAATTAGTCATAAGAGAAAGGCAACATATGTTGCAACTTATTAAATACATACCTCTTTTATTTCAGTCGTTTTATAAAAACATCAATTGGAAAATGTATTCCAAAAATTACCTCAATATCAACTGATCCATATGGACCACCAAAAGAACTGATGAATTAATTGTGTACTTAAAGTAACTTCTCAAACAATTCCCTACCTTTATATCTTTACTTAATTCCCCATTGGTATCATAAATTCCAAGTATTAATACAAATAAAAATTAGAAGAAACTGGAATTGACATTTCATTGAATTTGCATCTGAAGAATTAACCGTTGTAAAGAAAACTGAATTTATGAGAAAGAAATGGTTTGACAAGAATAATATATCTGTAAGAAACAATAGGTAATAATACAATAAAGGGAACCAATCTGAAAAGGTACATTCAAAATAGATCAATGGGATAAATTATACTGAACATTTTTCAATAATGTAATGCTTTTATTCTGCTGCCATATTTTAAATACACTTAAAAATTTTATTATTTAAATTAAATATTTTTTTAAATATTCAGTGTAATAATGCTTGCAACTAGAACAGATGTTGTACCTACCAGATGTTGTCAGTGTATTAACAGCTACAGGTCAATAACATGACTAATCATGTGATCTAATATCTTATATTTGGTCATGCTCAGGATTAAAAATAAGTTTAGAAATGCAAGTTCTATTTTAGTTACATGTTAAGAAACAAGAAACAGAACAGCAGATTGCAACAATGGTGGCTGTTTGCACTCCATTTTGTAAGTGCTAATGAAAACATTTGAACAGCTGGACACACCTTTATTCCCACTCCAACCAAATAACCTGGCCACTGACACAAAAACAAAATTGGTCGACCAGTCTTGTTTAAGAAACGCTCCATGATGGGGTACCCTGTGAGGCAGTATGAGTAGATAGGTTAAACCAAACTGAAAGGCAGCACTGGAAATTATATATGGATGCATACCTTTGGCTTCAATAAAAAAAATACATGTAGTACATCAGGCTGTGAAACTCTATAGAAAAGCATTCCAATTCTTGAAAGTCAGTTGTATTCTAGGCCTGAAAATATGTTTGCTTTCAATTTTTGTGAATAAACAAAACGATAAAGCTGTCATGAATTAACCTGTAGCCATCAAATACACTGACAACATATAGTGTATTTTGTTAGATTAGCTTTAGATCTAAGTCTGGTCACGCACCACAGGAATTTTATCAGCCATCTCGTACAGTGGCCATTCACATGAGAAGACCATTGGATGGCCCGTTTTATTCATGAAGAATTGCATCACAGGGTAACCTGGGATGGTTATAATATTAACATGTTTTACTACAGTCTTAAATAGCATTTACAGTTTATTGTATTTCAACACAGTTAAGAGCATTAATTCTTTTTTATTGGATCTGATGTACATAATTTATTACTGATTAACTAAGATGAAAAACTTTTCAAGGATGTAAGTTGCTGAGGTTTGAAAGGTTAACTCACCATAAGGCATATCTTTTGGATCAGAGTTGCAGCCATCAAATTTGAGCATGTCAACATCCCATTCAGCAAAGGTCTTGGCATCTGTTTCCATGTAAAACTCACTGCCTGGGTATCCAGCGCATGTTTTAGATCCAAAGTCTTCATAGATTCCTAGTTTCAGTCCTTTAGAGTGGATCTGCAAACAAAAATGTATCCATTTTCAAACAACTAGATTTAAATTTGTTAAATGCCTGAGAGGAGAAGTGTTTGGAATATACACAGTGCAACAGCTTAACAATGAAATAAGCAGGTTTCTATTTATCAGCTGAATATAACATTGTTTCTTGGTCTATGTCCAGGTAAGCACGTGGGTTAGTCCATGGTAAACTAAGACAGTCTATGAAGCTGTATAAACAAAACCAGATTACTTAGAAGATGTTCTCTCCTTTCATAATCTGGGGGAAGATATTAGTATTAAAAGGTAATATTTCAAGATGTCAGATATTAAAAGGGAAGATTATCTTTTATAAAATGGAAGATGTCATATAATAAAACAGAAGATTACATTTTATAAGAAGATGTTTGATATTAAAAGGGAAGATTATCTTTTATAAAATGTAAGATGTTTGATATTAAAAGGGAAGATGACTTTGTGTGTAATTCATCAGTAGATAGATATTCCTTATGTCAATGATGACTTACATATTGAGCCAGGGCCTTTATCCCACTTGGAAACCTTACTGGATCTGCAACAAGTCTTCCATCACTGTCTCTTTCTAGGGCAGGCCAGCAATCATCAATATTGACATATTCATAACCTGCATCTCTGAAACCTTCTGATACCATCAGATCAGCCATCTTCATGTACAGACGTTCACTGGAGACATACAG
Organism: Lymnaea stagnalis; assembly: GCA_964033795.1. NCBI lineage: Eukaryota > Metazoa > Mollusca > Gastropoda > Lymnaeidae > Lymnaea > Lymnaea stagnalis. The sequence continues at coordinate 262,193 of CAXITT010000753.1, read as the reverse complement.
TGAATTAAGATTAGCCATACAACAAATTAATAACAAAAAACTCTACCATAATTTACTTAAAAATATAAATAGAAACTTTTGTGAAGTCCAAAGAACATGATGAAAATGTTAGGGAAGGAAAGAGGATTTAATATCAATGAATAATGTAGGAAATCCATGCTACTGATGAAGCAACTTGTACCTTATGCAGTTATCAGGGTCATTAGTGCAATCAACATTACAGCGGAAACGCTCCCATGAAAGCCAGCCCATTGGTGGAGTCAGGGCTAGTCCATTGTCAAGTCCCTGTGCCAGAGGACTAGCCAACACACAAAGTGCCAACAGGTGGAAAAGCATTATCTGGAGAGTACAATATATATTGTGTTTTTTTATATGTACAAAGTATCTGTTTAAATGTCTTCTTAATAATAATTTGTCTTAAACTAGCATGCAAGCCAGCTTATGATCTACTCAGCACTCATATGGTCTCATGGAAGCCAACTGGTGACCGACCCACTTTCATACCCTATACAATATACTAAAGCCATGACAAACAATAAAATGGATGATAGACTTAAAAACACCTAAAAATACAACTGTTCACTCTTACAAATTATAAATTTATGATTGTTCAAGGTGAATTTTTATATTAATTTTAGAAATTAACACACTTTTGGTGATGATGGACGGAATTGGTGAGATAACTTGGGTAATGAGAGGGTATTTTGAGACTGAAGAAAAATTATGTTAAGAGAAACAAGAAAACAAATGTGCTTTTTCTAAGTAGTGAATACCCTACAAAAAATGATAATTTAATAGAATACTTTTACTTTTAAAAAGATTTTATTAGGTCCCCTGGTGTATTAACTGCCTTAAGCCACACCAAGGATGCAGTCAATGTTTCCTTTTTAAGTTGCAGACAGCTTTAGTAGACACCAACTAATATTACAGCAGATAATAATAAAGATGACTCTATCAGTGCTTCTCAACCTTTTCTTTTTTTGTAAGGGGAATACTATCTTATGTATGGATATCCATGGGACACTAACATATGTAGCATGAGTTAGCAGCAATGCAAAGCTTGTGCTACCTAGTATTTTTGCCATGTGTACGTTGTTATTCTCTTGTTCTTTAAAAAACTATATTGAATGAATTATTTTAATTACTTTTACCAGCAGTTATTATCACAAAGTCTCAAAAGTTTTATGACACACCTTGTTTTAAGTTTTGATTTATATGTTTATATAATTTTAAAAATTAAAATTTACTTTAAGTCTTTTTTAATGTAATAAGCCAAAAGTTCATTTTCTTAGTACTAGTGTACCGGCAGTCTACAATTCTCTTTGTAATTCAATCAAAAATTTGAAGTGCATATGTCCACTTTATTCTGATCTGAATTTAAAGTGTTATTTCATTGAGTTTTGTCAAATATTAATTGTCTTTCTGGATTTGTATATTTACTGTTATATAAGGCATTCTTAGATTTTAATTCATAGTGGATCTTTCATAATAAAATTATTGTGTAGGTAGTGCCGTCTTAAGACATGGACATGATGGACAGTTCCCCATGATGGACAGTTCCAAGTACAATAAGGAGCAGGTTTCTGAAGTTTTGTAAACAAGTTTTGCTAATTTGACATCCATTCCATTTTTGTTAGGTACTAGTTTTAGAAAAATTTGTCAATTTAAAAATAAATCCGGGGGTGGGGGGGGGGGGGGGGGGGGGGTGGCGGGCTGAAACAGGTTAAATTTAAGAGTCAAAAATAGTAGTCACATGTTAATTACTTAGTAATTTATCTGAAGAAAGTTATAGTAGGTTGAAATTCCATATTAACCTTTCAATTTACTGAATTTTGGGAAATTATTACTGCTTCAATTTCACTCAGAAAATACTCAGATAAATCATGTATTATTGAACAAATTACGCCTTTTGTAAATATATATTATAATAATATTATAATCCTATCTTTTTTTTTAAAAAAAGCCATAAAAATCTAAAGACCTTTTCAGCCTAACAGTATTTGCTCTATTTTGTGTATCTTTAAAACTTGGAAAATATTAAAATTTTAAATAAGTGCAAAAAGGTAATTATTATAGTATAGTTCTATTTATTATTATACTTAAAGTTTTATATATTTATATTTATTATTATACTTAAAGTTTTATTTCTTTTTCATTCAATATAGGGTATATAATGATGTTAGTATTAATTTTCTTGTGACTAACAATTATTTTGAATGGATTTTTTATTTTTTTAAATTTATTTATTAATGAATTATTTTAAACAAATAAATAGTTTGAATTAAAATTTATAAAACAACATTACTATTTAGAAACAACTAAAAATAAAGGATTTGGATAAACAGAACCAGGTCAAGAGAACCTAAATTTCCATTAGCATATCTTCTGTATGCCCCAAAATTGCACCACTGCTTTTTAAATTTATCTTGGGAGTGGCTCACTGAGCCCCTTCTCCAAACCCCAACTCCATTTTTGTGCAGAAGCATTTGGCACCCTCAATTTCTGATCAATGTCATCATTAGACATTTTTAACATTATTCTTTTACACTACAAGTTATGCAAGGTTTGAAAAATGGCATCAATCAAGTTACAGGCCGCCACGGAGGAGAATCAGGGTTCAGTGACTTTGAAAGTTGTAAGAATTTATGTCATAATGTGGAGATAGGAGTCATAGAATTAGGGCTACCACTTGAAGTGAGATGGAATGAAAAATAGTTAATGGGCCAATGGGGGAAGGGGGGGGGGGGCTGTATAAATTTTATAGAGGCAGAGATTCTTAACCTTTCTGCTGCGCTGCCTCCCCTCTAAATTTCAAAACATTAGGTTTATTGTAAAGGATAGTAGTGGAAAGAGATTTTTTTTTTAATGGTGGGTGGGGGGGGGGGCAGATATTTGAAGTTATATTTGAGACTGTTCGCAGATGACACAGCAGTATATAGGACGATCGACGATCGCCAACAGATCTGACCAGGACCAGCTACAATAGGATCTCAATCTGTTAGCTGAGTGGGAGATGAGCTGGAACATGGAATTTCACCCTGCCAAGTGCCAGACACTATCAGTCTCTAGAAGTTGTACTCCTCTACACTACCAATACGAACTGCACGGCCATACACTTGAGCAAGTTTCCTCCGTAAAGTACCTGGGTGTTACCATTCAAAGAGAGGTCCGCTGGGACGAGCATATTAACAATGTATGTAACCAAGCAAACAAGACCCTAGGGTTCTTAAGGCGAAATCTAAAGATTGGCAACTCCTGTGTGAAAGAAAGAGCATATAAAGCCTTTATCCGTCCGATTTTAGATTATGCATCTTCAGTCTGGGACCCATTTACCCAGAAGAGCATTGACAGGTTGGAGGCGGTCCAGCGACGAGCAGCACGCTTTGTCCTAAACCGCTACAGGAATACCTCAAGTGTTGGCAGCATGCTAGAAACACTAGGCTGGTCACCATTGGAGAAACGACGACGACAATCCAGGCTCTCCATGATGTACAAGATAAATAATGGGCTGGTCCACTGTTCCAGTATTAAACAGAAACTCGTTCCTCTCCCCCATAGACAGCGACGAGGCCATGACAGGCAATTCAGGCTCATACCAGCAAGAAGCCAGTATAGAAACTGCTCATTCCTGCCAAAGACAATAAGGGACTGGAACAATCTTTCAAAAGAATCGTTGAGGCGACAACACTAGATACATTTGTGTCTATTGCCTCAAGCCTTCAAACCCCTAATGCATGATTCCCTCACAAAGTCACAAAGTGGCACTGGAAATCTGTGATACTGGAAATCTGTGAACTTTCCTCATCAACACCAGGAACAGAAACATTGCAAATCTCATCTACATGCATAGGAGCCAAAATGATCAATAAATTGATCGTGGGCCATTAAGATATAGAAGAAGAGGATGGGGGTCTAACTTTTTGTGACGATGGGACAATGGGGAGGAGGGCAAAAAATCGGCAAAATGCATGACGTCATTTCTGGATTGGCCCCTTTGGCCTATTTTTATCTTCATTGAAAATTTACCCAACTTTATCGGGTATTAGCCTTGATAAAACACACAATTCTTAACTTATTAGTATTAGACGTCACTTAATTATAACGAAAAACCTCTTCTTGAGTCATGTCATAACCTTACTTTACTTGTCCTTAACCGATCGTCACTTTTATAATAAGTATAATCATTTTTTAAGGAATATAATTAATCTCATAAAAATTTACCAGCACTTTTCCATGAAATGTATGTTGCTCAATGCGTAAAAACAAATATTTTATTGTTTTTAAATAAATTCTTAACCTTTCGTTGTTAAAGGCCCTGGAATGTATATCTATTGTTGTCTATTTTTAAAGATTGAATTTTTCCCCCATGTGTAAAATTATTAGGTTTTGAGATATTGTTATCCATACAAAAATGGTCCCCACTCTCTTTGTCACACATGAAATAAACGTTTAAGAAGTGTTTACAACACAATGTTTAAAATAAATATATTGTTTTCCTCATAATGTGCCCCCCCCCCCCCAATTATCCTCGCCCCTGAAAAACATCTGTGAGAAATCTCGATGTCCGTATTGTTATCCATACAAAAATGGTCCCCACTCTCTTTGTCACACATGAAATAAACGTTTAAGAAGTGTTTACAACACAATGTTTAAAATAAATATATTGTTTTCCTCATAATGTGCCCCCCCCCCAATTATCCTCGCCCCTGAAAAACATCTGTGAGAAATCTCGATGTCCGTAGTTTTAAAGAAAATCGTATCTAATAGGCCTATCTAAGCAATCTACTTATCTACTATTTTCGCTTTCCAATGTTGTAGCGGGAAATGGGTAGCCTATACTGTATACTTAAATAAATGTGCCCACAATGTGTCAACGCCCTTGAGCTGTATTTTCTGACATTTGTGTGTCATTTATTTATTTTAAAATACAAATTAAAACTTCTTTTACGCGATTGAAATATCATCGGATTTAAAGATATAGGCCTATAATATTAATAATATATCATCATCATCAGTGGCGATCAGGGTTTCTTTCAGCTATATCTACGCGCGGTGGGGGGTGGGGCTACCCCCCCCCCCCCGGGAATCCCCGTGCCCAGGGC
>CAXITT010000753.1:208799-230672 GCA_964033795.1 Lymnaea stagnalis | reverse complement strand
TACACTTTGTTCCACAACAAGACCACCCCCCCCCCCCACACACACACACACGCTAGAGGTGGAAAGCAAACTCCCTTTTAGAATTTCGGTAACAACTTAAGTTCGAGTTCTGTTTGGCAACTATTGAAATTCGGTGCGTTTGATTATCATCGCAATTTGAAGGTAGCCTAGTTTGGTTTGGATTAAAATTAAATAAAATAAATATTACATTTTGCATAAACATACGCGATTAAAATAGAAATATAGGAGTGCACTACAACTGGGGAAAATATTATTTTCTTTAGCTATCGTACTGCATACCGTGATGCGATGTATAAAACTATGAATAAAGTATAGGGTTGCTAATATTTAATGAAAAAATATGGGGAAATATACACAAGTATTGGGTTTAATGTTAAACTTGTATGCTTATTGAAAGGACGAGTATATTAGATTTATACACAATTCTAATTTTGTATGTTTTTTATGCGTTGCTGACACTGGGTGAAAAAGAGTCTGCTACAATATTTTGGTTAACTTGTCAAGCAAATACAAATCAAGCCTAAACGCAAAAGGGGAGAGATGGTTAGGGAAGGATAAAAAAAAAAGATCATTTTTGGCTTTAAAAAATATTGTTTTGCAAATGGGTTTTCTAACTGTAAAAATAGAGAGGAAAATGTGAGGGCGGGGGGGTGGTGGTAAAGTCGGAAAAATAGCGTGAAGTCAATATTTATTTTTAAATTGTAGACCTATAAATTATAAAATTAAAAAAAAAAAAAAATCTTATATGATTATTATTATTATTTGAATTACTTTACAAAGCAATAGTTTAATAATTCCCCTCCTAGTAATAAAAAACAACAAAATTTAAAATCAACGTATACATCTCAATATACCTATAACCCATTACTCACTGCATATCACCAGCGACTAGTATAACATTGTATCTATAACGGGGCTGTTGCAAGGTGACCTATTAATAATTTTATTTTTACGCGCAGGTACGCCCGACGGCATTATTTGTTCTGCTGCGTTTCTTGAGATCGCCTATGTAAAATTAAAATGTGTATGGAGCAGTGTGCAAAAGCCTATAATTTTAGCGATTTTAACAGGAATAGACAATATTATGCGATTTAAAATACTGATTTATACCTTGATCTATCAAAATGGTGCAATAAACCAAGTGACCTAATTCCATTAAACAATGTCATGTGACCCTACACGTGGCCTAGACTTTAGGAAAAATTACCCACATTGCAACTCGACAGTGGTGCATATTTTTATCAAAATGGCGGATGTATGATTGTAAGTTGGTCAAAATTTCGAAATGACATCTGTGTAATTATTTACTTTTACTTACTGCGACTCTCACATATTGTACAAGTACCATAGATCTATCGATATACCAAAGAATACCGTAATATATTGTCTGTGTGCAAAGTTATTGATCGTCAAATGTGGCCACTATAACAGTATGTACTATTCCAATGTTATTGTCGTTTCCGAGGGCTTGAGCACCCCTCTATTGGGAATAGTGTAATATGTTTCCTCATTATTTCCAAAGGAAGCTAAGCGCTTAGACAAAACAATTATGATAAATAATTGCTACTTTACGTCTTTCTTTAATCCCTGATACAAATCATAACCATTTATCACATTTTGACTTTAACCTCAATAGAATTGTTTTGTTGCACACCTAATACCAAGTCTCATATAGTAAATAATATAGGACTAGAGCTTTATTACTATTAGTGTAGTGTAGGCATATAATTGGGCCTAGGCCTAAATAAATAATAGTAGTTATAGTATAGACCCTATATGTCTCATGAGGATACATAAAGCATCAGTAGGCCTACATACCATTAAAGAAAACTAAATATTATAAAATACATAGATTATAGATCTAGAACTGTAGAACTAGAAGCATTATTATTATTTAAAAATTTTTTTTTAAAGTTAAAGTTTTTTAAAAAAATAATGAAAGAAAATACTTTTCATAGCCTAGCCTAATTAGACCTAATTATTTGTAGGCCTATATAAAATCATAAGGCTATATAAGGCTTATAAGGATGAGGACTATATAACTAGGCTATAATATACATATTTTATAGTCACTAATTGGCAATGGCTAATGCATTAAAACGTTTCAATTATAATCTTTAAAAGAATAGCAATTTTTTAAAATAAGCTTGTTTATTTGGCTGTTTTAGACTTGAAAAATACTCACCAATAGGCCATCATGACCTAGACTTAGACCTTTTTTTAAAAACAAAGTCACCCTTAAGAGTTATTAATACACATCTTTTCTCATTAAAAAAATTAGGATAAGTATTTAGAAATTATGCCAATAGTCTATAGTTAAAGCCAGTGAAACAGCATATTCTTAACAGAGTTCTGAAAACTAATATTAGTTTAATAGAGTGGTTTATCTATTTAGAAAATATTCCATAACATATTTTCAGTTAGATAACCCCTTATTGTCTCATAGATCCACTCTTTCTCAAAAGTTGTATCCATAATTTTTGTGTGGTTAAATATACTTCAAAAACAATAAATGTAAGCAAACTACTTGTATTGAAATTTAAATAACTGTTATTGAGCTGTGTCTCAGATAATTCTTAATAATTTTAAGTAATCAATCATCTTTTATACCAGTGGGCTGCACATAAAGCATTTTTTAAAATCATATTTTTGCTAGGCATATTTGTTGGCTTCTATTCTAGTTATATATATGACTGAGTATCATTAAGTGATATAATTAACTCCATCCTTTATATAACCTTCAAGTTTAAACTTATTGAAATTCAGTGCTGGCACAAAGTCCAATCATATAGTCCCAACTTTCTCCTAATTCTTTTAAATATTTAAAAAGTAATCCTGTAATTTTTGGCATCCTGGAATGGGGATCATGACCTACTAAACACCCCCACCCACCCCCCATGACCTCCTATCAACACACACAAACACCTCTTGCACCCTCACCCCCCAGTTGACCATATAAACACTTTTTAAAGCTGCATTCAAGTTTCTTTCTGTCTTTTTTAAGGCATTAAATTTAATGTTCAAGAAAAAAAGTTGTGTCTCTTAAAACTTAAATGTTTTATAAGTAACGTTTAAGTTCAATAATTATTGAGTATTGTTTTGTTTCACTTCTTTATGGCCCATCCTTGTGTTCTTCTAAGAAAAGACTATTGAAATACTTTAAATATTTTAAATTTGTCATTTTTAATCTAAAGTTTCACTTTGTTTTTTTGTTTGTTAATGAATGGTGCATTCTAAAATTGTTCTCTAGGTGAAATGCTAATACCATAGATCTTGTTGTTAACATTTTGTGTGTGTTCTAACACGCACATTTTCTAATTTTATCATTAGTGGTTAAAGTAATTCATGATTTTCATAGTTTTTTGTTCATCTGACCACTTGAAATGGCTTTTTCTTTGCTTTTTGTGAATGGGGAGTTTGTTGGTGGTTTTACAATGTGATTCGGAGTGCTTTTAAAATTATATGCAAGCTTTAAAATAAATTTACTTGAATAGGTAATAATTGTTAATAATTTATGGTTGTAGAGATTTAATATTTTTTTAGGATGTGGGGTCTGGTTTGTGTTAGTTAGGTACAGCTTACAAAATTTTTTTGCAGAATGGCAGAGCTAGATAATAATCATGGCTCGAACCAAAAAACAAACCTTAGAGAATGCCTCTGAACGTAAACGACAAATTCAAGAGGAAATACTCAAGGAAACTTTGGCTGCAAAAAAGAAGAAGAATGTCTCACAAACTCCCTCATCCGTCAAGGATTTTGACCGTAACAATCATCTGTCACGAGAAGTTGTCACTTCTTTGGAGAGTTCAGGGATGGAAAATGTTGAACCAGAACCTCCTACTTTTCCTGATGGAGAATCCCATAACATTAAAGGTCATCTACAGTTTCAACTTTTTCAACAGTTTGTTTTACCATTTCCCATACTACTAATACACACTTATCATGCACCCCATGTTACTAGCCCCTTCTGCTTTCTGTTTGGATTAAGTGCACCGCAATAAGGGGATACTTAGTCCTTTGGCTTTGTGCTTGTATTTCCTTTGCTTTCACCAACTTCATGAAACACTTGATGCTTTACAGTTTTACTTGATTTAGCATAACCTAATTCTAAGTCAGCTGCAATAAATTTTCTTTAAATTGATGTATAAAAGATTATTTACAAATATATGTTCCATTAGATTTTTATCACATTAAACAGATTAGAATCATACAATTTATTAACTTTGATGAAATCTTTCTCAAAGCAGTCATATTTTAAGGAAAGTTAATAGAAACCTGCTATTTAAAAAAATTAAAGAAAAAGATTACCAATATGTTTGATGCTTGCATGAACACTTTTTTTTCCCCTTAAAACTCTATCTCTCTGTCAATCTACAACATTGTTGAATTATTCAAAAACTGTGTAACACAAGAATTAGTTTCATTTAGATATGTGTCTAATAGTAAAAATTATACAATTAATCATTGTTAGGAACCTTCCCTTTCATTGCTTTTGGTTTGTTGTGTAAAAAGAAGGTGAATTTTTACTATAATGTTCCTTTTGTGACACAAGGACTGTAATAGCACTTAGTATTTTATTATCATATACTGCATAATTTTGTGAAGCTGTTTTTATGCACTTTTATTAAAATTTGCTTTTATCATTAACTTTTCTGAGGAAATTGAGTTTAAAAATTAAATTGTAAGGCATTAGAACTTAGACAATGCCAAAAAGTGACTTCTAAGCATATATCTTCTTGAAGATATTCTAAACTTCTTAATTTATGGCATTAAATTAAATTCACAGTTTGCTTCAAAAGTCTCTTAGTTATTTGAAGGTCTAGAATTTTTGGTTGGGGTGGGGTTGTCAAAATAGCTGATACAGGCACTCAATCCCATCTAAGCATCATTATTTACTTAGGGGCATGCATAATTAATAAGAATATCTTAAGGAATTGTAATTAAGGCAGTTTTTAAAAAAACACCAACTTATTTGTGTGAGGCAAATTGCACTTTCCATTGCTGAAATTACACTGTATTCCACATCATTTTTATACCAAAACACCTCTAGTGAAGGCTGAATGAAGAAGTTGGAAATGTTTGCTGATAAGATGTAAATGTGGAATGGGCTGTAGTATTTCATTTCATCAGGGCATACATTATTTGAACATATTAACTTAAAAAAAGAAACAGCTTAGATTTAACTGTTATTAATTCCCAAATCTGTTAAAATTTGTTCAAATGACAATCTTATAGATTCACCCAATTAATAGATTTATTTATAACCTAACTTTGATTTTAAAAACTCTTTTATGGGGATAGTTTTTTTTTTTTTAGATAGTGTGAAAATAATAATAAACTATAGTTATTTTCTGTTAGATTTAGCTTTAGAAATGCATTAAATTAGAAAACATGAATGGATCATTAATATGTTTACATTCCATTTCAATTGGCATTTTGATTTATGTTTTCTTTTATTTTCCTCCCCAGAAATCTTAATTCCAAAGCCACTAAATGCACCAGAGGTGGGCAGTATTGATGTTGCCATGAATCCAGTCTCTAACTCAGCCTCTTCCAACTGTCCCCCACATGATTCCTATTTTTCAGGGGGTGAGGATCTTCCCAAGGCAGTGATATGTATTCCAGATATCTGCAAAAGTCCGAGCAAGCCAGTTGAAGATGAGCTTGCTTTCAGAGATTCATACTTACTAAATCATGGACTGAGAGGAAAGATTCTTCCTACATCAACAGACAATATCAGTTTGGAACAAAATGATTCAGAAAACCCTCATTCTAATCAACGTTCACAAAAAAGTCCAAAGCACCCTGCAGGCACCAAAAAGAGCCCAACTTGTGATGTCAGTGCATCACTTAGGTCATTAAAAGCTGCATCTGAGCAAGTCAGAGAAGAAAAAAGTCGAAAATCCAAATCTCAGTCACTTAACTCCTCTCCACAGCGCACCAGAGTTTCTAGAGCCAGTGTTACTCCAGGTCGTAGATCACCAAGACATCATTCTCCTGTAACTTGTCCCGACTTTAACCATCAAAGACCACAAACAGGATCACTCAAAGACCCTATAAGTACCAATGATGATAAGCCAAAAGTCAATATATTTACAGACAGCATGGGCGTAGACTTGGGAAAGAGAATCAGATCACCTAGAAGATTAAGTGATGACATGATAGCACTGCCCATATTCTCTGTTCGCAGATGGAATAACTCCCCAAAGGAAGCTCTTGGGGGACATGGGTCCAAGTGTTTTGATGAGAATACATTTCATGATAACTCGGTGTCACCATCAAAGGTTTTAAACCCAAATGATGTCTTTAAATCACCAGCGTCAAGTCCACTCTCTAGTCGTAAGTCTGGCTCGTCACCTTTAACAAGTCCTAACTCTGGCAAAAAGTTAGGCTCTGATGGGTCTGGGAAAGTGTTAACAACATTAAAAAGTGGTGAGACTTGTAATGCACAAGATGCAAATGCCAGAACTATGAAAAGTGAAGAAACCTGTGTGTTAGATCCATTCCTAATAAGTACTGTAAAGGAAGAGCCCATTTCAGAAACTGAACACTCTGAAGACGAGAGGGTTCCTAAATCCTATCCTTTAAGGAAAACAAAGTTTGTTGGCTCAAAAGGGCTAAACTCTAGTCAAGAGGTCAAGAGTGCAAGAAAATTTGGTCGAAAAAGTGACAAAATAAAACAAGAGATGGAGCCAAGCAGAAGTAAGGTAGAATTACTGATGTCTTCAGATATCACTGACAATACTAACATGATGCTAACTAATCAAATGCTCAAGGGAATAGACCAATCTGAAAACAACACAGTGCCTATCTCTACTTTGAATCAGCATAAAATTGAAAGCCCTTCAAGTTGTTCACTTTTGCTCGACACTTCAAATGTGTTTAAAGAGACCAAGAAGAATACTGAAAAGTTAAAATTTTTAGATCACAAGATAGAGTCCTCTTCCGATTCTTCTTCTAGTGTTAAATCCCATCCATCTCTACTCTGTGCAATGTTGGTCGGCGGTACGGAAGTTGCTCATACCTATGCACAGGATCGTGTCAGGTATAAACCTCATGCAGATGAAATATCTGACTCGGATACAGAGACATTGAGAGTTTCTCCACATAGTGTCACTTTAACAAACTATGCCAAATTTGGCAATTCTGTGTTTGATTATTGTAAAACTCAGTCAGAATCTGCAAATCCTGGAGCTGTCAAAGAACAAAACTTTTCTAAAAAAGACATTGTGATAGGGAGGAGTGATTCTTGCAAGAACAATGACTTTACAAATACAGGGTCCATTGATCCAGAGTATGTTGATTCAGAAGGCTCTCTCAGTGGTCAAAGTGCTAAAGGTGTGTTTAGTGGTAAATCTATATCAATTAAAACTAAGAAATTGAATATTGACTTATCTTCCAAACTAAAGCTGGTCAATGAGAATGTGTTGAAACTGCTAGACATTGATGCAAAAGATGGATTTCTTCCCATGCAACCTGAAAATACTGGCCCCAGTGATACTTCTTTACATTTGGTGGAAACCCAATCAGAAGAAAATATTAAAAGTGGCCTGTATGATCTCATTGACAATCTGGGTCGCAGACTTAAAGATTCCAAAGATACTATTCCATACTCCACACCTGTGGATGTAGAACTTGTTCAGAAACTTTTAAAGTCATGTCCAAAGTCTAAACCTAATATTCTGATGGTTGGGGCAGCAGGGAAAGTGGAGAATATTGAGAACATTTCAAATGAAAACAACTCAATGGAAACGGAACCTGGGAAAATTCAATTAAATGTACCTGAAAATATCACTGAAAATTCAACTCAAATGAGTAAAGATAATGATGAGGTCTCATATCCACCATCGGAATGTGTGGATCTAACAGCAACGCAACTGCTAACAATAAGGGATAATTCAGCCTCTGTAGCACAAAATAGCAAAGAAGAAACCCCATCTTCTTCACAGTCATCCATAAATACATCCTCTCCAAGCTTGAATGACAGTCTATGTGAAATAGATTTAGATCTTCTCACTGCGACTGCAACCAACGCTATAAACTATGTGAAAACCACACTTCAGGAATCTGTGCCAGACAAAAAGCAACCAGGATTACCAAATGACTCTCAGGAAATAAAATCAGTGCATGCCCAAAGTGAATCTGACAACAGCCTTAAACGAACATTTCAAAAATCTAAAACATTTGATGGCAATGAAGCTGGATTTCTATTATCACACAATCAAGGTGGATCTTTAAGAAGGATTAACAGTAGTCCACAAATAAATTTGAAAATTTCAACTTCCCCATTTCTTCCAGCAACTTTACTAAATGCTGGTAAAGAAACACAGGTGAAATCTAAACTTGGCAGCAAGATACCTGTACCTGGTACAAGTTACAACATTCGATTATCTAAGAGGACTTGGAGAATGCCAAGAACTATTGTTGAGCCAAAACCATTATCTATACTCTCTGAGTTGGAGGAACCTTCTTCCCAACCTAAGAATGTATTTATATGTCCCAATCTTCAAAAATATTTAAGTGTTCCATCTAACAGAATGATTGTGCCAACAGAGAAAAGAAATGAAATGCAAGAAATTGATGCTAAAGCTAAGGAAAAAGAAGAAGCTAGACAAATTATGATGAAAGAAAGAGATGAAAGAGAAAAAAAAGTAGAAGATGAAATAAATACTGAATTCTCAAAATTTGAGCCAGATTTTGATGAAATAGATGGAATTCTTTTTATGTCATTTTCTAATGAAATAGAACTGAAGGCTCATGTCAGAGTAGAGAAAACTTTGGAGTGGGACAAAGATGACACCATGCTGAGAATTTCTAGAGCAAAGGCTTTTGAGGAAGCAAAGGCGCACAATGAAGACATGGGAGATTTTAAATTGAAACACCTCAGGGGACAACATATGCGCTGGAAAAAATACCGTCGCCTGTACAGTGATGAAGTAAAAATGCTGCAAGATGCTAAGAAGAAAGGCATTCCAATAGATGTTTTGTTACCTCAGAAGAAGACATCTGATATCACTAAGATTAAAGGGTGGAAGAAGAGACTTGCTACCACACCAAGCACACCTGCCGAGAGAATGGATAATGAATACGAATTAGATGATGATTATTTTTATTTGGATGAGAGCCCAGAAGACTTAAAATCTATCTTGACTGAAGATTTTGATAATTCTGTAAATACTCCGTCTATAGAAAATACTGCTGCATCATCGAGATCAAAGCGACGACAGGGTTTCAGCCACCAGAAAGCACACAGACAGTTGTTTAGAGAGTTACGCATGGATTGGGAGGACAGAATGATTCATCGTAAACTTGGTGGCTGGTCCCTTAAAGGGAACCGACCAAAAGCATTTTCTGGCGCAGCCAAAAAGAGGCAGCAAAAGAAAACAAAGGAAAACACAGAAGATTCAGTAACTCCGGACACAAAAGATGGAACTTTAGACTTGAGCGCTGGAGATGCTGAGCCTGAGATGTTTCTTGACATCAAAGATTCTTTTGAAAGTCCTGAAGACAATGACAATGATATTAAAAAACTATCTGATTCGATAGAAGACAAAGATTGTTGTGAAATGAAGCACTCCTGTGATATAGCTAAGAAAAAGAAGATGACAAAGTTGATTTATCCCTTGGTATGTATTACTTTACAGTTTAAAATGAAGTTTAAATGAAATACTGTTAAAGGGCATTTTTAAATGTAAATATCTTTGGATGTTCTTTAATGTCAAAGACATTTTGACCATAAAATAAAACCCTTTTATGACTTAAAAAACATAATAATATATACTACATGGATAAATTATCAATCCCTTTTCAGCTGACTGAAAGAATGGCTAGAAATGCTTTAAAGACACTTGAGGTTGGTGTCATTGGTAGAAGTGTGCGGAAAAAAAACAAGAAAGAGCGGCAAAGTTCCAGCAACATTCCTGCACTGACATTAATTGCATTACCTAAAACACCACCAGTTGTCTCATTGGGAGAGGAAAACATCTACACTCCTCTCAGTAGTGCTGGAGCGACTGTTGGATCATCGCCATGTTCTTCTTTAAATACCCCTCAACAAACATCACAGACATCTTTAGCGTCAACTGTCAGCACCCCACACGAGATAGACCAATTAGAGGAACCAGTCATGGAGGGTGTGGAAATAACTACTGACAATATTTCTAGTCCATCCATTGATTCTTCCTCTATCAAATCTTGTAGTAAACCAGGTCAGTTAAGTCCAAATTTTTTTTTTTTTTAAACACATTAATTTGAACCAAATTATTAATAAAGGGATGGCCATTTGAGGACCTCTGATTTTGTCTGTAATTCATTTACAGGATTTTACTTTGAAGCAGCTCACATTGGCCTATCCCCCGCAACTTCCCTAAGAAAATAAAAATTGTGTTTGAACCTTTGGAGTATGAACCAGAGCAAAAATTCTATTGAATGTGTGAATTACCAGAGCTCATTTTGAATTTAACATAGACCTTTAAAATAATATTTTTTTATCGAAATTAAGAAATAGACAGGTAGCAACTACCTTTGTTTAGACCAGCGGTTCTCAACCTGTGGGTCGTGACCCCTTTGGGGGTCACACGACCCTTTCCAAGGGGTCGCCTAAGACCATCTGAAAACACATATACTCTACAACTATAAAGTATCCTAGAAAATTAATTTTGTTGTTGGGGGTCGCCACAACATGAGGATATGTACTAAAGGGTCGCGGCATTAGAAAGGTTGAGAACCACTGGTTTAGACAGTAAATAAATGAGATGTTTAAATTATAAAGTATAATCCATCAGTTATTTTGTGATAATTTCTTGTAGTTTCTTTGTTGAAGCTATATGATTAAAAATTTATTTCTTAAAATCCAGGTTGTCGTTATGGCTGTATTTGTCATCTATGTTCTGTGGGTGATGTTTCAGCACCACCACCAAGTCCCAAAGTTAAACCTGCAACTCTGTCTTGTGATAAAGAATATTGTCGTCTAGGGTGTATCTGTGATAGTATAGATCCAGAAAAGCCTATACCTAACTCCCCTCACTGCGGGAAAACATCTTGCATGTTACAGTGTGTCTGTCCTGAACCTGTTTGTCATGATGGTAATGACGACATTCCATACCTTCCATCCATGAAACGGCGACCTAAACCAGGAGAACGGTTTTCCAATCTTCCACAACGGGAAAGAACTCACCGCGCTTCCAAAAATTTAGATGCTATTACTAGAAAAGCAATGATGCTCTATGAAACCAGTGAAATTTACTGTGAAAAAGTTGACAGAGTTAAGAAGAAGGTAATTTCAAAATTCAATTTTTCATATATTTTTTCTTGCCAGTGCATTCTAGTAAAGAATTAAATTTAATAATTTGAATGTAATATATTGCTTTTATAAAGTGTGTTTACTTAGTTGTATGTATGTGCTAGTATCATCTCTCTTGCTATCACAAAAATCTGAAATTATTAGATATGTAAATAAAAATTAATTTATAGCCCAAATTATTAAAATTTTTATGTTACTTAATTTTGGGTGTGTTTAGATTAATACATTTATGTGCAGACTTTTAGTCTCCTGGATAACAATTTATTTTTCTTCCACCTCTATGTACCATATGGAAAAAAGTGGTGCATGCATCAATGTTTGAGAAAAAGTGGTCTACTGCTAATGTAAATAAACTCTCAATTTTATAATAAATTTCAGCCTGACCTTAATGGGAGTCCAACCGCTACACCTCTGGTCAGTCTGTGCCCAGTGACTGGCTTTCAGGCTTTTCAAAATGGCAACACTTCAGCCTCTCATCTCAGCCCTAATTTGAGCATTGAACTGCTTGCAGAATCTGATGAAGATAGCTGTCATAGTGCTACACCAAGTTTGTTATTTACCTCAAATATACCTCAGGCTGGATACATTAGCAGAGAGGTAATTAAATATGCCACTAGATGGCAACTGGAATTTGAAAACTTAATTTCAAAATACAAGACACTAGATCACCTCATTGAGGGGAAGTAACTCACACATTACAAGTATTCTTATTTTGCACTTTGTTCTCTCCTCTTGTGTCTGCCTACCCACATTTATAGCACTTTCTGAAGGTTTTTTTGGGGAAATCATTTCCCCATAATACTTAAAATATATTTAAATGGTTTAATTATTGCATTTCTGCATACATCTTCAAGTTACAGATAAATTCTAAATTTTTTTATCAGCAGTTGCAAAGCAGTCAAAAGGTGGCCAGGCCATCATTTGTGCTTGATGATGTCAGGCAAACTTTGCCTAATTTAGAACCTTCAGCCCATAAAAGGTTTGTTGTGTTATAAATTCGTTGGCTTAAGACAAAAATAATAACAATTGAACAGCATACTGTTTTAATTATGGTAAACAAATAAATATATCTATTAATAACGAGGGATCAAAATATATTTTATTCCATGACATTTTTCTATTTTGGGACATAAATTTTATAAATAAATTTTAGGAATGAAATACCAGTAAAACTGTTAATTTTAATTGGATTCACTTACATGAAAGGGAAGAGTATATTCCTTGCACCACTGCCCTAGCAATAAATTTAAACAGTAACTGAATTATGTATGGTGCAATTTTTAGATAGTAGGGTGTTATTTAAAGGGAAACTACCTGCTATTTCAGAATGACGCAGGGTACAAACTACACTATTATAATTATATGTAGAGATATACAAATTTGATTTTAAGATTGTTAATAATTATTTATTTTTCACAGAAAGAGAAAAAGTCACCCGTTGTCCAATGAAATATTCAGCTCCTCAACATGTGCAAGGACACAACCTTATAAACATCTTTGTCTACCGCGAAATAAAAAGTCAACAAGCGGTAATGTGTCTGCAAGCACTGATATGTTGATGACTTCTGAGACATCTATTGATAATATTACACATGAGTGTGTCTCAGACCCTGCAAAAACTAAAGGCTTTCAGACAATTGATGTTGATGATGAACCACAAGAAAAACTCCCCAAAATAGCTTCTGTTAAGACCCTTGCACAGAATGATTTGACGGCATCACAGTGGGAAGATATGGCAGCAGAGAATCCCAGAAGTATATCTCAGGCTCCTGAACATGGCACAATGGCCGGTAACATGACTCAGTCATCAAACCCATCTAGGCATAAACCGGCACATCCAGATAGTTCTGACAGGTGCAGTGGTTACTTTGGACAAACGAGACAACATTACGGCTGGCACACTTCCATGGTGTGTCTCAAAGCCAAGTCCCCTCCCTGTCCACAAGAACACAGTGAGGACGATGTCCAGGAGGAAGACGAGGTCAAGCTTCTTGAATTTGCAGCCAATTGCAATTGGGAAGGAGCCAAGAAAGAAATTTTAGGTAAAGTGGCTCAGTGTTTAACAAGAGGCCAATACCCTCAGCCTCGTACCATGAACGTTTGTGAGTTTGTTGTGGAAATTTTACCAAAAGCTCACCAACCAAGTCTTATTCCTCCTGAACTGAGATCAAAGCTGCCAGTTCAGATGTATTCCATCCGTGTGCGAATAACAAGAAGAGAGCACATGAAGAAAGAACAGTCAGATATACATCAGGTTATTGATCTCAGTGAGTCCTCCCCAAATAAAGGAAAGGGAGCCAGACATGCTTCAGAAACTGTCACACGAAGCCTTAATGAACAGTTATACCCTTCAAATACCCATCCCATCACAGCCATCAACAATTCACCAGACCAGGCTAATTCAACATCTGTTGGCATATCAGGCCTTAGCAAATTGTGCATAACTAACTCAGCCCAGAAAAGTTCATGTGTTGTGGTGAAAGGTGAACCTCATTTAAAACCAGGAAGTGTTTACCATAATAGGAGGTCAAGTCTAGATTCAGCTCCAGTGATCTGTCTTGATGACTCACCATCAGCAACTTTTGGCTCACCAACGCTGAATGTTGTGAGAAGGAGAGGCTCATTTATGCAGCTTAGGTTAGCAGGAGCTGCAGCATCAGGCATGGGGGAAACTCCCAGCAATGGAAGTCTTACAACTGTAGGATCTGCAGCAACCCCCACGGGTGTTTCTGTGAGTAACAGCAAACCACCCTCACATGGCGCAACTCAAGTTGTTGTCAGCCCCAAAGATGTCAAGTATGTTAAGATTCCTGGTAAAGATGGAGTGGTAGAAGTTATTGTTGGTCCGTCGGATAAGAAACTGATTAGACTTACAAATAAACAAATGAAAGTCATACCCGGGCAGCATGTGAACTTACCAGTATGTGGGAGCAATAATTTTCCTTCTCAATCTCTTCTAAAAACTCACAGCAAACCAGTAGAGTCACATCTGTCAGGTGCTCACAAAATTCAGGAATTTCATCAGAGGACATCAAATATTCCAAACAGATCATTAATACCAACAAGCATGCTATCAACTCCACATGAAAAATGTTTACAATCAGGTACAGCAGAAGGGATTCAAACAAAGACACCCAACAGCAATGATGAAATGATCATGGTGTTTGATGCAGCACACATTAAGGCTTTGCAAAACTCTAAAGATATCGCTAAAAATCCAACTGTACAACTGGCCAATTCCTCAGTCAAGCCTAATTCTTCAGTGGAAGGGGCTTTTGATCAGAAGCACACCCATTCTGCTGGCTCTCAAACATCTATACATCAAGATAAAATAAACGTCTGTGATAGACCATGCTTCAAGCCATTAGACAATTCTAAACATTTTTCAGGAAATGAAACTAATTCTGACAAGATTACAGTAGCCCCATCTAGTCTTTCAAACCAGTTGCCTTTTGGAGTTGATGTTTCTACATCTAATTCATCGAAATTACTTTCACACGAACTCCAGAGCTTAAAAGTAGCATCAAAGACAGAAAAAGATTCCATCAATTTTGTTGATGCATGCCCTAAAGATTGTGTGGATGAAAGTGGTGCAAACACCCATCACAGTGCTTTGACTGTCAGTCCCTCTTCATGTGACAAAATCCCAGCTTCTGCTTTAAAACTGAATGAAAGAGATAATAGCATCATGGCTACAATTCCATCCAAAACATCCAAATCCGTCTCAAAAGCCTTTGGACCTAGTAGTTTGCTATTACCTTTAACTTCTGCTAAACACATCGGTGACTTTGCTCCTGGAAGCTCTAAGAGAAATGCGTCCTATTTGTCAGAAATATCGCAGCATCCTAAGAAACCTCGAGTGTCAGCTGAAAATTCTCTTAATATTGACGAAGATAGTAATGTTTCCCTCTGCAGTGTATCTGATCTCCACATAGCTGCTGCAAGTCCTGTTAGTTTTGTGGACAGACCCAAAAGTGTCTTGTCAACGTCCATTTCTACAGCATCAACCGATGATTTTCTAATAATGCTGAGCTCTGAAGTAAGTTGACATTTTAATTAATGATAGGGGCTGTCCATATATTAAGTAGCATACATGATATAACATGTTTCTCCTCACCTAGCGCAATTCCCCCTTTCCCCTTTATCAAATGCCTTTGAGAACTTAACATAACTACACTTCTTGGTAAATATCTTTAAATTTAATTTTCTACATCGGTAATATTTATATCAACAAAATAGTGTACTGTTTTTTGCATTTGTCAAATTTCTTCACTTATAGCCAGTTTGATCTAATGCATAATTATCCCGTGTTACAATTAATATTTCTGGTTTCTTATAAAGTAAACATATGTTATTGGGCATATCAGCACCAGCAAGAAAAACACATGCTTTTTTTTTTTTTTTAATCATAATTATAACATTAGTGTTTTAAGCTTCTGTTAATCGTAAACATGTGTCTGAACCCCTAACATATGCATCCATACAAAAACTGAATCCTAACCTCCTCCCCCAGTATATACATAATATATTGATGGCCCCACATATTTTTTAATTGATTCTGTGAGGGGGGAAAAATTATGAGTTGATTTATTTTAGCCTTTTAAATAGAATAACTTATTTATTTGTATTCATAAGTATGAAATTAGCATTGGTGGTTAAATAGGAACAGAATTGATGGTGTTTGTCTTGTCGGAAAACTTTGTCCTCGACATGACAACATTGTGACAATCTGAAGCTAGAAAACAAAGTAGGTATACTAAAACTTTCCAGCAGAAAAAATGTCCTATTTCAAACCAATTCAGCTGTAAAAAAAAAGTCAAAGTTGTTTACAAATTAAAGGAAAATTCAATATTTTCTTAACAGAAGAATAACATATGAAGAGATACTCTTACCAAATAAAAGAGCTTCCCACTTTTCAGGAAGATGTTGATGTAGGAGAAAATGACATCCCTGCTGCTGTTAAAACAAAGGGAGAAAAGCCAGAAAGAGCCCTGGAAAATGATCATGTCAGCTTGTATGCTAAAGAGAACAAATTGGTCAGTTTACTTAATTAGCTAATTGAGGGAGAAAAAAAAGACTGATTTAAAAAATAGTTTTAGATTTTTATTATTTTGCAAAGGTTTGAAATTCTCAAACAAGGCGAAATAAAACTAATTAAATGTATCAATTAACTCAAAATCACCATAAGCTTTCTATATTTCACCAATGAATTGTCCCTGGAGCATCACATATACTTCAACCTAAACATATTAAAAATCTAGACAAACTTTAACCAAGACATACTTAAAACTTAAGTTATATTTATTAATTTTTTTATATTCTTGTCACGGTTTGTCTTTATTTTTGCTTACTAGCTTTTCTGGAAAATTAGAAAATAATTTTGAGATATTAAAATGTCCAGGGATATTTTTAATACCTTAACCTCTTAAAACAGTCACTGCTTTCCAAAGAGCACCCAATGACCTAACAAGTGCACTGTGAAATAGGGCATATTTTTTAAATTTACATCTTCAGTCACAATGTTTAGTGAAAAGCAATCAATTTTTGAAAAACTACAAACAAGAAGAAATACTTCATCAATTTCACTTGACTTAATCACAATAGTCAGTTGTTAAAATCTCCTGAACCTGATTCAACTAAGACCCCAGGGAAACTGAAAGCTATTTTAATTTCAAAGTAAAAGTAAAGAGAAACTACTTAAGCAGTCTATAAACTTATTTATTGTAGAATGTTATCTAGTTACCATTTGCAAAAGCTTCTCCCAACAGTTATAACTTAGTGTATCACTGGTTTGAACTTTTGAACCAAGTTGGTGTAATATTACGTTATGAAATTATTTAACATTTGTGGCCCCAAGTAAGGATGCCATGGCTCCTCAGGGCACTACGGCACACAGTTCGGGAGCCTCTGCCTTAACAGCTTGACGATATGATATGCATTAAGAATAATAACTTAGTGCTAAAAATGTGTTTTGTATTACACATAAATGCTTATCTAAAATTATGATCATTAATTTTTTATATCAATTTACTTAATTTATTGTAATGTCTGTCTCCAAAAGACAATGATGTAATGTTACTAGTGAAACTACCAGAGACCTGATTTTTTTTTTTGTCACTCTCTCTCTCCATCACAAACACACATACACACCCACCCCCCTCTTTCCAAGTAGCTGGTTGACCAAGTGGAATGTCAAAAAATTTACAATTTATTTTATGATCATATTAATGGTAGAATTAAAAAGTAATATGTACACGATATGAAATTTGAAAACAGTATTTTGAAGAATTTATTTACAAACGATTTGTTTAAAATTTAAATCAAAAGTATAAATCATATAAAGTAATGGATGGGATTTAATTTTTAAATATTTTAATTTTCCTCACCTTAACTCTCCTCTATTTTTGACAAAAATTATATTTATTATTTAATTTCATAGTGAAACTTAATGTTATCAAAACAAGTAATGTGTGTATTGGTGAGAAAATGAAGTACAATTTAAATGAACAGTTTTAGATAATATTGTGCAGTCATGAACTGTTGTTTTAAAAAGTGATTTTTAAACCTACTATTTTCAGCAAAGTTTAAAAAAAAATTAAATTAAGCTTTAGTTTTAGCAAACCAAAATTGGTTGATCTATATCGTCAATACTGTCATTATTTGTAGCTTTTCAGTGTACTTATCTATAGTAGATTTATACAGATTATGGTGTGACTTTCATTAATTCAACATAACTAAGAAAATAAGGTGCTCAGCTTCACCATACAAAAAAAAAAGGGGTAATTAGTTGTTAGTGTCTTGGTTAGTGAACTGACATCTTTTATGACTATGTAATACAAATAATAATGCACAGTTTTCATACACAGTTGTATGTAATTCTTAATCATGTACTGTGGGCGTTCATTTTAAAATCAAATTTTTTTATTCCAAATGTATTAAACATGCCATAAAACATAATAACTAATCACTGATTGTGGAAAAACTGGGGGGGGGGGGGGGGGGGGAGTGTGATGGAGTTCTTACAACTAGTCTTTGGAAAAGTTATGCTTCGTCACACAAAAAGAATTTGGACTGAACAGACTTTGCTGAGTGATCTGTTATTAGAGTAATTTTTGTAGATTATGCTAATGAGTACAAACCTGGCTTTGTAAATTCTAGTTAATGTCTATAAGATAGTTGAATGTATTCAGGGATTATATTAACAAATATTTTTTAGACAGGCTAGAACCTACTTTAAGGAGTTTTAATATGTTAGCAATGAATGAGACCTTTGGGTATTATGATTAACTGAGACCTACATTCAAGTGGTATCTGATACAACATATTACTGTGCAATGAGAAACTTTAATGAGCTTTTTGAAAATCTTAATGTAAGTGAAACTTTGACTTGGACCAGGACTGAAAAATTCAAACAGTTAGTCTCTGATATAACCGAAAATTGCAAATGAAATATATTTAACATTCCAATAATTAAATCTTGAGGAGGGGAAATATTTGTTCAATTTCAAAGAGCCAAAATTAAATATGCAGTCAGAGCCTCATGAAACCTTTTGAATAACATGAATTTTTGTAAAATGGGGTTCTCCATTATGTGCTTACATTTACATGCCTAGTTTTCAATACATCATTCTGTCTTGTCTGCAGATTGCTGAGCATCAAATGTCTGGAAAAACACACAGGAAAACAAGAGATAAAAACCTTGTCAGGCTTGAACATCACAATAAACTGTAAGTGTGCTCAAAGGTTTTTTTTGGAAGAGCTGTTTTTAAATGTTAAAAATTTGTTTAACTCTTTTCGTTTTTCTTTGAGCTCCTTAGTTTGAACAAGTATATATATATATTATATTGTTGTTCGTCCGTCGAAGTCGACAAGGACCATCGAATCATCCGGTTAGGGCTGGGCGGGGGGGTTGGGATTACGGTGAGCTCTTAGGTGGCTTGTTAGACCGATCCTTGCACGGAATAATCTATGACACCGTGGGCATGGAATAGTTGCTTCAGACGATGACCTAATGTTGCTCTTTCGGACAAGCCTGCGTGTCTCAGCTGTGGTTATTCTCTTAGCTTCATGGGATTTAGCCCCCTTCTTGACAGCAGCTCTCCATCTGGCTCTGTCCTGGGCTGTCTGCACCCATTGAGTAGTGTTTATGCTGAAGGCCTTTAGTGCTACTTTCAGTGAGTCTTTGTAACGCTTTCTTTGGCCTCCTTGGGAGCGCTTGCCTATCGTGAGTTCTCCAAAGAATATTTGTTTCGGGAGCCAGTGGTCTGCCATACGGGCTACGTGTCCCATCCAACGGAGCTGAGACTGCATCAGAGTGGTGAAGATACTAGGTAGGTTCGCTCTAGCGAGGACCTCGGTGTCGGGGACTTTGTCTTGCCACCTGATGTCATACGGGCTACGTGTCCCATCCAACGGAGCTGAGACTGCATCAGAGTGGTGAAGATACTAGGTAGGTTCGCTCTAGCGAGGACCTCGGTGTCGGGGACTTTGTCTTGCCACCTGATGTCGAGGAGTTTCCTGAGGCAGGTAGTGTGAAAATGATTCAGTTTCTTGGCGTGACGCTGGTAGACAGTCCACGTTTCACATCCATAAATCAGTGTCGGGAGGACTGCTGCGCTATAGACCTTGAGCTTTGTTTCTCGACTGATACCTCTCCTGTCCCAAACAGTGCTGCGGAGCCTGCCAAATAGGGCACTAGCTTTTGCGAGTCTGCCATTCATTTCATCATCCATGACGACAGATCTAGAGAGGGTGCTGCCCAAGTAAGTAAATTTATCCACCGGGTTGAGACGCTGTCCACTGATGATGATGTTGGGTTCATCGTAGGGCTTACTGGGAGCTGGCTGATACATCACCTCAGTCTTCTTTGTGTTGATTGTGAGGCCAAAGTTATTGCAGGCCTCTGAGAAGATATCAACACTGTGTTGCATGACGGCTTCTGATGGAGCATTAAGGGCACAATCGTCTGCAAACAGAAGCTCGTTGATCGTGGTATGTTTGACCTTGGTTTTAGCTTGAAGCCTCCTAAGGTTAAATACTGATCCATTTTGACCGTTGTCCTGTACTCGGGCCATCATACCATCATGCAGCTGACGGATGATGTTTGTGAACTTGTCTGGGCATCCGTATTTCTTCATGATTTTCCACAAGCCAGCTCTATTGACCCTGTCAAAGGCCTTATTCAAGTCGATAAATGTAGTATATAGGTCTGTATTTTGTTCCTGGCATTTCTCTTGAAGCTGTCTAGCAGCAAACACCATATCGATGGTTCCGCGTTTTTTGCGGAAACCGCATTGACTTTCGGGTAGGAGACCTAGCTCCAGATGTGCATTCAGGCGGTTCAGAAGGGCTCGGGCCAAGATCTTGCCTGCAATGGACAGTAGTGAAATTCCGCGGTGATTGTCGCATGTCTGGCGGTTACCTTTGTGTTTGTACAGGTGGATGATTGAGGCATCCTTGAGGTCTTGTGGTACAGTTTCCGTCCGCCAGATGATTTGGAATAAGCCCAATAGCTTATCCGTCAGCGCTGGTCCACCCTCCTTGTAGATTTCGGCAGGAATCATGTCGGGGCCAGGTACTTTGCCATTGGACATTTGGCGGATCGCTGTCTGTATCTCATCAAAAGTTGGGACGGCGTCCAGTGAATTGTTCATTGGGACCTGGGGGAGTCTTTCAATGGCCTCATCATTAATGATGGAAGGTGTATTGAGCACACTTTCAAAGTGTTCCGCCCATCTTTCCAAGATTTTCTCTTTGTCTGTAATGAGCGTAGAACCATCAGCACAAAGGAGAGGGGAAGAGCCTGAGGTGGAGACACCATAGATTTCTCTCAGGCCACGGTAGAAGTTTTTCATGTCTTTCTTGTCTGCAAAGCCCTGTATTTCATCAGCTTTTGAATTCAACCAGGAATCTTGCATCTGGCGCAGTTGTATTTGGACCTTGCTGCGGATGCCCCTAAGTGCAGCTGTCTTTGCTGTTGACGTTGGATCATCATGGAGGGCCTTGTACGCTCTGCGTTTTTGCTCAAGAAGAATTTGGATAGCTGTGTTGTTTTCGTCGAACCAGTCCCTGTGTTTCCTCGTAGAGGGTCCGAGGCGCTCAGCGGCTGTATTGTAGACCATCTCACGAATCGTGGTCCACGCTTTTTCCGCGTCCTGGTTGTGCATGTGTGATTGTATCAAGGCGTTGATCTAGGCTGTCAACAAAACTTTGTCTCACATCAGGGATATTCAGCCTATTTATGTTGAGGCGTTTCGGAACTTTCGTGGCCTGAGGTCGTCTCTTAGATTGGATATGAATTTTCATCTTTGAGACGATGAGGCGGTGATCCGTCCAGCATTCTGCGCCACACATGGCCTTAGTCACCCTTACGTCCTGGCGGTCCCTATTTCTGACTATGACATAATCAATTAGGTGCCAGTGTTTAGAACGGGGGTGCATCCAGGAGGTCCGGTTGCGCGTTGGCAGGCTGAAGGTGGTGTTCGTTATTAGAAGGTCATGTTCAGCACAGGTCTGCAGTAGCAGTAGGCCGTTGCTGTTGCACTGACCAA
>CAXITT010000753.1:177752-202998 GCA_964033795.1 Lymnaea stagnalis | reverse complement strand
CGGGCGCCCATGTTGGTACTTAAATTTGAATGCTCCATATAACGCTCCCCATCATAGCGCTCTATCCCCCCTCACCCTACTACAGCACGACCCACTAGAACACAAGTGAGTCTTGACTACAGCGACCATACAGATCATGACGAAGGCAATAAGGTATACAAACTTCCATGTCTATTTAATGACAGTACCGAACTGTGAACATCTATGGGGAACAAAAAAAAAAAAACAACAACAAAACAAAAAACAAAACAAAAAACAACAAAATAAATTTAGAATTTCCAAAAAGATTACGATAACAAAATACAAGAAAAACAAATTCTCCTTGTTACGCTGTAGAAAGTACATTGTTTTGCAATAAGCCTTTAATTAATTTAAAAAAAAAAAAGCCCTGCATTGGAAGGCTAAAATATTTCTGGAGGTTCTTCACAATCCAATTATTTTACGTGGACTTTGCACTGATAAACAAATACGTTGCACAACCCAACGGATATGATTTATACGCTTACGCTACATATAACTTAGGCTCTATTTTACTAGGCCTAGGCTAGTTACTTTGTAGCTATTATTGACTTATTTTTTCGGAAATCTAGTTTTCTAAAGTCACGCTCATGTCATTTTGTTGCCGATAAATTAGGACGACTTTTGACGACAACGACATTTAGTTAATTGTTCGTTTTAAGAAATGAAAAACATGTTTTATAGATCATTACGCGTTTTATTCAAACATGTAAATTGTAAAACACAATTTTTCATGGGAATTGAAAACGAATGCTTTTTTCGCTCTTATTCTTCAAAACAACCAACCCAAAATTACACCATTGTGAAGACTTCCGAATATTTCCGATTATGTTAGCGGATGATCGGACAGAACGCGAGCATTACAAATTTGTTTTGTTACCGCTGGCGCTAATCTATGTATTTCCGTGTCCGAAAGGGCTTGTCGAAAACCTCCTATCACCAGACTCAGGCAACAGTCCGCACTGCAATTATGTACTTCGAATTAATTGTCTTGATTTCGTGAAGTTAAATCAGACAGGTCAGATACAGGATTAAATAATCTATTATATGGAATTTATAAGGGACTCAGGGACTGCATTCAAGCTGTAGAGGTTTGAATGAAAATGAAAAAAACAAGACGCCTTCATCATTAGACAAAACATCACGCATTATTTATTTACATTCTGATAAAAATTAAAAAAACGAAAGATTGGAAATAAATTGATAAGTTGTCTTGAAAAAAAATAATAATTTGATTTCACCCTTAATTAATGACGAAGTTACTCGGGAATCGTCGGTTACTTCCGGCCTTACTCGGGAATTCACGAGTATTTTTTAAAGACTGCTGCATCATGGGAGTTTATTAGCTCAAACCGGTTACCAACAGCCAGATGACCTACAAAACACTTTGAAAATAGAGGAAAACAGTAGATTTTGTAAATATATTCTGTTGCAAACATTTAGAAGCGATTTATTTGAGTTTCTGGGTAAGTTTATGTGTGAATTAAAGCCCATTTAAGCGTTGTAAGGTGCGTCTACGGGCGATAACCTCAACTCTCACCGCCCATACCAAGTTGTCCTCATCGCATCTAACAACATGGCGAAATTATGTGCCCTTGGTCCAGGGGGGACAATTTTCTCTTTTCGTTTTGTTTTAGGAGCAATTGGGAATAGGCCTGGATACTCTAAATTCGTTTTGAGCTGATATTATTATTGCTCATTGTGTCCTGTACAACTTGCTTATTTTGGTCATTGAAAAGGCCAGTATAGACGCTTGCAAATGGCGACCGGAAAAATGGCGGACCAGCTTTGGCATGAATTGGTCTACTCGTCTTATTCATGGATCGCAATGCATCAATACTACATGCATTACCCGTCGGGTCCATCCATGAATATCTCCTTTAAAAAATATTTCTAAAGTAGGCATAAAGCTATTGAGCTTAGGTTAATGTAAAGGTTTCCCAATTTAAATAAAAATAAAATTTTAGTAGCAGGGTTTTCTCATTTATTTGATTTATCCATTAAATTTAGGCCTACACTAACTATTCACTACACTACTAGTACTACTAGTACTGGCCCTTACTGGGGTTTAAAATAATCAAAAAAAAATTGCTCTGCCATTTATTTTTTATTGTTTGACCTGGCTTAAGTCACTAAGACAAACTCAAATAAGTAAGTGCCACACTTGACTTTCCCTTCAGTTTCTGTTTACTTTGTGGACATATTGAGTTTCATATTATTGATATTACATATTGCTTTTTTTCATTACTTTCAATTTCTTTGTAGCATAATTTTTAAAAAATCTCATGTAACCCTTTCTATCATTCTCATTTGATCCCATCTACCACGATCTGAGAATGGCAGGAGAAGGGTGGGCAGGGGAGTTCAGATGAGAGCTGTACTGTAGGATTACGGGGAGAAGTGGTTCGGAAGAGGTTAGGTAGGGGCAGTGCATACTCTTACAGCATTTAGACTTGGATCGACAGGTGGCACACGACCAGGGCTATAAAACGAGGCTGCTGTTTGTGTAATTTTTAGTTTTTGCTTAGAAAACAGTTTTAACTTTAAACAGTTTTTTGTAAACATTAATTTTCATTGTCAAAAAAAGTAAATAATTGTTTTTTGTCTATAATTTAAATATAATTTTAACTATAAAAAATAGAGAAAAAAAATATATATATAAAGATACTTTTAAAAAAAAAAGACTTTCTATCAAAGTCCGTGCATAAAATATTTTAAAAAATAAAAAGCGATATTTCTGCTCTACAGTAGTCTACACTCATGCACAGATTTTCTTTGTGTAATGCATTTTAAGAAAATTTAAATTATTTTCTACTTTTTAGTACGGGTATGCCTAAAAATGTCTTTGATAGAGTGTATTTTTTTAAAAGTTTGTTAAATATTTTACTTACTATTATTACTGCTAAGGTTTGTCTGTAATGATGTAGCCTGTGGAACTGTGCTTTGGGAGGAATTGTTAAATAAGTAGGCCTACAACTGTACTGTTTTTATTATTTTTGGGAATTATTTTTTGAACCAAAATACCTACATTAGTGATGATGTATGAAGAGGATGTCTAATTTTCTTTTTTTCTTTGATGAATTTTGTTGATGAGGATAAGGGGAAGGGGATAAAATGACATTATAATGAATGTCCCCCAAGGTACATTATTATGCATATAGTTCATTAAGTATAATTGAGTGAACATAGGCCGGGTCATAGTTAATTAAATTCACTTCTTCTTATGCCTTTCTACCCCGTCTGGGGCATAGCCCGTCTACAAGAACTTTCCACTCATCACGGTCCTGTGCTTTCCTTTCCAATTGCTTCCAGGTGTATCCCATATTTTGCGTGTCAGCCTCTAGCTCGCGTCTCCATGTATTCTTAGGCCTTCCTCTCTCTTTCTTTTTCCCTGTAGTTTCCATGTTAGGCCTTGTCTGGTGGTGCTATCTGGGGGTTTTCGGGGCGTATGCCCTATTCATCTCCACCTTTTCTTTGTGATATCTTCATCAATGGGCACCTGGTGTGTCCTTTCTAGTAGATCTTTGTTATTGATAGTATTTGGCCTTTTGATTTTCAGGATCTTTCTAAGGCATGTGTTTATGAATGTCTGCACTTTCTGCATAAGGCTCACTGTTGTTTTCCAAATTTCTGTACCATATAGTAGGACTGTTTTGACATTTGTATTAAAGATTCTGACTTTGGTTTGCAGTTTCAGCTCCTTCGACTCCCATATTTTCTTTAATAGCATAAAAAGCCGATCTAGCTTTTCCAATTCTGGTCCTTAATGTCTGCATCGGATCCGCCATTTGTGTCTATGGTGCTGCCTAAGTATGTGAAGGACTCCACTTCTTCCAGTGCCTTTCCTGCCAGATAGATATGCTCATGGTTGGATGGGTTTATCTTCATGATTTTTGTCTTGCTTTTATTTATATTGAGACCAAGCTGTGCTGAAAAGGTGGCTATGTCTTTTGTCTTTTCCTGCATTTGTTGCTGGTTGTGGGACAGAAGTGCAATGTCGTCTGCAAAGTGTAAATCATTCAGTTGTTCCCAGAATGTCCACTGTATCCCATTCCTCTTGTTTTCTGTGGATTTTTTCATTATCCAGTCAATGGCAAGGATGAATAGAAATGGGGACAAGAGGCATCCTTGTCTGACTCATGTTTCGACTGTAAAGGAATCTGTGAGTCTACCTTCGTGGACCACCCTGCATGTCATTTCTTCATAAGAGCTCTGAATGATCCTGACTAATTTCCCTGGTACTCCATAGTGCCAAAGAAGTTTCCATAAGGTTTGTCAGTCAAGGCTATCAAAGGCCTTTTCGTAGTCTATAAAATTTAAATATAGGGGGGAGTTCCATTCAATTGACTGTTCTACAATGATTCTTAGTGTTGCAATTTGAAGTAAATTCACTTTTTAGATTTTATCATTGAAATTTTTTTTTTAGATTTTATCATTGAAATTCTCTGAAGTGATATTTTACAGACTTGGGTATGGATGGTGTGCCATGCCCACAGCACAAGCAGACATAGACCTAAATTTATACTACCATTTTGAATCAAAAAGATATGCCTACTTGTAATTTAAGAACATGATTTATTAAAATTTAGGCCTAATTAATTAAAATTTGAATAATAATGAAGTGAGATCAAACTACTAATAATTTTATGTCCGAAATATGCCTAGCCTACTTGATTTACAGTACTTTCCAAGTAAATTATTTGATTTACCTGAATTTGTGATGCCTTATTATAAGTCTATAGGTAATCCAGCCTAAATTTTAACAGTTAAGCGACACTTACAACTAGTTATTTTTAAGTGATATTTACACATAGTTATACCACTGGAAATGGCTATCTTTAAGCTCTGTAAAGATACTCAAATAGTCTTTTTTTTTTTCCTGCAGAAGTTACAGAAAGTTATGCATTTTTAAAGGGAATTTACTTTTTTGATAAATTTAGCTCTTTATATTTGATTTGTTCTCATTTAAAATTATTGTGTTTGTAAAATATTTTTTTACCAATTTAAAATGTTTTGTTAATTTTGTAGTGGATGCAAGACAGTCAATTTATAGGTTTGCAGAGTATAGGAAAGGTTGGGAAACACTGCCATACAGCTTTTTCAAAAAAATATCAGTATTGTATTGTAGTATTTGTTGCCTGCATAATAAAATTGGCTTGCACAATATTTAACCTCAACATTAACCAAGCCCAAGCTATTTCTCAATTCAAATTCTTTAATTTTGCCTATCTCATTTTGCTTTCTTGATAGCCTAATAGCACATTTAAAACTTGGGTAGTTGAATAAACAACCAAAAATGTCCAAAAAAACCTAAAAATAAAAGTTTGGACCAAAATTAGAATCTTTTATGTTTAATAGGTTCTTCTCCACTTAATTGTTTTCTAACCACAGTACATTATGCAAAAGCTGATAATTTATTCCTACTAGTTTCATCACAACCCAATCAGCTAGGCGAACACTAGGTGTTAACCTACATAAATATCCAACAATATATTTGCTACGCTACATGAATTCCATGAATAATCCATTGATTTAACTTCTTTTATCCATTAACATTTCACTTTCGGGCTTGTACCATATAGATTACTAGACATAACACTCATTAGACATTTTTGTTAATCATTAGGAATGTCCAGTTTTTAAACATTGTCTGTTGCCATATTTGTTTAAATTTACAATTACAATGCATCTTAAACTGTGGTGATGATATAAATCAAGTTTTTTTTTTGTGTCAAGCACAGTAACCATGGCTGCCTTCAGTTCAACTAAAAATGTAGAGTCAAAAAAATGCAAAAATGACCAGAGACTGAGAGTTGACTTGATGAAATCTACATCTAGTCAGACAACTTTCATAGCTAGATTGGTCAATTGAGCCCAAATTTCTGGAACAACTTGATATTTGGTCTACAAGATGGTCCCATCAGTGTTTCAAACACCTTAGCCACTATTAGTTGCATGATCAGATCTGTGCATAGCTATTCTTCTAAAAGTCTGCAGGAGCCGGCATGAACACATAGTGTTGCTAGCTTGTTGCATCCCCTCAGTTTCCTTTGCCGTACATGTTTCTTTCATCAGCAACTTTAAATAGTATGTTAACCTTAACTAATCCTACCACACCTTTCTTTCTCTCTCTATGCTGGTAGGTCTTCGGGTAGCTTTATCATGGAGAGAGCTTCAGAGATGTTAATAAGATCCTGTAAACTTTCAGAAAATGACATTCTTGTTCCTTCTGTCTGTTCTCCAAGTTGCATTATTCATTATTCCAATCAATGATGAATTTTGGTTCTTTTTTTGTGTGATGATGTGGCTGTGTTTATGAATAGGAATAAGTGCTTTGTCCCAGAACTGAGCAACTCCCTTCATAGTTGCTGTGATCATTTAGTTGGGACCTCATTCGAGCCATGTGAATTATACAGACCTGTTTACTCTTACGATTTTGGCGTACAATGTACGATTTTTAGATGTCTTTTACGATTGTACGCAGAGACCCGCCAAAACTACGATTTTCAGAGACCCACCCGGTGATCAAATATTTGTGTCATTTTGTCCGATTTAAACAAATATTAAACATTTTCGGTTGTGGAAGCTTTAG
The DNA here is from genome assembly GCA_964033795.1 of Lymnaea stagnalis. NCBI lineage: Eukaryota > Metazoa > Mollusca > Gastropoda > Lymnaeidae > Lymnaea > Lymnaea stagnalis. The sequence goes on along the minus strand of CAXITT010000753.1, from coordinate 196,388 downwards.
CCCTTATGGCCCCGCATTGAATGGACCCAGAAAACAACGATGGGTTTTTGTATATTTTTTTTATAGTTGGACCATCCTTCATTATATTTATGTACGCACTGAAAGGGGAGGTGGCGGTTGTTGATTAAAGAGATTGGTGGCATACCAGAAACACGGGTTGGGGGGGGGGGGAAGGTGGGAGTTTCAAAAGATATAAAAATATCACCACAACGCATCCTATTGATGGTGGTGATGGTCTTAGTGTTGCTTTGCGTGTCACAGTGAACCAGCTAGCTGTGTCAGCAGCAATCTTTAGGCTAGTCGCCTGGCAACAACTTCACTCACCACCTCCTTGGACTGCTACTGCTAGCAAGCGTGTGTTCGTCTGAACCGCGGGGATTGTGAAGAGAGAAAACTAGAGGTGTGAGATTTAGTCAGTGGCATTAAAAAAAATATTTTAGATCTCGCAAAGCAGCTCTATCCAGAGGCGTAGCGAGCGGGGGCAGGAGGGGACAGATTCCCCGGGCGCCAGCTAGTTAGGGGGCATGTTTCTTTCAGAAATTTTCCCCAGGGGGGAGCACTTCAGATTTTCGGGGAAGGGGTACTTCAGATTTTTCGGGGGGTGGGGGGCAGTGCCAGCAGTTCCAGTTGATTTATTGTTGGACATATTTTTGCTCCTGGGGGCACTTGGCTTTCCCCGGGGGAGGGGCACTGCCCCCCCCTCCCAGAGATATAGCTGAAAGAAACCCTGTTTAGGGGCGCCAAAATGTGCTTTGATATTATTTTATTGATGAAAATAATGGGCTTGAGAGTTGAAAAAAAGAAAAAGGGGCACTTTAAAATGGATCTTGTCCCCGGGCGCCAAACACCCTCGCTACGCCTCTGACTCTATCCCCCTCAACGATTTTAATACAATTAAACAGTTTTGTATCACTACTGCTACTACTGCGCCCCCCCCCCCCATTTTTGTTTACAGCTTGTGGTAGTTACTAGTCTCTGATACTATAGCAGTGGTCGGCAAGCCGCGGCTCGTCCAGACTGCGGCTCGGCCAGTCAACTACAAAGCGGTTTTTACTCCGAAAAACATGGTCCTTGACAGGTTCTTGAAAATAAATTTGGCTCGCAAAATTTGTTTAATGGTCCTGCTGCTGATTTGGGCTCTTTTGACCAATGAGTATGCTGACCACTGCTCTTTAGTATGTGAACGTAAAAACTCAGGGGCATATTGGATAGGCGAGGGCACTATGTTTTTCCTATTAATGAGGGTGGGGGAAGGTGGGTTCGTCACCAGCACGGAAATACGTGTTAGTGGACTAGTGTGTTGTCACTATGTCGTGTTAAATATGACTACTACAGCGACCTCTTTATGAAAACACAAAGCATTAGTATACGGTATACGATAAATGCGAAGCATTGTGGTATTTGTATAGCCTTAATAATAATAATAATAGACCTAATTAGAATTCGTGGATTTCAGATTTTCATGTGACAGTTGGCTCTATAAGAGACTGTCAGGAATCAGGATAATTATTGTAGAATTTTGAATTTATGCCTACATGTAGGTGCATTCTGGTGCCCCCCCCCCAACCCAATCAAAACTCATACCCATCCTCAGCGAGTAAGTCATATTTGGTTGGCCCTTTAAGTTGGCAGGGCGTGCAGCTGGGGGCGAGCTAGGAATCATTGTTAACTTTTTCATTTTTATTTGAAATGTTATATATGGGCTGTCCAAACAGCTCTGGCGCTAGAATTTGGCTGCATTGACCTATGTGCACATTGCGTGATTTTAATGTTACCATTATCATTAATGGAATCGGCAATCATTCTTGTTTTCGGTTCCGTAGTTGACCTCACTTAGTATTTTACGATATGACCTCGACAAAAAGAAAGGCTCGCGGAATGGGCGATGAAGAAGAAACTTCTCTTTCTACCGATAAACATCCGATTCAACTACAGAAAAAGAAAGTTTATCAGCAGATAGTCTTGCTTGAATATCAGACTAAATTGACTGGGTTGCGTTCTTCGTCGAATGGTCCATCATGCGCGCACTGCACAATTACACAATCTGCAAGTCGGACTTTTCATGAACAATCTATCAGGGACAAAAGGAGTGGTGTTGATTTAGGAAATTTTGGGTTTGGTGTGGGTCTAAATACTTAAATCTATACAATCAACACCGCGACATTTCCGTAATGACAGGTTGGGGGGGGGGGCGGCGCTGTTCCTCGGCAGAAAGAACGTACGTTATTTTAAAAAATCTACAATATTCATCTCCTAACTCTGAAAGTCCAAAAATAGCATTCTATTTATATCTCGAATGCTGTAAAATACCACCCGATGTTTTGTAGGAATTATTGCGGTGATGTTGTCAAGATGTATTTTCACCAATAAACTCGTTAGCAGTAGTAGAGAAGTTACAGTTGTGTTTAGTCATGAGTGTTCAGCGCGCGTGTGACGCATATTTCGTTGGGCTACGCCAGTGGTTCTTATAATTTTGTTTCCCGGCGCATATGTCATATTAGGTTTTCGCCAGGGTTTCCTGGATGAAATTCTTACAAGTACACTTCGAAATAGGGAATACACAAATAAAATAAAGGGTGGGATAAAAATAAATATATCGTTTATGGAGGTAACAAACATGGAGGTATCTATAGCAGATGCAGGTCTTCAAAATGAAGTGACCGCAGTTTGCAGTTAACGTCAGTCGAATACTGATTACCTTACAGTTCCATTTTTTAACAAACCGCTGAACTGGATTCCACTGAACACGCTATACCAGTAGATGATGTATACATTATATATTATATATACTGTATATTTATGTATTTACTATTAAGATACTGTATTGTACGATTTTGAGACGATATTGTACGATTTTAGGAGTTTGAGGGTAAACAGGTCTGATTATATATAGTATTAGTAAGAACACAATACAAGTATGTGAAAGTTTGAATGAAAATCATGACATTTCAAATTAAAGGGATACAGTACCATACCATAATTTATTTATATCTGTACAGTTTAACTTTGTTGTTTAAAAGCAGTTAAAAAAACCATGGGTTAAAACAGAGAGGAAAAAGAAACAGTATTCCCTGTAAAATTCTATAATTTAAAAAAAAAAAATTGTTGGTGGTTTTTATACATTTTCTTATTCTAAATTACAGATCAAATTAAAAAATGAAGCAAAAGGACTCTGAGCTTACAAAAAATGAACCTGTTCCAGAAGATGACAAGAACACAGTTGAATTGTCAGAACTAGGAAGTCAAAAGCTCCAGCCTGGAGAGGTCTGTAATTTTATTACCATATTTTCTTGAAATGTAAAAATTGCATTTATGGTATTTGTTGTCCGTTTGAACTACAAAATATGCTAGCTCTTTTTATTCTTGAATGTATTTTAATTTTCTATCTTTTCTAATTTTCTTGAAGGTACTTTCTAGCGATTCAATGGGCCAGTCGAGAATTATAAGTTTAGAGGACGGAGCAGACGATGATGATGACGAGGAGGACCTGGAAGAGACACAGCAAGAAATCAAAGATCAAAATGGAGAGCGGGAACAGGAAGAAGTTGTTGAGTTAATAGAAAAGGAGCAGGCTACAGCTTTAGGTGATAGAGGTCTGACTTCTGATGTTCCTGATATCATGCAGCTCCCTGGGTTTGTTCACGAGGATCAAACCTTGAAATTAGATGTTGATCAAGAAGAGGAAGAAGTGGAAGTTAATGCCAAGATCAAAGTGAAGAGACCAATCAGGTCACCAGAAAAATTGGCAGCTGTTAGAAAAGATGCAGAAATGTCTTTTGGATTTGATGATGAAGTAGAGAATGAAAGTAAATTAGAAAAAGACAACAAACAATCTGGCAATCAGGGTGGAAAAAGCCCAAAGGATGGTGACAAAGTTGAATCTCTTCAAGAACCAGTTAAACGCAAAGGGAGACCACCTAAACCTAAAGATGTAGGAATAACGTCAGAGGGGACTTCCTCCACACCAAAAGTAGGTAAAGGATCTCAGAAAGAACACACCAAAGAGCAAGGAGGAAGTAAAAGTCCAGCTAGGGCTGCATCCAAAAAGACAGATGAAGAAGACGACGAAGAAGATGATGAGGGAGAGAAACTAGTTTCAAGGAGAAGAGCCAAGCCACCTCGAAGGTATGGAGAGGAATCTCCTATTCCCATCAAAGCGGAGAAAGCAAAAACACCTGGGAGGCCAAAATTAAAATCTGATGATGAATCTGAAACGACAACACCAAAAGCAGTAAAAAAGGCTGAGGAAACACATACTCCACATACTGCCAAAAGGGGTAGACCCAGGAAAAATGTCACTGTGGACAGCGAGCCCCCCAGGAAAAGAGGGAGACCACGAAAAGAAGTTGACACTGGAGAAGATAATGAAGATGAGGACTATAAGAAGGCCAAGAAACAAACCCCCAAACAGACAGCAATAAGTGTTCAACCTGTTTCTGCAAAAAAAGCATTAATTGCTAAAGAAGAATTCCTAGATAGTCCAAAGTCAAAGGGTTTGAAAGGAAAAGACAAAAAGGGGGATGGAGAAGAGGAAGAAGAGGAGCCAGTGGCTCCACCTCGAAGAGGACGACCACCAAAGTCTCCAATGATAACACCTGACCCTGCTCCCAGAGGAAGACCTAAGAAGGTTGTTTTAGAAGTGGATGAAGAAGAAGAGGAAGAAGAGGAAGAAGAGGAGGAGGAAGAAGATGAGGATGAAGAAGATGATGATGATGATTTTGATGAGGAAGAAGATGATGAAGATTATTCACCAAGGAATGTTGGGAGAAAACCTGGAAGACCCAGCATGAGTCCCAGGTTAGGCCGTAAAGGCCCAAGATCTCAGTCAGAGGTAAATTTTCTATTCCAGGGCTTTCCAACTGGTGGTGTATTGAGACAGGGAAGGTGTAGTAAAAAATTTTAACATGATCACACTTAGATCTTGAAAGTATAATGTAAATTAATTCTAATTGAACAGAAATCAACTGCTCGAGTGTCTACTTTAAAAAAAAAAAAGCCCTGTCCTTTACTGTAATCACTAAAACTTAAAATTTTCTTCTTTAAAGTACCGTACCGGTAAGCCCAATTGTATAGTCTGTTTAAAATGAAGATTTTTCTATCTCCTATAGATTGTTGTGGTACCTGTGACAATTAGTAATGTAAAACAAGAACCTGATGACGAAGAAGACTTAGTTGATGTAAAACACATAGTTTCTACTCCTCATTCTTCAGGTAATGTATAATGGAAATTTATTTCTTATATTTCTTTCTTTTTTTCTGAAAGCGTGTCTTTTCTTTTTTGCCAGGGTCTTGAAACATTTTTGAATAGTGTGCATAGAGTCATATATTTTATGGCATAATATACTATTCTAAAGTAAAAAGACAAATTATTCCGTAAATCTCCTTGCAATATTGGTAGTAATTATGTTAACACAGAAAATACTGGTACTAATGCTTTAAAACGATTATGAATCTGATTTGCTTAACTGTCATAAATGATACAATGGCTTACATTTCTTTTGGCAGTTTTTTTCATTGACCTGCTAGAATCATAATGCTAATTAAAATGTTGAATGGAATCTTAATTCTTATTTTTTAATAAATTGTACTTGTAGGTGATCAATACATTGCTAGCCTAGATGACAGCCAGGTAGAAGAGGAAGAAGTTGGAGGTACTGATGGTGAAGCATCTTTGGCAGACAACTGTATGTCGACTCAAACTCCACAGTTTGATGAATTTGTAGAAGTGGAGACTATCTTTGAAACTGCAACAAGGCGATCAGTTCAAACTCAGACTGACCCACGATTGAAAAGGAAGAAATTTGGCCCACTTAATCAAGATGCAGGTATCGATGCCATGGACTTTGATGAATATGATGAAGAAGACCTGTATCGGCATCGACGCAGGAAACTTGAAGACGATTATGGTCTTTTTGAAGACAGTGAACCAAGAAGGAAATCCATTCGCCGTAACACAGAAGAAGCTCTCAAATGCCCGTTTTGTGAAAAAGCATTTATTGGTTTAGTCAAACATATTAAAGGAAAACACAGAGATGAGCATAATTATGAGGAAGAGATGAGAAATGCTAAATGGAGAGAAAGGATCATGAAGGTACCATTTAATTATGAAAAACAGTTTCTCACAACTACTTATAAACTGCTTGTTATAATGTTGAAGATCTTTCCATTTATTAGAGATATTTACAATTACAAACTATCTTAACCCTTTACTGGGCAGAGTGGGCAGAAAACGCCTTTAGTACTGAACAGGCAAAGCGTCCGTGATGTCATATAGTTGTAAACTAGTGACCTCCGAGTCTTTGCGAGACTTCCTATTGTTTACATCCGGTTTTTCAGATAGCTGGATAGAGTGGGCGCCAGTTACAAGTATTTTTTTGTGTAGGTTTAAGGGTTTAAAGAATTTTTTTTCGAAATGGATTTTGCCGATTATTTGTCTATTATTCAAGTGATAGCGGAGATTTCGCTGGATTCAATTTAAGTGACAATTGAAGTGCAGGAATTGACTGTAAATTGGAACTAGATATTAATAATATTAGTGAAATCAATGTAATAAGCAGTGTTGAATTTTACAAACTTCGATTTTGTGGCAGTGTTTGTAAATAGTAAATAGATGACTCACAATCACAAACAATATGTTGTTTTTTGCAAATATTTGTGTTCAAATGAGGATTAATGGCAACATGTGAGTAAAATTATAAATCTGCATTCATTTTCCTTAATTTTGCATTTTATTTCACAAAAATTTGTTGACTAACACCTTAGATTTGAATTTTTTTTTACTAACGTTACCCTAAATCTTACTAAAATCGGAGAAGTGGTGCCCGTTCTGGAGATGCAAGAGGAAGTACCTCTGCCCCGTAAAGGGTTAATGAAATTTTACTTTTAGAATAACTTTAAAAGAATAACTAAATAGCTTATATATATATATATATTCTTTAAAATATATATTTCAGGTATCAACAATTGGTTTAGATGAATCTGGTGAAACCTGTACTGAATGTGGGAAAGTAACCAAAAATATGAAGAGGCACATGGAGCTTCATCAACAAAATCGAATGCAGATACCATGTCCTATATGCTCCAAGGTAACAAAATAGTATTTTGATGGCTAGATTTGATTTAGCCTAGGCAGTCTTGTCCACGCATTGTGGTGGTCCAATTATTTCTGAAAGAAACCCTCAGATCCTCTTAAATTCCATCAATTTAGGAAATAAACAGACCAGGCTACTCTTGTGATTTTGACACATAGTGTACAGTTTTGAAATGTCTTATGATTGTAGGCAGATTGAAAAACCAGCTATGGCCGAATTAAATCTAGGTTACATTTAATATGATACAAACATTGGTGCTACCAGTGGCTCGAGGCCTTAACGGAAGAAACGCCGACATGGTAGTTAATCAGTTAAGTGGCTTGGTTTTAAAAATATATTCCGATAGTTTTTATGAATTTTGATTTTTAGATTTAGCTCCTTTCTACATCGGGGGAGAATGGACTGGGAAATACATACCTGTTTACTCTTACGATTTTGGCGTACAATGTACGATTTTGAGGTGTATACATGTTCATTTTTTTACTACTGGTATTAAAAATGTATTGAAAGATTTTGTGACGATATCGTTGTACGGTTTTAAGAGTTTGAGGGTAAACAGGTCTGGAGGACCATCCATAATTATATTACATACGCACTCAAGGTGGGTGGGGTGATATTGACTTAAGAGCATACAGGTGTGGATAGAAGGATGTATAGAGGGGGGGAGGGCTCTAAATTTTTATAAAGCTATAAAATAAGACCTCCACGCTTTTGAATAATGATGATAATCATATTGTTGGTTGGTGTTTTCACAAAGACCTCGCTAGATATGGTAACAGTAATATTTAGTGCAGTCACCAGTGGCACATTTAGTCAATATTCACTTTTTTGTTTTGGTGCTGTATGACTTAATTTTGTGACATTATTTCCTTCTCCGGATAAAAATGGAGAAGACTACAGATTTTAAAAAATGTATTCCCAACTGCACTGTTAGATTTGACAAATTTAAAAGATCTAGTAAGTGGCATTGGAAATCTATGTTAAGAAGTCACGAAGCATGTGTACAATTTTATTACTCAAGTTTTGTTCCAGCACTCCTCTTCCCTTTCTCTCAATACAGCTTGTGATAGTTATTAGCCTTTAATATGTTAATGGCATATAAAACCAGGCTCCTAGGCTTAATGCAGGGATTTATAACCTTCGGCCCGCTATGTTTAATATGGTGGCTCGTTGGTTGTATCACAAATTAACTTATTGCTTCATTCAATTAGCAATTATTTAATTCTTGGCATAAAAACACGTTTGAAATAAATAAACTTAACTTTTTTTTTTTGGACAGTTCATGCCATTTTGATCACCCGTCTCTTTATTGGACTGGATTTTTTAAAAAATTGATTGAAATAAGTAATCTTAATTAAAAGTTATAAATGAGTTTTGCTATTTAGGTACTACTTGAACCAAAGGATTTATATAAACACAAATAGGTAAAGGGAACCTAATTTTCCACAAGCATTCCAATTTAGTGTAGAAAGATGCAAAACTGTATTCAGGTATACGCAAAAGGGCATCACTGCATTTTGAATTCATTAAAAAAGGTTCCAGGGGCGAGGGCTCAGCCTTCTCCCCAAACGCCATCCCCACTTTCGCTTGGGGTATCGTTCTCTATTTCTGCTCCCCCATCTTATCTTTGTCTATCAAAGTGGCAATGACGGGCATCTTTTTATTTGCAAAAATAGCACTGTATATAAATATTTAAACGTTAGTCATCTACTTTGGGAAGTGACCTTTTTTTTTAGACCTGCATGACGAATAGTTATTGTATACTTTATACTGAATGTTAAGTTATTTACTAGTACTATTTTGAGATGGTTTAAGTACTTTTCTGAACAATTTTGGGAGTTTCTTGGCAACCATGTCTGAACAGAACATAATCACTCAATTTTTAACTTTAGGTTGTAAACTTAATACAATTTTCTGAATTTTAGTTGTGGCTAGACTTCAAGAAAGAAACAAAAGAAGTCCCTATATTTTATATCCAGCTACTTCATTTGTGAAAACAAAAACAGTATTACAATGAATACAAATAGTATGGTGATTTTTGCATCATCTTAATAATTAGAAATCATGTATTTCACATATTTTTAGGTACAGTTTGCTATATTATAGCTATTTATGAACTGTCAAGATTAAAAAAAAAACTGTTACTGCAGATTTGTGCTTAAATTTACATGCACGCTCTGCTGAGACCCCTTCCCCCTCCTAAATCATACCCCTCACCTCCCTTTAATTCTTTTTTTTTTCAGTGTGTATGTAATTTATTGATGGCCCCTTACAGGAAGATCTAGACAAATATATATATTTAATGTATAAATAATATATATATTTAATGATCAGAAGACATTTCCGGTTTTGTATTTTAAAAGTTTTTATTATAGAACAAACCATTAATTTAAAAAAAAAAAAATTTCAGGTTGTTTTAAAAACTGGAATGAGTTCACACATGAGGACAGTTCACTCAGGCCGAAAACCATACAAATGTCCACATTGTGACTATGCTTCTGCTTTTCGAGGAAATCTTAATACACATATCAAGGTAAGAATAAACTGACTTAAATATACCACCTAAAACAAAAACTGACAGCTGTTTTCCTCTACAACATTACCCGTTTTTGGAGTGTTCTTTTTAAATACTTCTTTGGGGTACAACCAGATAAGAGTAAATTAATGCTACTTCAGTGCTACTTCAGTGATAGGCTGGATTCTAATTTATATGTGAGCAAAGTTGTCATTTGAATCATTTCACCGGGCATATATTATTAACTTGCTATGCAGCGGAACAAAATAAAAGCCCTAAGTCTGGGTTTCCTTCATAGAAAATTTCTGGGACCAAGTTATCTTTATACTTCTGCTTTGTGATCCACTTACATTTTTTATAATTTCTGGGTAACAAAATCAGATTTGGATATTAAGAGTTTTCATAAGTTACAATAAGAACCATTGACTGTTACAAAATTGTAGATAAATTTTACTAAATTTAATATAAATTTTGAGAAGTTTGATGCTTTTCTTGTTTGAATTAAAAAAATTAAGGTTATGTTAAAAAGATAACTTTATTAAAGATATTGTTCTACTACCAATCAATTTATTTATTATGTTTTTGGAAAACCTGTCTTAAAAAACCCACTTCACAAATTAATATCTTGTTGAAGAGCAGTTCCAGATTTATTTTCATAATTTTTTATGAATGTGACTTTCATTCCAGGGTATGCATCTTCACACTAGGCAATACCTGTGTAATACTTGCAAGGCTGCTTTTAAGACACTTGGAGCCCTCATTGGGCATACCAAACGTGTCCATGAGAACTGGAAATCACCCAATCAAAAGATTTTTATTTGTTCAGTGTGTGAGAAGAGATTCACCAAGAAGTACCACGTGGATCGTCACATGTTAATTCACACTGGAGAGAAACCCCACAAATGCACTGATTGTGGGAGATGCTTCAACAACAAGTCAAATCTAATGTCTCATATACAGCTGGTAGGCGTTTATTTTTTCTATTAATAATTCGAGAATTTGATGTGCTCTTAATATGAAAAAATCTATTTAAACATAAACTACTAGAATAAACTCACCGAACAATGGTGGGGACAATGCATGAACTTCCCATCTTCTAAAAGTTACTTGTCAAAACTGCATTCAGATAATGCACTTTATAAAATCCCAATCAGTGCTTACTTCTGACAATTTTAATTTGCGCACTTATTGAACAAAGTTTTTTAGCTGTAGATACAAACTTGCCTAGAGAATTGTGATTCTGTGAACTCAAATGTTTTTTTTAAAAATGTTTATTTACATAACTGGCATGTAATCTTTTATTTGTTATAGTATGATATCAAAGTATCTATAATTTCTCTACCATTCAGGTCCACAAGAAACTGTCTCCCTACATGTGTGACATGTGTCATGAAACCTTTAAGCGCAAAAAACTACTCCTTGAGCATATTGGCAAGATTCATGTCTCTCACGGAGAGGCTGCCAAGGCAATGCAGGCCTACATCCGCAAGATTGAAGAGGCAGGAGATGATGATGATGATATGGGACAACACACAATCACCATTGCACCAACTGGTTCTTCTCATCATGATGCTGATGATGGCACTACAACAGTTTATGCTCAGGTATTTTCAAACTGAAAGAAAGGAAACTTCTGTTTTGTTCTGTTTTTTTTTTATGCTTTAACATAATACATGGGTTTAGCTGCTTTGCAAAGTCTTATATAAAGGGTGCTTGATTTCCAATGACGCACATCTTGGCTTGGATGAAACATACAATTTAATGGAAAGAAAATTGGGATCATTTATAAAATATTTTACTCTGCTTACACTAGTAACTAAATGTAAGCATTCTTTTTTAATCTTTTAAAAAAAAATGTGTACCTTTATAACCTTACCACCGCATATCTGATAACAAGTCATGAAAGCTAACTTGTCTAGTTTCTTAATCACAGTGTATAGCAGTGTACAACCTGATCCACATATAATGTGAAGCCCTAACATTTTGTTTGAAAAAATGCCTAAAGTACCATGTCCCTGTGTAACAGGATCTGTTAATCTTGTTCCATAAGATATGTTTTTCCTCCAGAATGGTGGACACATCAGGACATCAATTAATATCAAACAGATAAACTTATTACCTCCAAGAAGATATATGGTCACATGTGGTCTGATGGATTTCAGTTAAATACAAGAATCTGTCTTGGTAGAGATAGCATAAATAACTGAGGAATTTTCATTAATTATAACTTAATTGGCATTGAATTTTAAATTTTTTAGTCAGTTTTTGAAATAAATTTGTCAGTCTTTGATGTAAAAACTCAAGTTAATGTAGATATGAATTTAAAAGAAGCATTTTTCATTTAAATTTTTTATTTATCCTTTTTGGAGAAAGGTCCACATGTTAGAACCTTTGTTTAGTGAAGGGGAGATCATTCATAAATATTTTCTGTACCTATGTGGGAATGTATAGTGGTACAAAATAATTCTTACATTCAGAATCCCTAATGTCAAGTGAAATTTGTTAATATAGATTTTTTGCTTTATAAGCGGTAATATACAATGTATGACAATAAAGTTTTTCAAAAATAAATATTAAAATAGTTTTAAGATAAACATTTTATTTATCTTAATCAGCATTTTTTTAAACCAAACTTTGTTCTGTCATAGAAAAACCCTCTTTTACATAATCTATTATTATTATTCTAGGTATCTGATGGCACATACCAAGCAATGGTAGGAGATGCTTCACAAGTCCTGCAGGGTCAGACCTTCACTACCCTACAGACTGATGGTGGGGAAGAAACTATCATCATTGTACAAGCAGCTGACCCCAATGAAGTGACCCACGCCATCGTTGAACAGGATGGACCTGTCCAGTTTGCTATGCAGCATGGCGATGATGCTCCTAACTCGGATGGTAATACCAGTTTTATTACAATGTAGAGGTAAGTCTCAACTTTTTTAGTTTTACATGGGATGTAGCTAATGTGGGATTTAGCTAAGATTTGTTTCAACTTTGTTTATTTCTTTGCCAAGAATTTAAATTTGAACACTTTTGTAAGCTACAGTTGAAAACTTATTATTGTAAGCTACATTCAAACATTTTTATAAGCTAAATTTAAACACTTCTTATAGCTTACATTTGAACATATTAAAACTGCAATTAAGAAATTCTGAATTATTTCTACTGGCAAAGTTTGACTCATTACTCATGTTAGCCAAATGATAAGATGTTTTTTGGGCCACCTTGAGTTTTTTCATATCTTGGATATTTCATAGTAATATTAAAGTACTGACTGATTGCTGGAATTTCCTCTTTCAGAAAAACCAAGTGAACTGAGAATTGAAGCAACTTGTTTTGAAAATGAGAGTGCTATGGTGTTAAATAAGTTCTTCTTGTGAACTAAAACTTCCTGTCAAAATTTTTTAATTTTTTTAAACATAATTGAACCAAGTTTTTTACAGTGGTTTTCAACATTGATCCATGTATTTGATCAGTCTGTGGACATTTCCTGCTGGTCAGTTAAAAAAATATGTGGCTGATAACACATAATTTGCCTGGATTACTGGATTATGAAGCAGATTTTGCACCATCATTATTTCCATTAAATTTAATTTTTGACCTCTAAAGTTACACACATTTTTTTTCAACATTTTATTTACAGCTGAGTTTCTGGTATCGAAGAGTACTACAATTTTAAATTTGCATATATATGGGAATTGACAAAATACATTATCAAGGTGTTACTGCTATGAGTTGTATGTCGCAAGAAATAATTTTACAGGAAGTAATTATTGTGAGAGAGGGAGACAGCCACCGAAATATTTGCCCTATTTCAACAAGTTTGTTGTTGTAAAATAGTTGATAACCACTGGTCTAGTTTACAAACTGGTTTTTATTGATGTCAAATTATTTCCTTTACAATTAAATTGTTTTATTGAACAGATACTTTGACAAGTTTAATTGAAGCAAATATAGTATTGGCTACAGTTGAATTGAACCTTACAGATGTAAACAAGTTTTGATAAATCTCCCCTCATTTTAGAATTGTAATTGTAATTAAAATGACCTGTTACAATGTTTGAGATTGTGTCAGTAAAACTAAGTCATTGAGTCCTCTGTGAAAATATCAAGTCATTTCTTTATGTATTGGGAGGATAGTTTGTAACATACCAATAGAATGCAAGGTACAGCACTAAAATTACTGTCAGTGTGAAGACAAATGAGTGCAATATCAGAGGAAGTTTGCCAGCCATGATACATTTTTCCAGCAGAGACTCCAGTTTTTCAATGCAGTGTTGGAACTTTTCCTTTATTCTATGGCCTTGATTGATCTTGGTTATACAAATGAATTTAAAAAACCTGAACTAAAATATCCAATCAATTTGAGTAAACTTGTACTAAGAACTAAAAAAACAACCTGCAAGATTGAATTAAAATCATCTTTACAATGTTATTTGTCAAATTTTTTTGTATTTTAATGCTAACTGGAAATTTGGATGTCACTGGATGCCAATGATGATGTTGATTTTCTAAATGAATTCTCCATCCCTCCCAATTGATGCTCATTTTTTAAAAACCACTGTTCCATAATACAATACGTGTGCAGATATTGGTACAAATGTAAGTATGTTCATTTTTTATGGTTTAATACTTAGATTTGGTACCAAAAAAACAACAGTTCAAAGAGGAAGCAAATAAGGAAATGACAAAATGTTTAAATATCCATCCTTGTGGCATTTCAAAATAGTCACATATTTTTTTGGTCTGTATTTCAAAATTTAACATTTGTTCCCAAACACACAGGCAATTTAAAACTGCTTTGTCCTGTTGGGTTACAGGGAGTGATCATTTTATATCAAACTAAGTTTGTTCCAAACAAATCCTAGGTCAGAATGCAGACTTCAATGAGTTGTTTTGGCTTTCATCTTGCTTGTGGCTACACTTTGATAGGTACTTTATTGTTAAAATTTAGCTTCTAGGTGTTAGCTTTAAATTAACTTTTAAGTTTTTGTTTATTGGATTTTAACATTCCTAAAAAATAATCCATTGCTTTTGATCAACATTACTCTTAATATTACCATGAGTTAGCTGCTCTTGATTACTCTTGTTACCATGAGTTAGCTGCTCTTGATTACCACGAGTTAGCTGCTCTTGTGAGCAATGGGAACGTGTGATTATTTCAATGTGTACAAATAGCTTACGTATTTCTGTCATTTTTCCAGCAATCATCTGCCATGGTGTAACCTTGTTGCTGTACCCCAGCAACTGATACTGATCCCCATTTGTAACTTTATAGAGTGTAGTTTGGTCTGACTGCTCATATCAACAGGTGTGAAAGGAACTTCTTTAACTTGGAAGTCAGTGCTTGTATAGTCTATGAAAACTGATTTATTATTCATTCATCAAACACCAAATAGGTACCTTCCAATATGCAAATTACCCATTTGCAGTGTACAAATATTTCACAGTGAATTTTTCCTTGATTAGTTTTTATTTTAATGTTTTAATTTGAAGAGATAGTTTTGTGAACTGAGTTCATCTGTTTATCAAGATGTCTCAGTCTTAACTATAAGCATGCTTCACATTGCTTTAATGTTTGCTTCAATTTATGGGTTTGCCCTGAATGAAATTTTATAGGATAAATGTTTCTAGTTGACTTGTAAAAAAAAATTGACCATAATACATTTCTGTTGAACATCTGAGCATGTGGCATGCTAAATGCCCCTCAATCATTGTGTTTGTCATGTAGTGATTTGTCCAAATAAAAGATAATGTCATTAAAATGAAATGGTGTTGTGTGGTAAATATGATATGAGTGATTGGTGCTCTCATGGTGACAGAGTATTTATGTATTAGACATTTGGTGGCAGTGTATTCCTGTAATATACCATTTTTGGTGACAGTGTATTCCTGTCACTGTTATAGACATTTGCTGGCAGTGTATTCCTGTAATAGAAAATTGCTGGCACTATATTCCTGTAACAGACATTTGCTGGCAATGTATTCTTGTCATAGATATTTGGTGGCAGGTTAGTTATACCTGTAATAGACATTTTCTGGCAGTGTATTTCTGTAATAGACATTTGCTGGCAGTGTATTTCTGTAATAGACATTTGCTGGCAGTGTATTTCTGTAATAGACATTTTCTGGCAGTGTATTTCTGTAATAGACATTTGCTGGCAGTGTATTCTTGTCATAGACATTTGCTGGCAGTGTATTCTTGTCATAGACATTTGCTGGCATTGTATTCCTGTAATAGACATTTGCTGGCCATTTACATTGTGGGGGCTGAAGTAAAGCAGATATCCCTAATCAGATTATACATTATTTATATACATCTTCTTTACAAACGTTGTGGTTCTGCCTTCAAAAGAATCCATAACAATTAACATACCTTTTATTCACTCCAACCGGTGACTGAGGAATTGGGCCAAGCAATGCCACTTTTTTTAGAGCTGTCTGCTGGATCAGAGCCGTCTGCTGGATCAGAGCCGTCTTCTATGTTGGTCTGTGCTAAGTGCCATTTAGTCATCCCCCTTCCCCTTTAAATTCCCTTTCCGGCTCAGTTCTGTTATGTGACGTTAGCATCTCGGCAATCTACAGACATGATCAGGCCAGCTCCATCGACCCGTCTGCATAGTTTCTGCAATGGCTGAAAAGCCTGCTTGCTGCCTCAGTTTTCTGTTGGGCAGAAGATGTAGGATCATGTATGGATCCGTTTTAGGCATCCGGACTTTCAAACTTCCAGCTTCCTATATGATAAAAGCTTACCACCACGTCTAATGGTGTGCAGCAAGGTGCCGATGCAAAGGTGGTGCTAAGCTTACCACCACGTCTAGTGGTGTGCAGCAAGGTGCCGATGCAAAGGTGGTGCTAAGCTTACCACCACGTCTAGTGGTGTGCAGCAAGGTGCCGATGCAAAGGTGGTGCTAAGCTTACCACCACGTCTAATGGTGTGTAGCAAGGTGCTGATGCAAAGGTGGTGCTAAGCTTACTACCACGTCTAATGGTGTGCAGCAAGGTGCCGATGCAAAGGTGGTGCTAAGCTTACCACCACGTCTAGTGGTGTGCAGCAAGGTGCCGATGCAAAGGTGGTGCTAAGCTTACTACCACGTCTAATGGTGTGCAGCAAGGTGCCGATGCAAAGGTGGTGCTAAGCTTACTACCACGTCTAGTGGTGTGCAGCAAGGTGCCGATGCAAAGGTGGTGCTAAGCTTACTACCACGTCTAATGGTGTGCAGCAAGGTGCCGATGCAAAGGTGGTGCTAAGCTTACTACCACGTCTAGTGGTGTGCAGCAAGGTGCCGATGCAAAGGTGGTGCTAAGCTTACTACCACGTCTAATGGTGTGCAGCAAGGTGCCGATGCAAAGGTGGTGCTAAGCTTACTACCACGTCTAGTGGTGTGCAGCAAGGTGCCGATGCAAAGGTGGTGCTAAGCTTACTACCACGTCTAATGGTGTGCAGCAAGGTGCCGATGCAAAGGTGGTGCTAAGCTTACTACCACGTCTAGTGGTGTGCAGCAAGGTGCCGATGCAAAGGTGGTGCTAAGCTTACTACCACGTCTAATGGTGTGCAGCAAGGTGCCGATGCAAAGGTGGTGCTAAGCTTACTACCACGTCTAATGGTGTGCAGCAAGGTGCCGATGCAAAGGTGGTGCTAAGCTTACTACCACGTCTAATGGTGTGCAGCAAGGTGCCGATGCAAAGGTGGTGCTAAGCTTACTACCACGTCTAATGGTGTGCAGCAAGGTGCCGATGCAAAGGTGGTGCTAAGCTTACTACCACGTCTAATGGTGTGCAGCAAGGTGCCGATGCAAAGGTGGTGCTAAGCTTACCACCACGTCTAATGGTGTGCAGCAAGGTGCCGATGCAAAGGTGGTGCTATTTGTGGGTTTAAGGAATGGTAAAAAATCGTCCCGTGCCGGTGAGTTAGCGCATATGCCAGGGAAAGTGCTAGTTCAACAGTCATTATACCCAGGGTTCACTGTACATTGTTTTATTCTGATAAGAAAAAAATATAATTAATTGAAACGCCTGGATCTGATGGACAAGAACATGATTTGATTTAATTACCAGGTAGATGAAAAGTATCATGATTTGATCTACCATAAGATAAGTATCATGATTTAAACTACCATATGGATGACTTATCATGATTTGAAATGACCAGAGGGGGGAAGATTATATAGATTTCAATTGTTAGACGGACAAGTGAACGGATTGCAATTTCCTACTGGGATCAAAAGTAGGCCAATGAACTGAATTACCTTTTTGGGGCCCAATTAAAATGATTGAATTGCCAAATGGGAACACGGCGGTGCCGACGGAAAGTGGCTCACGGGGCGTAACCGGAAATACCACCCTTCAAAAGACAGAAGGAACAAAAAAAAGTGCAGCAAGAAAGACAACTCTCGGTTTTCCGAAATCTATCAACCTAATTGAGACCATTAAGGCCAGTGTTTCCCAACCTTTTTTGTGCCAGCCCCACCTAAGCCTTTCTAAAATTCTTATGCCCCTCATATACATCATATTTTAATATTCAAAAATAGGTTTGTCCACTGAAGAAACTTGAATGATTTTTACAACCCTTTTAACGAACGCTTATTTTAAATTGAGACTTTAACATCCTCCTTTTAAAACACAAGTTCAATCATAGTAAGTCATAGTAAACGGTTGATTTTTAAAATCTAGACAGATCATTTTTCGAATTGCCCCCCCCCCCCAACCCAAACACTCAAATTGCCCATTAGTGGGGAGTGGGTCCCACGTGGGGAAACAGGGATTTAGACAAAGAATGTAGACAGAATTGATTGCGTCAGATTATAGCAAATTTGTGGGTCCCTTTTGAGTCCAGCGATAAGAAATCAATGAGACGAACAATCCTGCAGTGCACAGCTGACGCCGTGACACAGTCGGGGTTTTACATAGTGTGTGACACACGCTGAGTAACACTGATCATGTGATAGCATCCAGACAGGAAACACGGTGTTTGTGAGTGATAGCATCCAGACAGGAAACACGGTGTTTGTGAGTGATAGCATCCAG
>CAXITT010000753.1:145475-165716 GCA_964033795.1 Lymnaea stagnalis | reverse complement strand
AAGGGGGGGGGGGGGGGGAGGTGGGGTGTCGGAAAAACTTACTCCACGGCCTACTGCAGTCACTTTTTCGTTCTGCTGCAAATGTCAGGAGTCTCACAATGCACTTAGTGAAAACAGATAATGAAGGCCAGGCACTGGAGGGGATCTTTGGTTTTCCTACCTTTCTCCGTATACCTACATGTACAGTATCCTTATTTTTAGTAGTTGTAAGCATTAAATCTCTGATTCTACACATCTGGCATAGACTCGCTCACCTGTTAGACTAGCGTTTTGCTCGATCACTTTTGCTCTTGGAATTATGTGTACATCTCAGGCACAAGTGCCGGATTAGCCTATAAGCAAATGCTGGATTAACCTATAGGCAAATGCTGGATTAACCTATAGGAAAATGCTGGATTAACCTGTAGGCAAAGGCTGGATTAACCTATAGGAAAATGCTGGATTAACCTATAGGAAAATGCTGGATTAACCTGTAGGCAAATGTTGCATTAACATATAGGCAAAGGTCGAATTAACCTATAGGCAAATGTCGGATTAACCTATAGGCAAGTGCTGGATTAACCTATAGGCAAATGTTGGATTAACCTATAGGAAACTGCCGGATTAACCTATAGTCAAATGCTGGATTAACCTATAGGCAAATGCTGGATTAACCTGCAGGAAAATGCTGCATTAACATATAGGCAAAGGCTGAATTAACCTATAGGCAAATGTCGGATTAACCTATAGGCAAAGTCTGGATTAACCGATAGGAAAATGCTGGATTAACCTATAGGCAAATGCTATAGATTAACCTATAGGCAAATGCTGGATTAACCTATAGGACAATGCTGGATTAACCTGTAGGCAAATATTGCATTAACATATAGGAAAAGGTCGAATTAACCTATAGGAAAATGTCGGATTAACCTATAGGCAAGTGCTGGATTAACCTATAGGCAAATGTTGGATTAACCTATAGGAAACTGCCGGATTAACCTATAGTCAAATGCTGGATTAACCTATAGGCAAATGCTGGATTAACCTGCAGGAAAATGCTGCATTAACCTATAGGCAAAGGCTGAATTAACCTATAGGAAAATGTCGGATTAACCTATAGGCAAAGTCTGGATTAACCGATAGGAAAATGCTGGATTAACCTATAGGCAAATGCTATAGATTAACCTATAGGCAAATGCTGGATTAACCTATAGGCAAATGCTGGATTAACCTATAGGAAAATGCTATAGATTAACCTATAGGCAAATGCTATAGATTAACCTATAGGCAAATGCTATAGATTAACCTATAGGCAAATGCCGGATCAACCTATAGGCAAATGCTGGATTAACCTATAGGCAAATGCCGGATCCATGTAAAGGTAAATGGGGCACGCACCAAGAATCCACCCCACAAGGGATCCGACATGTTCTTGACCTGGCGACCGAATTTAATTTGATCTTGAACGCACCTTTCAAGACTTAATGGATGTATTACCGACGGTCGCCTCGGGCGTCTTGGTACACAAGCACTTCAGTTGAAATGTTTATGTCATTAGTGTGAGAGGAAAACCAAAAGTAGGCCTTCATGGGAAAACTGTACTAGTCGTCAAGATTTCTCACAAGGTGACCATCAGAGAGAGGATCTTGAGAGACGGTCGCCTTCTGGGGACATCAGTGAGCAGTAGACCAATAACGTTGTCAGCGAATTAGGGCAGTGAAACAGCCACAAAAAAAAAAAAAAAAAAAAAAAAAATTAGAGGCTACAAAAAATACCTTTTTATTACCCAGTCGTGATATTTAACTAAACTCAAAGTGAACAATACAGAGTATTTGCGGGGCGTTAATGTGGGTTGTGGTGGCATGCCCTGACTAAATGCTACCAGGGGTAAACTATAACAATTTGACCCCCTCCCCCCAAAATCCACAACATAACACCACCCCCCCCACACACACACACACTCAAAACAAAGAAACAAAACACAAACACACATCGATTTCGGACCGCCAAGAGGCTTCCGCAGGTCTTGACCCGGCAGTGAAGGGCACCCTTACAATGCTAGTCTAGACTCAGCTGTAGGAAACTCTTGAAATACAATCGTGATTGCTTTCTCTTTTATCAATCCAACTTCCGTTATTACATGGGGATTATGTGTAACGATAGTTCAATGTAAACATATAGCTAAGTCATACGGTATGCTAATCTGAACTCTGTTTATAATATGACGTCATGCGGTATGCTAATCTGTACTGTGTTTATAGTATGACGTCATGCGGTATGCTAATCTGTACTGTGTTTATAGTATGATGTCATGCGGTATGCTAATCTGTACTGGAAGTGTTTTTAATATGACGTCATGCTGTATGCTCATCTGTACTGTGTTTATAATATGACGTCTTGCTGTATGCTAATCTGTACTGTGTTTATAATGTGACGTCATACGATATGCCAATCTGTACTGTGTTTATAATATGACGTCATGCGGTACGCTAATCTGTGCTGTGAGTGTTTATTATTTGCGATAGATTCTTGTGGCTCCGTACGAGTTTTTGGGGGTTATTTTATTCACAATTTCTCCTGAATATTCAGTTTGATCGTTTAGATACACTATGTTAGAGGAGCACCGGTGGGAAGGGAGGAAGACATGGGCTAAAGGAGAACAAGGGCGTGTAAACAACGACAGAAATAACGCAGCGTTCAATTGTTTCTACGAATTGGCCGATGATCAAAAAAGAAAAGAAAAAAAAAACAAAAAACAAAAAAACCGAAAGAAGCCGTGACGTCTATAGTAAATAGGGAATTCCCGAATCGCAGGCATCTCACAGAAACCAAAACAGGACGGCGTGACATATAGAGCTAACGCGAAACATGTCTGCAGTGTTGCCTGCAGTCGAAGGAAGAACTGTGTTTTGTTTGAATGTTTTCGCTGTAGTGTAGCTATCAATGATCAAATGTCGAGAAAAAAAATGTAAAAATTCACTCCTACTTTGATTTAGTGCGACAAGAAAGATTGAAATAATTAGACAGTTGTAATAGTAATAATATGGTGCTACATGGAAAAGAAAGTCCACAATCTGATTCGGTCTACGTCTGACATGCCAATTGTCTATGCCAGAGGTCACTGAACTCATTTTCATGGCGAAAATTCTGAAACTTCGCAATAATGTATGTGCTCAGACAACCTTGAACTTACGTCTAGTGACGTCATTTCATTTGTTCGTCTTATTTTGCTTACAGTTATCTCCTCTTAAGCAACATAACAGCTCCGTTACAAACAAATATTTCATTCATTATAAATGTTGCAAATTTCTGTCTATGATGTCAAAAATTAATAACTTTAAAACCCAGGGAAAAAAAAAGAAGAAATTTTCATATTATTTAATCTAAGTTTTAACAATCAAGTTCATCCCCCCCCCCTTTTTCTGTTTAAAAAAAAATGCAATACATGTAATAGCAAGTAACCAGCAAAATTGTACAAAAACGTCAAACTTTTGTCTCCCCTGAATAGATTGAAGCCTGGCATACTGGAGACTGCAAGCCACGCCCACACGAGAACATCCTGGCAGGTAAACTGGGCCACCTGTAACACCAGACCCGACCGTTGCCACCGACTCCCGCCTGCCTCTGTCCGAGTTCTCGGGACGCGGCTGTCCTGTTGTACGTTGTTGGTGGCGAACGCTGGACGTCAACAGATTTGGACAGCCATGACGACGTGACGAGGCCTTAGGGCGATTGCTCTCTCCAGGGAAGCTTCTCAAACATCTCATTCACAGCCACAGTGGATCCAAGGATCCATTTTTTTTATTTTTTTTAAGGAACGAAATCTCACAATGTTTGAGAATAAGCTGACCGGGGAACAGTTTGGACGTGACATCACTGACGTGTGTCACACTGACGTGTGATGTCAAACATGTGACTTACTGAATGACGTCAACATTTTCTTTCGCACTTTCGATGTAAGAAGTAACAGGCAACACTGTCTTCAGATACGATGTGTTGTGATGACGAATATTTGACTTGGAGGTAAATGAAGAAATACTCATTGTCATTTACCTGCCATTTACCTGGAGGATGTAGCAGTCGTCACCAAGTGAAAGTGGCCAGATACTTTCACATTTCAGTATTCAAACGGATGTGTGTCATTGCCAGTTTAAATTTCACAAATGGATACTTTTGGTCAGACTTAACGTAGCTGCATTCAGAGAAGTTTTCGGTTAGCAAATAATTCAAATCTTGGATTAATGGAAGCTATGGAACAAATCAAGGTAAATATATCTGTATTGTCACATTACAACATCAAATGCATATTTGTCATTGAGAAAAAAAAATCGGTACTGACATCTAAATCAGTGCTTCTCAAACCTGGGTAAAATACTTATCATTGGGTACAAGTGGGTTTTCTTATGGGTAACAACCTATTTCTTAACATTTGTTATTTATTTTCTTGGTTCTGTGTTTTAACTCCTTTGGGTCAAAAGGGCATTCTCAATAAGTGAGACACTGGTCAATTGGACATTCTTAATAAGTGAGACACTGGTCAATAGGACTTTTTCAATAAGTGAGACACCGATCAATAGGGCGTTCTCAATAAATGAGACACTGGTCATTTAGGACATTCTTAGTAAATGAGACACTGGTCATTAGGACATTTTCAGTAAATGAGACACTGGTCATTAGGACATTGTCAGTAAATGAGACACTGGTCATTAGGACATTGTCAGTAAATGAGACACTGATCAATAGGACATTCTCAATAAGTGAGACACTGGTCAATAGGACATTTTCTATCAGTGGCCCGGGTAATGAATGGGAGATACTGACTTAGTTTGTTTAACTTTAATCTCTAATTACAATCCCCGTTTTTACACGTTAGAAGAAAAAGCCCCCCCCCCTCCCCCGGTGTTTCCAAATGTAAAGCAGTACAATCAATACCAATTATAGCTTGACAATGTCAACACAATTGATCCAAGAAATACAAAGGATATGTAAACAATGGGAAGTGGGCGGTGGCTGGGTTCGTTCTGTACACAACATAAAATGTCGGCCGTGAAAACTGGCAGTAAACCGTGTACCGTAAACGTGGACAAACAACAACCGTCTTATGTACACTCAGCTACAAATCGTATGTGCAGCCAATAACAAATCTTGTGTACAGCAAATAAAAAATCGTATGTGCAACCAATAACAAATCTTATGTACAGCAAATAAAAAAATCGTATGTGTAACCAATAACAAATCTTATGTACAGCAAATAAAAAAATCGTATGTGCAACCAATAACAAATCTTATGTACAGCAAATAAAAAAATCGTATGTGCAACCAATAACAAATCTTGTGTACAGCAAATAAAAAAATCGTATGTGTAACCAATAACAAATCTTATGTACAGCAAATAAAAAAATCGTATGTGCAACCAATAACAAATCTTATGTACAGCAAATAAAAAATCGTATGTGTAACCAATAACAAATCTTATGTACAGCAAATAAAAAATCGTATGTGTAACCAATAACAAATCTTATGTACAGCAAATAAAAAAATCGTATGTGTAACCAATAACAAATCTTGTGTACAGCAAATAAAAAATCGTATGTGCATTCAACAACATTTCTAATATATCATCAAGTAAAAACCTCGAAAATCTTCACAGGCCATTTTGTTGTAACCAGCGTCTTGCTCTATCGTTGGCAGAATGCGAAGAGTGTTTAAGAACGGACATTAGAGGGTATTGAAATTGTAGATCTACTGATTTGATAGAAGCAACTGAAATGTACACACAGCTGTTTGTGTTTGGTCCAATCGTTATTTTCTCTTGTGGGTGAGACTCGGGAGCAAAGTATGGCACAATAGAAAGAAACAAAATGCACCGATAAAAATGGGGCAATATCTTCACGCGGCAATATCTTCAGGCGGCAATATCTTCAGGCGGCAATATCTTCACGTGGAAATATCTTCAGGCGGAAATATCTTCACGTGGAAATATCTTCGGGCGGAAATATCTTCAGGCGGCAATATCTTCAGGCGGAAATATCTTCAGGCGGAAATATCTTCACGTGGAAATATCTTCACGTGGAAATATCTTCACGTGGAAATATCTTCAGGCGGAAATATCTTCACGTGGAAATATCTTCACGTGGAAATATCTTCACGTGGAAATATCTTCAGGCGGAAATATCTTCACGTGGAAATATCTTCAGGCGGAAATATCTTCACATGGAAATATCTTCAGGCGGCAATATCTTCACGTGGAAATATCTTCAGGTTGAAATATCTTCAGGCGGAAATATCTTCACGTGGAAATATCTTCACGTGGAAATATCTTCACGTGGAAATATCTTCAGGCGGCAATATCTTCACGTGGAAATATCTTCACGTGGAAATATCTTCAGGCGGAAATATCTTCACGTGGAAATATCTTCAGGTGGCAATATCTTCAGGCGGAAATATCTTCAGGCGAAAATATCTTCAGGCGGAAATATCTTCACGTGGAAATATCTTCACGTGGAAATATCTTCAGGCGGCAATATCTTCACGTGGAAATATCTTCAGGCGGCAATATCTTCACGTGGAAATATCTTCAGGCGGCAATATCTTCACGTGGAAATATCTTCACGTGGAAATATCTTCACGTGGAAATATCTTCACGTGGAAATATCTTCACGTGGAAATATCTTCAGGCGGCAATATCTTCACGTGGAAATATCTTCACGTGGAAATATCTTCACGTGGAAATATCTGCACGTGGAAATATCTTCACGTGGAAATATCTTCACGTGGAAATATCTTCACGTGGAAATATCTTCACGCGGAAATATCTTCACGTGGAAATATCTTCACGTGGAAATATCTTCAGGCGGAAATATCTTCACGTGGAAATATCTTCACGTGGAAATATCTTCACGTGGAAATATCTTCACGTGGAAATATCTTCAGGCGGAAATATCTTCACGTGGAAATATCTTCACGTGGAAATATCTTCACGTGGAAATATCTTCAGGCGGAAATATCTTCACGTGGAAATATCTTCAGGCGGAAATATCTTCAGGCGGAAATATCTTCAGGCGGCAATTTCTTCAGGCGGCAATATCTTCAGGCGGAAATATCTTCACGTGGAAATATCTTCACGTGGAAATATCTTCAGGCGGCAATATCTTCAGGCGGCAATATCTTCACGTGGAAATATCTTCACGTGGAAATATCTTCACGTGGAAATATCTTCACGTGGAAATATCTTCAGGCGGAAATATCTTCACGTGGAAATATCTTCAGGCGGCAATATCTTCAGGCGGCAATATCTTCAGGCGGAAATATCTTCAGGCGGCAATATCTTCAGGCGGCAATATCTTCAGGCGGAAATATCTTCACGTGGAAATATCTTCAGGCGGCAATATCTTCACGTGGAAATATCTTCACGTGGAAGTATCTTCAGGCGGAAATATCTTCATGCGGCGATATCTTCATGCGGCATTATCTCCATGGTAGCATGAACGTAAGGACTTCAAATAACCAAACCAAAAACGTGTGGTCATGCAGTGCAGTACTCGGACTTATTTCAATTAAGGGGCGTCACTCGTGAACCTCTGAAACCTTTGTAAGGCAGTCAGGTGGTGATGACCTGATGACCCACCCAGCGGAGCCTGTGCCATGGTGGCATTCTTTGTACTGCATATCCATGTTTAATAACTGGATAGTTAACATTCGGGGTAGCGTACTGTAAATCAGGCACGCACAACATTACGGCCCGCCAGCACCCACTTGGCGGCCCGCGGAGTAGCGAAATAATCTTTATTATTATTATTTTCTTAATTAGCTTCCCCTCCCCCCGTCCTATATCTTTCGACCCGCATAAGTTTTTCATAAAGTATTATGGCTCACCTTACATTTTGAGTTGTCTCAGTTGTGCAGGCCTGCTGTAAATGGATCATTTACGATTGCAGTTAAAAAACCAATCGTCATGTGACTCTATTACATATATAATATATCTGCTGAACATATTACAAATATAAGATATTTACAGATGAAAGATATGTGGAGAACATATTATAGATAAAATATATGAATTTAACATATTACGATATAACTTTACCTCAGTAAACATGTCTGGTCACCGGAACACTGACCAATGGGCTCGTCTGTCGGAACACTGACCAATAGGCTCGTCTGTCGGAACACTGACCAATAGGCTCGTCTGTCGGAACACTGGCCAATAGGCTTGTCTGTCGGAACACTGACCAACAGGCTCGTCGGACGAAACACTGGCCAATTGACTCATCTGTTGGAACACTAGCCAATAGACTCGTCTGTCGGAACACTGGACAATAGGCTTGTCTGTCGGAACACTGACCAACAGGCTCGTCTGCCGGAACACTGGCCAATAGGCTGCTCTGTCGTTGAGCCCAAAGCCAAATTGAAAGTAACCATTTAAAACACATGTGTCAAGCTCAAGGCCCGCGGGCCACATCCGACCCGCCGTACAATTATATCAGGCCCGCGAGGTCTTAACCGGCGTAAAATTATATCCATGTCAATGCTATGGTGTTTCCCAGTGCACACTTTGCTGAAAAACTTAGATTACTTTGCGCCGAGTTTGATCGGCGGTTTAGTGACTTTGAAGCACAGAAATATAATGTCGAGCTGTTCCTTAACCCATTTGTGATAGACGTGGAAAATGCACCTGTAAATTTGCAGATGGAGCTAATAGAGCTGCAGTGTAATGGGACACTAAAGGCAAAGTACGACACTGTGGGGCATGTACAGTTCACTCGTTTCATTCCTGAAGAGATGCCCCAGCTTCGTCTACATGCTGCTCGAACCTTGAGCATGTTGGGTAGCACATATGTGTGAGCAGCTGTTTTCTGTGTTGAGTATTAACAAAACATCAAACAGGAGTCGTCTCACTGATGAACACTTGCAGTCCATCATGAGAATCTCAATGCCACAGAATGTTACTCCCAACATAAACGAACTTACTTGTTTTTGTAGCCAAGAAAATATGTCAAACATCCAGCTCTGACAACTTTGCATACGAATGAAAATGGGTATGCAAATGATTTTTAATTATTAAAACTTTTTTTTCTGTTTTCATTTATATACATGTTTTCTTTTTTAAAGATTAATTTTCCGCTAATTGAATGTTTAAGGCCCGCAACCTTACATGTGATTTGAGTTTTGGCCGCAGAGCGATTGAGTTTGACACCCCTGATTGAAAACAAAGGTTGTGTGACAATTTAAAACAAAGGCTGTGTGACAATTTAAAACAAAGGCTGCGCGACATTTCAGAAAAAGGGTTGTGTGATAATTCAAGAAGCAAGGTTGTGTAAAAAAATGTGCAACATACGTTGTTTGATATTAAATAACAAATCTCTTTTAAACAACAATCCTTGGAAAAAAAATTACCTGTAATTTTTGTTTTGTTTTGTTGAACACATTTCTGTATAGGATTACAATTATGTCTGAAAGTAATGTTTGCATGTTTTCGTGTGGATTCTCTGTGAAACGAACCACAAGGACTCCACGACTGTGGACCGTTGCCAAAAGTCTGAGTAATTCAAAATAACTAAGATTTCTCGACACATGAGAAACAATTTATGAACCGAAGATTTGTAGTCACTGATTGTTTATAAAAAAATGGGGTAATGGTGGTCATGGTACTTAAACGTTGATTGAAAGAGTGAATGGCTGTAATGGTACCAAAAAGTTTATTGAAAGAGTGAATGGTTGTAATGGTACCAAAAAGTTTACTGAAAGAGTGAATGGTTGTAATGGTACCAAAAAGTTTATTGAAAGAGTGAATGGTTGTAATGGTACCAAAAAGTTTATTGAAAGAGTGAATGGTTGTAATGGTAACTAAAAGTTTACTGAAAGAGTGAATGGTTGTAATGGTACCAAAAAGTTTACTGAAAGAGTGAATGGTTGTAATGGTAACTAAAAGTTTACTTAAAGAGTGAATGGTTGTAATGGTAACTAAAAGTTTACTGAAAGAGTGAATGGTTGTAATGGTAACTAAAAGTTTACTGAAAGAGTGAATGGTTGTAATGGTAACTAAAAGTTTACTGAAAGAGTGAATGGTTGTAATGGTAACTAAAAGTTTACTGAAAGAGTGAATGGTTGTAATGGTAACTAAAAGTTTACTGAAAGAGTGAATGGTTGTAATGGTAACTAAAAGTTTACTGAAAGAGTGAGTGGTTGTAATGGTAACTAAAAGTTTACTGAAAGAGTGAGTGGTTGTAATGGTACCTAAAAGTTTACTGAAAGAGTGAATGGCTGTCATGGTACCTAAAAGTTTACTGAAAGAGTGAATGGCTGTCATGGTACCTAAAAGTTTATTAAAAGAGTGAAGAAAGTCTGACTCTAATTCGGCCAAGTCTGGCACCAACATTTCTCAATGGGGGCTATCACGTGCTGACGTAATTCGTTCATTGGAGGAATGCAACGAGATTGGATTGCGCCCTTCATCTCTGCTCGCGCCCTGCACCGGTCACGTGCACCCCACGCCCACGGTCGTGGCGTTGTGTTGGCATTCGGGTTAATGTTTCCTTTAAGAAAAGAGCTACCTTCACAGGTGTCTGTGTGGAGGTGCCAGTGGTGGGTGTACTGTTGTTGGAATAGAGATGAATCGGTTAGGTTCTCAGATTATGTACACAAGGTCAATGTACACATTTATCAGTAACTACACGCATATTGTGTTCACATGTATCAACAGCAATACCCATATTTTTATGCACACATAATTTATTAATGGGTTACTCTCTATCTATGTGTATATATAACACAATTATATATATTTGTTTGCATCGAAAATGACATGACCAAGACTTGGACATCTATAGCCTAGATCAGTGGTCGGAAAATGACGTGACCAAGACTTGGACATCTATAGCCTAGATCAGTGGTCGGAAAATGACGTGACCAAGACTTGGACATCTATAGCCTAGATCAGTGGTCGGAAAATGACGTGACCAAGACTTGGACATCTATAGCCTAGATCAGTGGTCGGAAAATGACGTGACCAAGACTTGGACATCTATAGCCTAGATCAGTGGTCGGAAAATAGCGTTTCTCGAGCCGCATACGGCTCTTTAGCGACCGGAGTGTAGCTCGGCCAGTTGGCCACAAATCGGTTTGGACTCAGAAAAACATGGTCTTTGACAGGTTCTTGAAATGAAATGCGGCTCTCAAAATGTTTCGAACCACCCTGCTGTTGATTTTCGGGTCTATTGACTAATGTGTTTGCCGACCACTGGTCTAGACTAATACCAAAAGAGGGTTGGGCTGTGCCGGATTTCCCTTTATATAAGCTAAGTAGGGCTTAAGCCTAGGGCCTCACAATTTAAGAAGAAACATTTTTTAGATTCCCGCCCTTAAAAAAAAACTTCTAAAAAACATAAATAAAAGAAATTAAAATAAAACAATGTACACATGTGTACGCCTGTAGTCTGTCACGCAAAGTTCACTTTAAAAAAAAAAAGAACACACTGCATTGTTATTAATATAATATCGCAAGGGCCGTGCGACCCCGGCAGCTTCAAGAGGCTTGGATATTTAAGAGGCCCACAGCTGTGATGTAGTCAAGAAAAAAACCAACAAAAGAAAAAAAAAAAAAAACAACTTAAACTTTTTTTGAATGGCAAAATCAAAAAATCCTGAAAGGGTCCTTATACTTTTTTTGAATGGCTAAATCACAAAATCCTGAAAGGGTCCCGGGGGTGGGGTGGGGTGGGGGGGGGGGCTCAGAAATGTCACGGGACGGCCCTGGGCATGAAAGCAAATATTACTAAAAATATGGCGCTTGACAAAGCTCAACTGGTGTTCAAGTATTTCACTCGTGAGTTTTGAGATTGATTACAAGGTTAGGAATGCTACCAACGGAACTGGCATGTAAAATGGTATGTAGCAAAAAAAAAACAAAAAAAAATATAAAGAACTAAGAAAATCATGGGGTAGATTTAGCAATGTTCTTCCATTCGCTGATCACTGATGAATTGTGGAGTCTACTGTTGTTTTTTGCCTTGTTGGATTCGGCGTTATCAATTACACTTACAATTTCTGGACACCCACCACAAGGGTGCGATCTCATTCCCAATGGCCTGAATATATTGGTCACAAACTATCCGAGATGCACATTCAAAACTAGCCTGTTGTTGTAAAGCTGTACTGATGGCCTGAATATTGTCACAAAATTTCCGAGATGCACATTCAAAATAAGCCTGTTGTTGTAAAGCTGCACTGATGGCCTGCGTCATAGTCATTTCTACGACCATGTTAACGGTAAAGGTGATAACCAGGGCCCAGGCGAGGAGCTTTAGCGGGAGACAGCTGACTTGCGATTTGTGTTCAAGCTACCATTTGTGTGCCTAGTTGTGATGGGCTGTGTTATAAGTAAGTCACCAAAACTATTGATACAAATGAGAGCGTGGATTTCCTCTTGCAACTCTTCGCAGTTCACTTGTAGGTTTATTAACAGTTCGAGAGAGGATTTTTGATGAACTGGAACTACATTTGTTTTCATTTATTTATTAAATGTATTCTTACGCCAACTGTTAAATTTGTTATTGTTTTCATCCGCTCTTGTCGACGAGGCGTCGAGGGGGGTGGGTGTGGCGGGGCTGCTTAATAATTGATCAATGAAATTTAGCGCTGCACTTCACACAGTCTCCACCACTTTCAGAACACATTTCCAGGTAATAATATGTAATAAAAAAAAAATAGTAATTGCTATTAGATATCAATAAAATATATAACAGTGTACTAACAATTGAGTGCGCGAGTGCAAATAATCAAGCGAAAAAAACCCCGCACTTAACTGTTTAATTTATTTTCGTTTTGGGGGGCTGGGCGCTGATTGCAAGGGGGCTCAAAATTTAATTACACTAGGGCAGGGGTCGGGAACCTATGGCTCGCGAGACAGACGTGGATCTATTGATGGCTGTATCTGGCTTCCAGAAAAATGTTCGATTATTTAAAAAAAAAATGTTACTTTAGACTCCCTTGATCTGCATATTAATTGCATATCAATATTTCATTCTACAAATTTTCTACAATTTTTAGTTTTAAACATAATGTATGGCTCTCTCAGAATTACTTTTCAAAATATGTGGTGTCCATGGCTCTCTCAGACAAAAAGGTTCCCGACCCCTGCTAGGGCCTCCACTTATATATCTGTGGTCGGCCCTGGATAGGGTGTAGGGAATATACAATTAAATGCACATTTCTCCTCATTGTAAATTAAATTGAGAGAAATGGAAAACTCTATTTCGTCTAAATCAACGGCCACAGGTAACCTTTGAACTCCAAGACAGAGCCACCCACCTCTCAATTTTAGGCAAACTTCCAGCACGTGAAAACGTAAGGGCATCAGGAAGTAAGACAGCCACATCACCAGTGCAGACACATGCCTAGCCCAGGCATATAAATAACACATAATGTGATACATTATAGCATCGTTTTATTCTGATTAATTTGATACCATGGGGGTTATTTTGTGTACAATGACTGTGTGTGAGTTTTGGAATTAATTTCAGGGTAAGTTATACAAAGTTATAAAAAATACTCTTGCATGCAGCAGTTTCAAAGTGGTGATTGTTTTGTTGATGGCACGCGATGGAGTTGCAACTGGGCGAGAT
Source organism: Lymnaea stagnalis (assembly GCA_964033795.1). Lineage (NCBI taxonomy): Eukaryota > Metazoa > Mollusca > Gastropoda > Lymnaeidae > Lymnaea > Lymnaea stagnalis. Next base: position 152,115 of record CAXITT010000753.1, on the reverse strand, counting down.
AAGTGAACATAACTTGGACAGTGTTAGCAGTAGGAATGAAATAACTGGTTGCAAATGGAGGTAAAGTTGGAGCATGGTGATACACTCGTCACCGCCACAACATTTGTGTGAAGGTGTGGGTGGTGGTGAGGGCAGGCCTGTTCTTAGGCATACGCTGACTACGCATCCGCGTAGGGCCCCGAACGTGAGGGGGCCCCCGTGAGGCGCCCTCGATCCCACGTATTTTTTAAAACTGGCACTGCAGCCGTCGGCAGTGGTGGGTGGTGTTTTCTCAGCTCGAGGGAGCTCCACCCCCGCCCCCCCCCCCTTCCGGGGCCCCCAACCTACGCTCGATGCTTAGGGCCCCCCAACTCCTTAGAATGGCTCTGGTGAGGGTTCGGGTGTGGATGTGGGTGAAGGTGTGAATGATGGTGTGGGTGAGGGTGAAGCTTGGGTGAAGGTGTGAGTGTGGTTGATGGTATGGATCACGATGTGGGTGAGGGTGGGGTTGTGGGAGAGTGTGAGGCTGAGTGTGAAGGTGTGAGAGGGGTTGTGGGTGAGTGTGAGGGTGAGGTTATGGGTGTGATTGAGAGTGAGGGTATGAGAATGTGAGTGATGATGTGAGTTTATAGGGTTAGGATGTGAGTGAGGGAGAGGTTGTGGGTAAAAGTGTGAGTGATGTGAGTGAGGGTGAGGGTGTGGGTGAGGGTGTGAGTTAGGGTGTGGTTGAAGGTGTAAGTGAGGGTGTGGGCCTAAGACGACGAAAGGATAATGATACTTAATGAATGCATAGATAAATTTTGGTCCGATTTCAAAGTACATGTAGATGGGTTAAACAAATTTTATAACATTTTTAGCACATGTTTTTAGCACATTTTAGCACATGTTTTTAGCACATGTTTTAGCACATGTTTTTAGCACATGTTTTTAGCACATGTTTTAGCAGACATTTTTAGCAGATGTTTTTAGAAGATGTTTTTAGCAGATGTTTTAGCAGATGTTTTAGCACATGCGTTTTGCACATGTATTTAGCAGATGTATTTAGCAGATACCATGTTACGAAGGACAAAACCTTTGATCAGTCGTCAGAGTTGTCTCTGCAGTGTGCAGTAATCTTGTGTCAGACAGAAAAATGCGGGACATTTTCAAATCAGTTTACGGAAGAAATATTTCAATATACTAGAAGTGTATGAGTGCTCTGTCACATCAGTATGACATGTGACATTGTCATACTGCCATTCGTCAAATTGTCACCTATTTCTCCTACAATTATTGAGTTTAAAATAATCTTCTGTCGGCAGTTGGGATAAGTTCATGTAAAATCATGTGGGTTGTTGTACAGTCGTGTGGGTTGTTGTACGATCGTGTGGGTTGTTGTACAGTCGTCTGGGTTGTTGTACGGTAGTGAAGTTGTTCATCTGTAACGCGGGGGGGGGGTTGTCGTACAGACGTGGGGGTAGTGATATTTCTCTCTAGTTGCTGTTAACATTGGTAACAGAGATTGCAACCTTTGATTTATTCTCCCCCCCCCTGCCCTTTTTCCCATCCCCCCTTGCTAGCAATCACATTCATACATTGACATGTTTGTTTGTACCATCGCAGACGTCACGTCATGCCAGACAGAGTTATCTCAGTTTGTATTGATGTCCAATCCAGAGATTTCAAATGTCATACCGCTGGATAACCCAGTAAGCTTAAAAATCCGGGTTAGCTCCCGTGCAACTACGATCTAAATATGTATTTTGCTGGCCAGTACTGTATTAACTTCTGACACCGCTTTCGTTGAATTTTTCCATTGAAATCCAACTGATTACATAAAAGTTTTAAAATACATGTATTAACAAATTGATTTATTCCGGAAGTGTCCCACTTTTTTAACACTTCAATACGCACCAGTTGACCCCCGTCTCCTGCGTTATAAACTGAACGTGTTGCTTACAGTCATTGTGAACGTCGTGCCAGATGGTCATAATGAAAGCGTTGACGCCATTCACAATGAAAGCGTTGACGCCATTCACAATGAAAGCGTTGACGCCATTCACAATGAAAGCGTTGACGCCATTCACAATGAAAGCGTTGACGCCATTCACAATGAAAGCGTTGACGCCATTCACAATGAAAGCCTTGACGCCATTCACAATGAAAGCGTTGACGCCATTCACAATGAAAGCGTTGACGCCATTCACAATGAAAGCGTTGACGCCATTCATAATTAAAGTGTTGTCTCCTGTCAGAATTAACGTGTTAACTATAGTCAAAATTAAAATGTTGTCAGATGGTCACAAAGTATTGCAAACAGTCACAATTAAAGTATTACCTACAGCCACAATTAAAGTATTACCTACATCCACAATTAAAGTGTTGCCTACAGTCACAATTAAAGTATTACCTACATCCACAATTAAAGTATTACCTACATCCACAATTAAAGTATTGCCAACAGTCACAATTAAAGTATTACCTACATCCACAATTAAAGTATTGCCAACAGTCGCAATTAAAGTATTACCTACATCCACAATTAAAGTATTGCCAACAGTCACAATTAAAGTATTACCTACATCCACAATTAAAGTATTACCTACATCCACAATTAAAGTGTTGCCTACATCCACAATTAAAGTATTGCCAACAGTCACAATTAAAGTATTACCTACATCCACAACTAAATTATTACCTACATCCACAATTAAAGTGTTGCCTACATCCACAATTAAAGTATTGCCAACAGTAACAATTAAAGTATTACCTACATCCACAACTAAATTATTACCTACATCGACAATTAAAGTATTACCTACATCCACAATTAAAGTATTGCCAACAGTCACAATTAAAGTATTACCTACATCCACAATTAAAGTATTGCCAACAGTCACAATTAAAGTATTACCTACATCCACAATTAAAGTATTACCTACATCCACAATTAAAGTATTGCCAACAGTCGCAATTAAAGTATTACCTACATCCACAATTAAAGTATTGCCAACAGTTGCAATTAAAGTATTACCTACATCCACAATTAAAGTATTACCTACATCCACAATTAAAGTATTGCCAACAGTTGCAATTAAAGTATTACCTACATCCACAATTAAAGTATTGCCAACAGTCACAATTAAAGTATTACCTACATCCACAATTAAAGTATTGCCAACAGTCACAATTATTCATAATGGATGTAGGTGTTAATTAGTATTGCCAACAGTCACAATTAAAGTATTACCTACATCCACAATTAAAGTATTGCCAACAGTCACAATTAAAGTATTACCTACATCCACAATTAAAGTATTGCCAACAGTCGCAATTAAAGTATTACCTACATCCACAATTAAAGTATTGCCAACAGTCGCAATTAAAGTATTACCTACATCCACAATTAAAGTATTGCCAACAGTTGCAATTAAAGTATTACCTACATCCACAATTAAAGTATTACCTACATCCACAATTAAAGTATTGCCAACAGTCACAATTAAAGTATTACCTACATCCACAATTAAAGTGTTGTCTTTATCCAAATCTACTTGACCTGCCTCACTACTTCCTTCCACTCAGACCTAACTAATGCTTTTCTTTTCCATGTCTGGTTTCCCAGCGGCTGTAGATCTTTTCCCACCTCATCCACCCCACCTAAGCCTAGGTCTGCCTTTGAGCCGTTTTCCTCTGGGGTTTTGGTGGGTCACCCTCTTGACGCCTCTGCCATTTGGTGGTAGTCTCCATCCATATTCATCCTTTGTTGGTCTGTATAGTTTCCAGAGAACTTTTCTATCGCATGTGTAAAATAGGTTTTCTGCCGTTTTTGCTAGGGTCCAAGTTTCACTTGCGTATGTTACAACTGGTCTGATCACATTTTTATAAATAGTTTTCTTTGTTTCTCTTGTAATGTTTTTACTTTTGAGTATTTTCTGACTACTGCTAAGTATGCCCTGTTTCCGGCTGATATTCTTTCTTTTATTTCTGTTAGTAATTCTAACCTTTCATTTAATAAAGATCCTAGGTATTTGAATTGATTAACTTTTTCAACAGTCTGGTTTCTATTTTTTATGGCTTAATCTGTCTGTTCTTCTCTCACCATAGTCATGTGCTTTGTTTTTTGGTTGTGAACTTCCAGCCCTGCTTGTAGTGATGCGTCTTTTAATTCAATAAATGATTTCTATATGTGTTTAATACTTTTCCCCAACAATGCTATAGCTATGACATCAGCATATGCAAGATACTTAAGAGGTTGATTGTAGAGCGTGCCCATTGGTTGTGGGACTTGGATTTCCCTCAATATATCCTGTTATTGTTCCTCGGGTGTCAGTATGTATATAACTCTTTCTAATGTTAGGTTAAATAGCATACAAGACAGCGAGTCTCCTTGTCTTAGGTCACGTCTACTCTGAAATTCCCTTGACTATTCTCCTTGAGCCTTTATTTTGCCTTTTGTGTTTTTTAATGTTAGTTTGTTTGATAAGCCGAACTCCTGCAGTCTCATATAGATATTTTCTTTTGATGATGACATAATGTAAAGCATGTTTTACTACTATCTAGCTGCTATTTTTTCCGTTTAATATGCTAAGTGAGTAAATGTGTATTCACTCACTTTTTTCCTTTACATAATATATGTATCCCTTTCCCTATATTCTCATGGATCAGGCTGAAAGTTTATGTAAATGCTGGTCTCGTTGTTTTCAACACAGACTAAATTTCAACAGAAGTCTAGGTGTGACGGGCAGAAGTCTAGGTGTGACGGGCAGAAGTCTAGGTGTGACGGGCAGAAGTCTAGGTGTGACGGGCAGAAGTCTAGGTGTGACGGGCAGAAGTCTAGGTGTGACGGGCAGAAGTCTAGGTGTGATGGGCAGAAGTGTAGGTGTGACGGGCAGAAGTCTAGGTGTGACGGGCAGAAGTCTAGGTGTGACGGGCAGAAGTCTAGGTGTGACGGGCAGAAGTCTAGGTGTGACGGGCAGGCAAAGAATAAGCCCATGTAAACCGTATGTTGGCTGATTTCAGCCATTCATTACGGACCGACTGCTGCGGCTACGGTCACTGTCAAAGGACGCCGCGTGTGTCACTATCGGCTTCTCCATGCTGTGGCCACTGTCTTTACGGTTAGGTTTCTATTCCCAATTGGCCTTTGTCGTCTCTTTGCGTCTTCAGCGGTTTCATATTTTCCTGGGGTATCCATCTTATCCATGTTATCCATCTTAATCCCATTTTGAACTTTGATAGGTTCCGGTCCGTGTACATTTATAGGGAGAGAGATGTGAAGTGGAATTTGGTTTCAAAAAGTTTAAATTTAGGTAGTATACCTGCTTTCAAATGGACGGTAGCGTAACATTATAAGTATATAAAGAAATACACTATATTCATATATTAATGAACAAGCATGAAGAATGACATTGCATTAGAAGTATCATTATAGTCAAACGAGAGAGGCCGAACAATGACAAGACATTATGAAAGAAAATAACCCAAGTCACACAGATATAGAGTGTGAGGAGGGAGGGGGAGAATAAGAGAGCAGCGGCGTAGCCAGGATTTTCGGAAGCGGGGTTTGGGGGTGGGGTTGATGATCGAGCCGTCGGAGGTGACCAGTGGGGATGGTGACACCACTCAAGGGCGCCGAAGCGCAAGAGAGAAAAAAAAAAGGGGGGGGGGGTCTGGGAAAATGTTTGATAAATTAAACAGGCAGAAAATATAATTTTTGCGCATACCTCAATTTAGTTTTGAATCACTCTACACTTAATGGAAGAGCAACGGACGTGACGTAAGCGGACATTCAGATCCTCTGTGTAAGCATTAATCAGCTTTTCGCCACCCGGAAAATACATGTTACTCCGAGATGATGATGAAATGATATTATGGGGTACATCATTCAGTTGAAGGAAGTTTCCCAATTTTATTTATAGGGACTAAATATTTAGATATTTATGGATTTTTGTTTATTGAAAAGTCATCATTTTTCCTGTTGTATTTCGGGGGTTCCCCTTCCTCCTAGCCCTGATACCCTAAGCACGTTCTTGTACTGCTAGATGGCAGTTTGGACATGATTATAATAGTAATTTAGGGATCGCTGGATGGGCTAAACTTTAGTTGGAAAATATTTTGCCTTACTAATATTATTTTGAAAAAGAATATGTTAACATAATCCAAGAGACAGAGAGACAGAAAGAGACATACTAAGAGAGAGAGAAAGAGAGAGATACAGAGAGAGAGACACAGAGAAAGGAATACAGAGAGAGACAGTGAAAGAGACACACAGAGAGAGACAGAGACACAGAGGGGGAGCGATGTAGCGGTCCAACTGCGAGACATCAATGGTAACACGCTGGCAGCCATTATGCGTCCCATTGATCCTACGCTGAGATCAATGGAGCTGCGCATGCGCATGGGACAGCGGGACGTCGATCTGGAAGAAAACAGTACAAGAGAGGTTACAATGTGCTATAGATGTGAGTGGGATAGATGGAGTTAATTGGGGCGTGTGGGGGCTGTGGGGGGGGGCGGGACAGGGCGGGCGGAAGAGGGGTGTGTGTAAGGAAAGCAAAGATAAATTCCTGCACTCAATGTTAAGTCTTGGCAATGAAAGGGAATGCACACGTTAATTTAGTTCTTGGTCCAATTTCATCCACCCACCCCACCACCCTTCCCCCCCCCCCAGCATATTAAT
>CAXITT010000753.1:127760-144296 GCA_964033795.1 Lymnaea stagnalis | reverse complement strand
TGTTGTCAGTCATTGGGCACTTGATACTCCTGAAGAATGTACGCACATTGTTGTCAGTCATTGGGCACTTGATACTCCTGAAGAATGTACGCACATTGTTGTCAGTCATTGGGCACTTGATACTCCTGAAGAATGTACGCACATTGTTGTCAGTCATTGGGCACTTGATACTCCTGAAGAATGTACGCACACTGTTGTCAGTCATTGGGCACTTGATACTCTTGGTGAATTTACGCACATTGTCCTCAGTCCAGGGGCAGCTTTTGGTGACCTTACGCACATTGTCCTCAGCACACCGTCCTGTTTGAGCGCCCCCTCTCCTCACCCCCCGCCCACTCAATATCCCATCTATGACTATGACGAAGGCAGCCGGGCCGTATCGATCCCGTGTCGCCAGCCTCTCGTTCCCTTCACGTGCAGTGCCAGAAATGATAATGGCATCCAGTGTGCTACAAGTCTCCTGCCGTTTGTTGAAAGTGGTTCAGGAATACTTGGTGGTCCTGACTTTTCTGGTCGGATACTGACACAACCTGAGACGACAACTTTGTTTAGACCGTGGATTAGTGGATACCTCGCGTGGCTGTGGATCTCGTGAAAGCCCGGTGGATGTTCATGGGGCGTAGTTAGTTCTGGAGTGTTCGGTGACCTTGTTGGCGCACAGGGAGACCAGATGCAATGGTGGGTAGTAGATTTCTTGACATGTTAGTGCTTGTTGGTAGTACGGGTTCGTAGTACATGCCGATAGAACAGTTTGGTAGCACTGGTTTTTAATACTGGTTGGTAGTACAGTATAGAAGTATGTGTTTGTAGTACAGTTTGTTAGTACTGGTTTGTAATACTGGTTGGTAGTACAGTTTAGAAATATGTGTTGGTAGTACAGGTAGGTAGTAAAGGATGGTAAAGGATGGTAGTATTGGATGGTAGAACAGGTTAGTAAGTAAAGGATGGTAAAACAGGTTGGCAGTAAATGGTTTCAAGTTTGGGAATACGTTGTTGAAGTACGGGGTTGGTGGTACAAGGCTGGTAGTCGGGGGGGGGGGGTGGTGTTGACTAAAATATCTTCGAAACAATCCAGAAAAGTTTCAATAAAATGATCTTGAACATAATATAAAATGTATTGTGTTTGGAGATAACGGCGCAATGTAGTGGTTGCAATAATTTAGGTTGTGACATGTACCAAGTATGGCTGTCAGTTAGAGTTTAGGTTGTCATTTACAAGTTGTGACATGCACCAAGTATGGCTGTCAGTTAGAGTTGAGGTTGTCATTGTACATGTTGTGACATGCACCAAGTATGGCTGTCAGTGAGAGTTTAGGTTGTCATTTACAAGTTGTGACATGCACCAAGTATGGCTGTCAGTGAGAGTTTAGGTTGTCATTGTACAAGGTGTGACATTTACCAAGTATGGCTGTCAGTGAGAGTTTAGCTTGTCATAGTTCAACATATAATAAGTATGGCTGTCAGTGAGTGTTTAGCTTGTTAGTTCAAGTTGTGACATGTAACAAGTATGGCTGTCGGTGACAGATATTTTGTGGCTTAAAGCCGCCTTGTTGCCATTGGGCCATTAGAAATCAATTCAAATCTATGTAACTGTTCATTCCTGGTTGATTTCGCTGTGTTGTTATCCTAGAATACACAGCTCAAACACGGACCAACATACTTGCGTCATTGCCAACAAGACGTCCATGACGCGCTGATCGTTGTAAAATCATCAGTTGAACCTTGTGGTTTTATTTGAAATGTGATGTAAGGAAGATGAACAGCCGATATGTTGCCTGTTACATCAATCCATAAGTGGTCTGTCACAGCAACATATATGTGGTCTATTACAATTACAACGAGCAGTAAGCGGGATATTACAAAAATCAATATGTGGTCTATTACAACAACCAATATGTGGTATATTACAACACCCAATGTATGGTTTATTGAAACAACAAAAATGTGGTTTATTACAACAACCACCATGTGGTCTATTACAACAACCACGATTTGGTCTATTAAAACAACCAATATGTGGTCTATTACAGCAACCAATATGTGATCTGTTACAATAATCAATATGTGGTCTATTACAACAACCAATGTGTGGTATATAACAACAACCAATATGTGGTCTACTATAACAACCAATATGTGGTCTATTACAAAAACTAATATTTGGTCTATTACAACATCCAATATTTGGTTATTACAACAACCAATATGTGGTCTTTTACAACATCCAATATTTGGTCTATTACAACAACCAATGTGTGGTCTGTTAAAACAACCAATATGTGGTCTATTCCAACAACCAATGTGTGATCTATTTAAAAAAAAAACACACTATGTGGATTGTTTATTACAAACGAGCCTTGATTACTGTCTCCCATTTGAGAAGCGTTTGTAAACACTTTCACTATGACGCCATTCATCCTTTTATTTTGTTCCCAACAAGCCTCCCCCCCCTCCCCACTTATTAAAATTCAATCATTGCATTTCAAATGATATGCAGAACTTTTGTTATTTTATAGTTAATTTTATTTTTGTTGTTGAAAATATAATGCTGAATATTAAGTAATTGTGTATCAATTTTAAATAATTTTTTTCTATCTATGAAATTGTCTCCCCTTTATTTCATATATAAAAAAAAAATAACTATAAAAAAATGAATAAATACAATTCCACATTTACTTTCCGTAACTATGATATCGCCCCCACTCCTGCAAGTTGAAGTTGATCAGCTGTTTGGCAGACATGGTGCACTTGTTTGGTCGGGTGCCGTAACTTCTGAATGAATCTTTCACAGCTCGTCACACAATCAGCTTCTCTTCATGTCTGTTCTTCACATCTCTTATCTCCCAGTAGTCGCACAATCAGCTTCTCTTCATGTCTGTTCTTCACATCTCTCATCTCCGAGTTGTCACACAATCAGCTTCTCTTCATGTCTGTTCTTCACATCTCTCATCTCCGAGTTGTCACACAATCAGCTTATCTTCGTGTCTGTTCTTCACATCTCTTATCTCCCAGTAGTCACACAATCAGCTTCTCTTCATGTCTGTTCTTCACATCTCTCATCTCCGAGTTGTCACACAATCAGCTTCTCTTCATGTCTGTTCTTCACATCTCTCATCTCCCAGTAGTCGCACAATCAGCTTCTCTTCATGTCTGTTCTTCACATCTCTCATCTCCGAGTTGTCACACAATCAGCTTATCTTCGTGTCTGTTCTTCACATCTTTTATCTCCCAGTAGTCACACAATCAGCTTCTCTTCATGTCTGTTCTTCACATCTCTCATCTCCGAGTTGTCACACAATCAGCTTCTCTTCATGTCTGTTCTTCACATCTCGTATCTCCGAATAGTCACACAATCAACTTATCTTCATGTCTGCTCTTCACATCCCTCATCTCCCAGTAGTCACACAATCAGCTTCTCTTCATGTCTGTTCTTCACATCTCTCATCTCCCAGGAGTCACACAATCAGCTTCCCTTCATGTCTGTTCTTCACATCTCTCATCTCCGAGTTGTCACACAATCAGCTTCTCTTCATGTCTGTTCTTCACATCTCTCATCTCCCAGTAGTCACACAATCAGCTTATCTTCATGTCTATTCTTCACATCTCTCATCTCCCAGGAGTCACACAATCAGCTTCCCTTCATGTCTGTTCTTCACATCTCTTATGTCCCAGTAGTCGCACAATCAGCTTATCTTCATGTCTGTTCTTCACATCTCTCATCTCCGAGTTGTCACACAATCAGCTTCTCTTCATGTCTGCTCTTCACATCCCTCATCTCCCAGTAGTCACACAATCAGCTTCTCTTCATGTCTGTTCTTCACATCTCTCATCTCCCAGGAGTCACACAATCAGCTTCCCTTCATGTCTGTTCTTCACATCTCTTATGTCCCAGTAGTCGCACAATCAGCTTATCTTCATGTCTGTTCTTCACATCTCTCATCTCCCAGTAGTCACACAATCAGCTTCTCTTCATGTCTGTTCTTCACATCTCTCATCTCCGAGTTGTCACACAATCAGCTTCTCTTCATGTCTGTTCTTCACATCTCTCATCTCCGAGTTGTCACACAATCAGCTTCTCTTCATGTCTGTTCTTCACATCTCGTATCTCCGAATAGTCACACAATCAGCTTCTCTTCATGTCTGTTCTTCACATCTCGTATCTGCGAATAGTCACACAATCAGCTTCTCTTCATGTCTGTTCTTCACATCTCTTATCTCCCAGTAGTCACACAATCTGCTTATCTTCATGTCTGTTCTTCACATCCCTCATCTCCGAGTTGTCTCATAATCAGCTTCTCTTCATTTCTGTTCTTCACATCTCTCATCTCCGAGTTGTCACACAATCAGCTTCTCTTCATGTCTGTTCTTCACATCTCTCAAATCCGAGTAGTCACACAATCAGCTTTGCTTCATTACTGCTCTTCAAATCTCTCATCTCCGAGTCCTAACATGATAACCAACAATATGATGACAGTTAAAATATTCGTCGTAAAGGTTCTCAGGAATATTCCTGATTGGAAACCGCTGGAATGTTCAATTTACACCAATTTACTACCAGCAAGTGTTCAGATCTTCCATTCAGAACGCCAGGAATATCCTGCACTTCTGTCACGCGTGCCGTGGGTATGTTATAGCCCAGAGGTCCGATCAATAAATGAATACTCGGTCGAACAATTCCCACTGGCGGTTCATCCGACCGATATTTGGTGTAACTGATCCAAACAACCACTCCCCTGCATGCCGTGTGTCTCAACAACCACTCCCTTCACACGCTGTGTGTCTCAACAACCACTCCCTTAACACGCCGTGAGTCTCAACAACCACTCCCGCCACACGCCGTGTGTCTCAACAACCATTCCCGCCCCCGCCGTGTGTCTCAACAACAACTACCGTCACACGCCCTGTGTCTCAACAACCTCTCCCACCACACGCCTTGTGTCTCAACAACCACTCCTACACACGCTGTGTGTCTCAACAACCACTTCCTACAAGCGCCCTGTGTCTCAACAACCACTTCCTACAAGCGCCCTGTGTCTCAACAACCACTCCTACACACGCCGTGTGTCTCAACAACCACTCCTACACGCGCCATGTGTCTCAACAACCACTCCCGCCACACGCCGTGTGTCTCAGCAACCACTCCCGCCACACGCCGTATGTCTCAACAACCACTCCCTTCACACGCGGTGTGTCCCAACAACCATTCCCTTCACGTCCCCTACCGCAATGGCTACACAAACACCCCCCTTAGCACCGCGGCACTGACCTTGTTATCTTTCGACAGCAATTATGTGTCATCCTAAGCGACTGATCGAAAAGGCTTTATTCTTTGATTAGAAGTAGACAGAAGAACATTTAAAAGGAGATATAATTATTTAACATTTTGAGCATCTTACATTGACAAGGCAACATCCCCCTCCCCCCCCTCCCTAAGTTTGAATGGCGATACCCTTGGGGGTCACACCCCAGAGTCTTGGAACTCGTGTTAATGAAGTTTATCCTTCTATCAATTTGTATCGTACTTATAATTATAGCTATCTTAGTTATCATGCTTGTCTTCCTTTTCGCACTTATGATCCTTCTCTTTGCTTGTTTGTTGTTGTTGTCTTAGATCAGCTGTTCTCAACCTGTTGGTGGCGACCCCTTTGGGGTGGGGGGGGGGTCGCACGAGCCGTTCACAGGGGTCGCCTAAGACCATCTGAAAACACAAATACTCCACAGTTATAAAGTATTAACGAAAATAATTTTGCGGTTGGGGGTCGCCATAACATGAGGTAATGTATAAAAGGGTCGCGCCATTAGAAAGGTTGAGAACCACTGTCTTAGATAAAGAAACACAATTCTTCATTCAGCTCTATCTAACACGTGAAATTGTACAGCCTACTTATTGTCAATGTCAACTCTTAGATCTGAACGTTGTATGTCACTTACGTTGTTGGTTGTGGTTAGACCTGTATCAACAACTTTCCAAAAATAGTGTTGTTTATAGACGTGCATTGATGTATTGATCATGGGGTTGTAGTTGGACATATATCAATACATTTGTGATAGGGTTGTAGCTAGACATGTATCACTATATTCATAATAGAATAGTCATCCTTTTTTCCTAAATCATTGAACTAAAACATTGCTAACGGGCCCGTCTGTCTCTAACGTCTCTCTTAAAGTATCCCACTCTCCCTCCCCCCGCTGTCCCCCCTCCCCACTCTCCCCCTCCAGGTTAGTGTTACACTCTAGTAAAACTTCAGGATTTAAGGGCATTAACCCCCCTCTCCCCCCCCCCTCCCAAACACACCCACTTTCTATTATTCTCGCCTCTACCTGTGGCTCGTACCTGGTTTTGTCGGTGTGCAGTGGAGTATGTGACAGTCTTGGTTAGCATTCTTGTTTGTTGGAGGGCCCTTTTGTGGCTCAGTGGGCAACAAGACGTTTGGCGTGCCAGGCACCGTGTCGTGTGTGTAGCAGAGTGTCGTCAACATTCTTGCCGTCCGTAACACATGGAAGTCATTGTGTCCCCTTTACCTTTTTTTTTCTTCTGTGCTTGACGTCTTGTCTGTCCGCGTGTCCACAGTTTGATTCCCTGGAACAACTCGTTGGCTCAAGGATTATACTTTGTTATTAACCCGGCAACAGACACGCTTTTGTTCCATTGTTCTTTAGACTGATGACACCAAGGTATGCAGTTAGTTTGGATAAATTAGACAAAGATGGTATTATCTCCTTAAGTATCATTACCTTTAGTGGTTATCACCACCTTATCACCACCTTTAGCCTTGAGTAGTTATCATTACCTTTAGTAGTTATCAATACCTTTAGTAGTTCTCTGTGTTTAACTTATATCTTCAATACATTTGGACTGCATTGTGTTGTGTCAAAGATACACTCGTTTGACTGTATTGTGTTGCATTAAAGATACAAACGTAAGACAGTATCGTGTTGTACCAAAGATACAAACGTTTTGACTGTATTGTATCAAAGATACATATTTTTTTACTGTATTGCATCAAAGATACAAACGTGTGGACTGTATTGTATCAAAGATACAAACGTGTGGACTGTATTGTATCAAAGATACAAACGTGTGGACCGTATTGTATCTAAGATACAAACGTGTGGACTGTATTGTATCAAAGATAAAAACGTGTGGACTGTATTGTATCTAAGATACAAACGTGTGGACTGTATTGTATCAAAGATACAAACGTTTGGACTGTATTGTATCAAAGATACAAACGTGTGGACTGTATTGTATCAAAGATACAAACGTGTGGACTGTATTGTATCAAAGATACAAACGTGTGGACTGTATTGCATCAAAGATACAAACGTGTGGACCGTATTGCATCAAAGATACAAACGTTTGGATCGTATCGTGTTGTTTCAAAGATGCAGGCGTACACTTCAAACCTTCCTATAATATGATTCCATTTTGCGGCCTATAAATCAGGCCTTTTCAGTTCAAAGTTTCAATCTCGTCTGTGTACCACAGGAAACCTGACCTCTCTTACGACAGGTGGTGCATTTCCGGCGCTTCTTTCAAGCATGCGTGTCATGTAGATAACATTGACATATCTCGAACTGTCACAGAGGTTGTTCCTTTAGAAAGAAAAGAAAGAAAAAAAAAGAAAGCCATTGATTTGACGGCCTCGTGTCAACACGGGTTGACATCGGCTCAGTGGTGTTAGCATTGAAAGGGGCTCATGCCGTGTCTGGGAAATTTCCAACCTCGTGAGAATTATTCGGTACAAGTTACAGTGCACTGACAAAGCACGGTCGTAGTGGTAGGTCGTAGCAGTTACAGCACTGTGACAAGTGCATCTGTGGCGAGAGCAGTCGTGACAGATGCATTTTAAGTAAGACGTTAGGATTACGATACCATGACGAGCACAGTTGTGGCAAGCAGAGGTGTAGCCGTCAGATGTACAGTTATAGTTGTAGCCGGTACAAATATTGGTGCATGGGTAGAAGTAGTAGTATAGAAGGTAGATGTACATTTGTTCTAGATTTTATGGAGGCGTAAAGTTGTAGTAGGCAGACGTATACTTGTAGTTGGTGGACGTACATTAGTAGTGGGCAGACTTATATTTATAGTAAAGAGGTGTGCAGCTGTAGTGGGCGAGGCTTTTGGTACACATGTTGATGGTGTTGACGTAGTTTTTGTATATGGTGTGTTGATGGTGCTGATGTTGTTGATGTAGTACATGAGTACATGAGACGTAGATGTGTACACGGGCATGTGAATATGTTTTGTACAAAACACGTACATGTTTACATGCGACTTAAATGTGAATATGAGACTTATGTTTGCATGAGATGCACATATGAGCATGGGATGTACTTTTGTACAAAACACGTACATGTTTACATGCGACTTAAATGTGAATATGAGACTTATGTTTGCATGAGATGCACATATGAGCATGGGATATACTTTTGTACAAAACACGTACATGTTTGCATGCGACTTAAATGTGAATATGAGACGTGCATGTCAATATGGGATGTACATGTGTACATAAGATGTAAACTAGACTACATGTGTACACGAGAGAGAGATATGTACCTAAGACGTACATGTGTACTTAAATATTTTCAACAAATCTTTTCTGTCCATCTTAGTACGGTAGTCGACCAACCCGCTTTGCTCTGCAATGTAATGCTCGTGCTACATCATGCGAGTGCTACATAATGCTAGTACTTATCTTGATAATGCTACAGAACGTCAGGCCTAGTGCTGTATAAGAAATGCTAATGCTGTATTTAAATAGGACCCGATCTGATTGAAGCGTTCTCGGCCTTCCCAAAGCCTGCACTTGAAACTTATTAAAACAGACTTAAGTGGGGTTGTGCCCCGAGGTGGGGCTTGGGAGCACGGGAGGTAAGGTTGCTACTAATGATATGTGGGGCTTTTTGTCAGTGAACTAATACCTGGTCGCGTTGAATTGAATTCACAATCTACTTTTTCAATTGGACGCTTCTATACGACCCCAGGCTAATCGCTTCACTAATCTGATTTCTTTTGATTTAAGGTTATAAAAAAATATTGATTTAGGTACAGCAGGATATTCAAAGATTCTTGACGTTCAACTTGGACTGTGTACCAGCCATGTGCCCATAACAAGACGAGCATGTTGCAATCAACATGAACTAATTTCTGTTACATTTGCCAGGCACGGACCAACACAATCTACCAATGTCGACATAGTCAGCAGAACAATCGCAAACCATTTGACCCCGGACGTTGTGGGCGAGGGGCGTGTAATACGGCGTAACTTAGTATTGATGTGGACAGAACCATCGCTTGACTTTTGGAAGCCCCCCCTGCCACCTTTCACCCCCCCCCCCTAATTCTGTTTGTTTGCATATTAAGTTTATTTTTTCATCTTCCGAAGCACACTTCATTTGGTCAACCAGACGATATGTGCAGTACGAGGCGAACAATTTAAACAACAACAAATGGTGCAGCAAATTTTGAGTTGGGATGTCTTTCAGACCTGGGATGTCTTTCAGACCTGGGATGTCTTTCAGACCTGGGATGTCTTTCAGACCTGGGATGTCTTTCAGACCTGTTTACCCTCAAACTCTTAAAATCGTACAATATCATCACAAAATCTTTCAATACATTATCAATCTAATAGTAAAAAAATAATCATACAGTATATTGTATAAAGTATACATCTCATAATCGTACATTGTACGCCAAAATCGTAAGAGTAAACAGGTCTGGTCTTTCGAGGTTGAACACGGCGGTGTAAACCGTAGAGGTATTAACGTCATCTGATCTTTTGTGTTGCACGGCAGTGAAGCTTGCCGAGGACCACGCGTAAGACATTTGTGCTGTAGGTATGGACACAGAAAACCCTACGTATTCACTGACCTCTTGAACAAGACGCATGACCCCCTGATCGCGACCATCAATTATCAATAATTATACAATAATTTGACCCGGTTTAAGAGCGCGTCATTGACTTCTCGCTGGTCGACCCCATGAAGGTCACGGATAATTGAGTTAACCGATTTGACGAATGTCTCGGGGACTGTGTGTGTGGTCCAGCACTAGTGAACGTCTTTAGTCGCCCGTGTAACTGCAATGTGGAGTCCTGGGGCGGGGCGTCTTTACCAGGTGCATCACTACGGCCCTTTAGAATGGGTCTTTTAGACCCCTGATTGGAGAATGGTGTTTGGCCACTTTCTGGAATAGCTGCAGAATGGTGTTTGACAACTTTCTGGAATGAATGGAGAATGGTGTTAGAACACTTTCTGGAATGGCTGTAGAATGGTGTTTTACCATTTTCTTAAATGGTAGTAGAATGGTGTTGACCACATTCTGGAATGGTAGTAGAATGGTATTTGACCACATTCTGGAATGGTAGTAGAATGGTGTTTGACCACTTTCTGGAATGGTAGTAGAATGGTATTTGACCACTTTCTGGGATGGTTGTAGAATGGTGTTTGACAACATTCTGGAATGAATGGAGAATGGTGTTAGAACACTCTCTGGAATGGCTGTAGAATGGTGTTTGACAACATTCTGGAATGAATGGAGAAGGGTGTTAGAACACTTTTTGGAATGGCTGTAGAATGGTGTTCGTCCCCTTTCTGGAATGGCTGTAGAATGACGTTTTACCATTTTCTTAAATGGTAGTAGAATGGTGTTGACCACATTCTGGAATGGTAGTAGAATGGTGTTTTACCACTTTCTGGAACGGTTGTAGAATGGTGTTTGAACTGTTTAGCGCAGAAATTTGGATTGACTACTGTGAGACATTCAAGTGATTCCAAGTCTGGTAAAGTCTAAACATCACCGACCTCAACTGACGAGATGATCACAAATTTAGTTTAGGATGTATTTTGTGACGTTGTTCTGATTCTATTCTGATCAGTTTTCCCAAGCCATTGGTATTCTTTGCGGAGATCTGACTGGTACACCTAGCTGTATACTTTGTGTACAATCAGCACAGTATTAAATTCGTGTGCAACTACCGTAGCCTAAAATTGTACACTTTGTACATATTTTGATTTCCCATTTCTTTGGCCCCTCTGCCATCTGGCAAATATCCGCCGAAAGGGCAATAACTCTGGGCTTACTTCAAATGACACGGCTGAACTCACGACACATCTTACACGTGAACAAATGACGTATTATTACCGGAGTTCACCTGGAGCACCGTCAGTTGCCTGTGGTGGGTGTCATTAAACTGTTGTCACCAGGTGCAAGTGGGGTAGTCATTCTCAAGGGGAGTCTAGACCTGTGTCAACATGACTCAATAACTCTTCCCCCCCCCCCCCCCCCCCCCCCACGCACACAACACAACCCGCCTGTAAGACACATGTTCTTCAACTGTTCACCTACTTCAGCACTCCGCCACGCTGAATCCTGTTACATGGTAGGTGTGTGGGTAGCTTGTCTGTTGGGTTTTTGGGTTGCTTATCATGTAAGGTTTGTGGGTAGCTTGTCATGTTAGGTTTGTGGGTAACTTTGCATGTAAGGTTTGTGGGTTGGTTGTCATGGTAGGCTTGTGGGTTGCTTGTCATGGTAGGCTTGTGGGTTGGTTGTCATGGTAGGTTTGTGGGTTGGTTGTCATGGTAGGTTTGTGGGTAGCTTTTCATGTTAGGTTTGTGGGTTGGTTGTCATGGTAGGTTTGTGGGTAGCTTTTCATGTTAGGTTTGTGGGTTGGTTGTCATGGTAGGTTTGAGGGTAGCTTTTCATGGTAGGTTTGTGGGTTGCTTGTCGTGTTAGGTTTGTGGGTAGCTTGTCATGGTAGGCTTGTGGGTTGCTTGTCATGTTATGCTTGTGGGTTGCTTGTCATGTAAGGTTTGTGGGTACTTGTCATGTTATGCTTGTGAGTTGCTTGTGATGTTAGGTTTGTGGATTGCTTGTCATGTAAGGCTTGTGGGTTGCTTGTCATGTTATGCTTGTGGGTTGCTTGTCATGGTAGGTTTGTGGGTAGCTTGTCATGTTAGGTTTGTGGGTAGCTTGTCATGGTAGGTTTGTGGGTAGCTTGTCATGTTAGGTTTGTGGGTAGCTTGTCCTGGTAGGTTTGTGGGTAGCTTGTCATGGTAGGCTTGTGGGTTGCTTGTCATGGTAGGTTCGTGAGTTGCTTGTCATGGTAGGTTCGTAATGTCACCTCAGGTCTCTGTACTCCTTGTAAGCTTCTTGAAGTCGTGAAACAGTCAGCAAACATTGACAATACAATTTTGACTGTTTGACCAACTCTTTAACACGTTCTTATCATAGTTGTCTCAATGTTCACCATTTCAAACATTGGCATTGGTCAAGTCTTTGTCAAGGATTATTTAGTTAATAATTTGTTGCTTGAATCAGATACGGTAGTAAAAATGAATATGATAGACGTAAGTTCCTGCTCTGCGTCGTCGCCCCCCCCCCCAAATGTTAAACTGATCAGAGAAGAATAAACAGAAAAGTTAACAGCCATACAATATTTACCATTTGATATAATTAAATTACGCCCCCCCCAACTCTTTAAAAAAAAGGCATCTTTAATAAATATCTTAGTTAAATATTTTCCCTCCCAAGAAATATTTCCAAAACGGTTGTTAGTTGATAGTGTTCGGTCATCAGTTACACATTTCGGGGTGAACCGATATGGTCATTGGTGGACTGGTGGACACAAGTTATATTGTAATTTAAAGCGGCCCAGACAGACCCGATGGCCCATC
Source organism: Lymnaea stagnalis (assembly GCA_964033795.1). Taxonomy (NCBI): domain Eukaryota; kingdom Metazoa; phylum Mollusca; class Gastropoda; family Lymnaeidae; genus Lymnaea; species Lymnaea stagnalis. The sequence goes on along the minus strand of CAXITT010000753.1, from coordinate 131,615 downwards.
GGGTTTCCCGGTATCAAGGGGTAAACAGTCCACCCCTGAATATGGTCCACAAACCTCAGAATTGGGAATCCCTCCACTTGCATTCACGTGACGTCATATAGTTACATGTGTCAATAACATTCTTCTTCTTATTTATTTCAGGCATCACAAGAAGGGAAGAAGCGGAGGTCCTTCCTCCCGTCCTTCAAGAAGCCTTCACCGCTGTCACCTACATCACCTCAACCCCCCACCAACACGTCCTTACCAACACTGCTCCAAACAGCTTCTACTGTAACGCTTCTCACCAGTTCACCAATCGTACACCTGCCAACAGTGACCCCAGCCCCGACAACAGCCCCGACCGCAGCTCCTTCCTTTGGATACAGTGTACGGGAACCGAGCGCCACAAGCAGACCGCAACCCGCTAGTCTCCCCGGGAGAAGGATCCAGGCCCCCACTGTCCCCAATAAAGAGGACATCGAAAATGTTGCCTACGGCGTCGGACTGCGAGTCGGTGCGAGGGTAAAGATCAGCGGGGTCAAGCCCGGGATACTACGCTACCTCGGCACCACGCACCTGGCGCCTGGGATCTTTTGTGGCATCGAGCTGTTCGACCCCGACGGCAATCACGATGGGGAAGTCAACGGGCATCGCTACTTCTCCTGCGCCCCCAACCACGGGATCTTCGCACCGAAGGAGAAAGTCTGCTTAGAGACGTCCAGCTCCCTGGGCAGAGTGGCGTCCGACTCCACAGACTGCTACAGTAGCACGGAGAGCCTGAGCGAGAGAACTCATAAGGCCTTCAAGACTTTTGAGGAAGGAGAGCTCGAGGCCATCGACTGCTCCAAGCTGAGCCCCATCATAAGTCCACAGGACGTGGACACAGTGGACGATGCGACCCTCACGCGCCATCACAGAAGCTCAAAGTTGCACAGCACAAGCCAGTTCACATCTCCTTACAGAGTTCTAGACCCGGGGCTGTCAACAGATTCGCTAGAGTCTCAAGATTCCCTAGACATTCCACAGAAGAAGGCCAGATCTAGTCTCCCCAGGGCAAAGTCCAGTTTACCGACAGTCTCTTCCGTACCAGTGTCCAAACTGCCGACATTCTCACGACCATCTTCTAAATACAGTGAACCCCCGCCCCTTCTCTACCAGCGCAAACTACCCTTTCCTAGTCAACCAGGAGATTCTCTTCTACCGGATGTGGGCCTGAGATCTCAGCATTCTCCGGTGTTGACCGACTCGGACCAGGAGCGTGATAAATATAGAACAGGAAGTGCCAGGTCGTCCGAAGATTCTGAAGAAGACGGATTCCTCCGTGACACGCTGAGCAGGGGCATCAAGAAGCAACTGAGGGCAGACAGCAGGCAGTATTTGAACTTCACCTTTGACCCCGAGGAGGAGGTCTCCCATTCAGCAGACCAGGAGGACAGCGAAGACGGTGACAACGCGACCTACACCAGCGGCCATGTCAGTGCCGTAAACCCCCTATACAGAGACCCTCTCTTTGTTAGAGACTTGTCCGGGGACTCTTCTGATGACGGAGTTGGTGCACATGACTATAGCAATCGATACTTGGAAAAAACTTTGTCAGTGGCGCAAGGGGAGAGGATCTATTTTCGTGAAGGGGGCGACAGGTCTCAGCGATCAACTGGGCAGAAGACATTGGACGCCACGAAGTCCAGCAGCTATACAGTGGAACGGAGCGACAGACAGCGGGCGTTAGACATGAGCCTCTCCGGTTCGGAGTCGAATGAAGACGCCACGCGCCTGTCAGTGACACATTCTATTTCAGATAGCGACCTGCCGCCAGAAGTGTTGCCACAAGTGGACGACGGGAGGGGCGGAAGCGGTTTGTCGACGGGTTATGATTGTTGTGACGAGGACCGGCTCTCAGAAGGTGGGTATGGCATTGCTAGTAGCGGTGATGGCAATAGTGGTGGCTTGAACCTTACCCGACCCCTAGACAGCCGTAAGTCAGACAGTTACACGATAGCACAGGGTGCTGTAGTGCAGTCACAAAGTTACACTATTTGCACACAGGAGTCCGACAATAAGCGAGATCATTCCAAGGTTGAGAGAGGTCCGGTGGTGTTGGCGTCACACAGCTACTCCATCTCTAAATCCGATTCGGCCACGTCATCCCCCTCCAAGAAGTATCGAAAGATCTCGACCGGGAGCTCGGTGAACGAGGGAGGGGACTCTTCATCAAGTGGGACGGAGCCAAAGACGGACTCGTCAGGTGAAGTGAAGGGAGAGACCTTGGACGACAGTTCAACGGGGGCCTCCCCTGAAGTATCACAAGCCCTCGAGTGGGATTATGGGCAGGAGTTCGATGGGAGAATACCCCCAAGTCAACACGACAGTACAATGACCACGTCAGCAAGCACGGGGACATCGGAATCGTTAAGTGATGTACTCCGGGACATTTCCGAACACAGTGACGGCGCCATTGAACCCGAGATGCCGTCGAGCGTCATCGACGACTCCGAGCTGTTCGAGACCCCGGACAATGAGTTTGAGAACATTGACAGCCTCGAAGACTTTCCCATCTTCGGCAAAGACTGCAAGACCATCATGACAGACTCTGGGATCTCTGACAAAAGTTTCGAGTTCTGCCCCAACAAATCCTCCTCTTCGACCGTCTGTGGCAACTCTTCGGACGAATGTTCTAGGGAAGATGATGCCTCGTCCCACACAACAACACGGGCAATCAGCTCAGACTCTTCACAGGAGACGCTGGCCGCCGAGTGCGCAGCGGACACGCCCGGCTCGATCGAGGACAAGGACTTTCTCCCCGACGACCTGTGCGCGAGCCACCAATCCGTTGAGTGTTTGGACGACCTGACCAGAGTGGATCCTTTTTGCGACGGCAACTCCAATTCACCTGGTTCGGTTATTTCCATGGAAGACATGAGCGTCTTGCAGGACAAGACTCTGATCGGCGATGACGCGGGCGGGGAGATGGACCTGGAGGATGATGACCTCCTGGCCGGGCCACATGGCGGTGACGTCACCATGGACATGGACACGTGCTCGCATCGCGTGGATGGCTTGGAGTTCGACCAGGCGGGTCGGTATGTGAACAGGAAGGAGAGGCCTGTGTCCATTCTGTCTACGACCAGCGCTGACACAGGTAGATATGTTTTTAAATCAGAGAACAGCTGTGTCGTAAGGGCAGTTACCACCTGAGTAGTTTGCATGAATGCACTGGCTAGCTCCCTTTCTTATTTGCACCTTGCCTTTGATTTCTTTATTTTCATTTAAAAAAAAAAAAATTAACTTCATTACGTTTTTAACACACAACCGTGCACTTTTCTTATTTCCATTTTCATCGTATTGCCCTGTACACCAATGGTTCCCAAACAATTAACGTGACAACATTGATCCTGTAATGTGTAATGAGCAATTTTCACACGGGTTACGATAAATGCAAAGGTCACCTGCGTGTCGGCAGTCAACGGTTGAAGTGTTTTAGCAACCTGCTGTACCTCTTGATTGTCAAGTGACCCGGGCCGTCAATAAATTACCTTGGATTTGACACGGTGGTAGCTGACGTTCCCTTACCCTGGAAATGTCGGAGACATCTTTGGCGATATTTTACTATTCTTTTGATAAGGGGGTGGGGGAGGGGAGGGAATGCTTTTAGTTCTACGACCCATGATGACAGTGGTTCATATAATCAAGTGTCGCACCTCTCCCCATTTCTCCCAACACTAACCTTGTTAGATATAATAGGTTGGATCGGTCAACAGAAATTAAGACTCCTTGGCGGTTTTTTTTTTTTTTGGGTGGTGGGGGAGGGGGCGTGAGGAATGGGAGGGTGGTTGGTCTTAAGAGGGGGGGGGGGGGGGGGGAAGGGGGTTGGTCTTA
>CAXITT010000753.1:99653-115856 GCA_964033795.1 Lymnaea stagnalis | reverse complement strand
TGAGTGAGTGCCATGGACTGAGTGAGTGCCACGGACTGAGTGAGTGCCATGGACTGAGTGAGTGCCACGGACTGAGTGAGTGCCATGGACTGAGTGAGTGCCACGGACTGAGTGAGTGCCATGGACTGAGTGAGTGCCATGGACTGAGTGAGTGCCATGGACTGAGTGAGTGCCATGGACTGAGTGAGTGCCACGGACTGAGTGAGTGCCATGGGCTGAGTGAGTGCCATGGGCTGAGTGAGCACCATGGACTGAGTGAGCACCATGGATTGAGTTTATAACGATGTGCGACTATAAACGTTTACACATTATCTGCTCTCCTTGGGACTAGTTAGCGAGGGAACTGCTGTGACGCCACGCCATCTCTCCCCCAATCCACGACTCTGTATTTCCCGGCAACACATGAACACATGGCTTTAAATGTTGACCCGTTTGACCTTTGACATTTGGAATTGGGTTTGGTGAAGGAGTAAATGACGTAATCAGTGGTGGCAAGATAAGCTCCCATATAGGTGGCGTGCATTACTTCTAGCCAAGGAAGGGTTGGGGGAGGGGGGAGTTTCGGCTGCTTTAAAGAGGGGGGAGATAAAAAAAAAGTTGGGGGGGGGATGGATGTTTCAGATGAATGAACAATGTTTTAGAGCATAATACTTTCTCAAACTGTAAATATGCTGCACGGATTTTTAGTTTGTAACTTGGTAAGCAAGCTCTAAGTCTGTCAGACAGAGAAAGACAAAAAGGACAAGTAACCCCACGCAAGTAGGCCCACTGTAATCACGCTAAACTCTGGCCATCCTCAGGTACACCTTCAAAACGAGGTTCTGTCGACCTGACCGCCAAGGCTGACCGCAGGTACAGCACCAGCAGCTTCAAGTCGGACCACTCGGAGGTGAGACAATGTTATGGTTAAATGTAGAGAGACCAGCGGCGTCGTGGTCCACATAGACAATAGACACCACAGGCGGCACATGAAGAAATACACCCAGGAGAAAATCACTCCAGTACGCCAAACGACCCAAACTATTCAAACGACCCCTACCATTCAAACGACCCCTACCATTCAAACAACCCTTACCATCCTAAAGACCCCTACCATCCAAACGACCCCTACCATCCTAAATACCCCTACCATCCAAACGACCCCTACCATCCAAACGACCCCTACCATCCTAAAGATCCCTACCATCCAAACGATCCCTACCATTCAAACGACCCCTTCCATTCAACGGACCCCTTCCATTCAACCGACCCCTTCCATTCAACTGACCCCATATCCATCAAGCAACCCATATCATTCCAAAGACCCCCACTGATTGCCATATCATCCAAACAATCCATATCATTCCAATGACCCCCACTGATTGCCATATCATCCAAACAATCCATATCATTCCAATGACCCCCACTGATTGCCATATCATCCAAATAATCCATATAATTCCAATGACCCCCATATCATTCAAACAAAATTACCATGACGCAAGTGTTGTTATAATCGGCAACAATAACCAAGCAATGCTGTATCTCCAAGGTCTCCCAACATCCAGCAGACAATATTCTTTTACTTCCCCTTGCACAGTTCAACTGTCAGTCTGAGGGCCCGGTAGAGCGTCTTCTGTTTCGTCGTCCCCCCCCATTTGTACCACACCCCCCCCCCCCCCACTTAGGCGCACAGGTTAACGAGACAATGAAATCTTTGAAATGCAGCAAGGATGAGATTTATCTCCCCCTGCCATCTTTCGTTTTTTTTCTTCTTCAATGGTTGCCTCCCTTGGTTCCAAGTAATGATGGCTGGGAGTGGTCGTTAACATGGAGGTGTTTTACAAAAAAATAAATATATGGTGTCTTTGTCTTGTGATAGTGTCTTTGTCTTGTGGTGGTGTCTTTGTCTTGTCATGGTGTCTTTGTCTTGTCATGGTGTCTTTGTCTCGTGATTGTATCTTTGTCTTGTGATGGTGTCTTTGTCTTGTGACTGTGTCTTTGTCTTGTAATGGTGTCTTTGTCTTGTGATGGTGTCTTTGTCTTGTGACGTGTCTTTGTCTTGAGATGGTGTATTTGTCTTGAGATGGTGTCTTTGTCTTGTGATGGCGTCTTTGTCTTGTGATGGTTTCTTTGTCTTGTGATGGTGTCTTTGTCTTGTGACGGTGTCTTTGTCTTGAGATGGTGTCTTTGTCTTGAGATGGTGTCTTTGTCTTGTGATGGCGTCTTTGTCTTGTGATGGTGTCTTTGTCTTGTGATGGTGTCTTTGTCTTGTGACGGTGTCTTTGTCTTGAGATGGTGTCTTTGTCTTGAGATGGTGTCTTTGTCTTGTGATGGTGTCTTTGTCTTGTGATTGGGTCTTGTGATGGTGTCTTTGTCTTGTGATGGTGTCTTTGTCTTGTGATGGTGTCTTTGTCTTGTGATGGTGTCTTTGTCTTGTGATGGTGTCTTTGTCTTGTGATGGTGTCTTTGTCTTGAGATGGTGTCTTTGTCTTGTGATGGCGTCTTTGTCTTGTGATGGTGTCTTTGTCTTGTGATGGTGTCTTTGTCTTGTGACGGTGTCTTTGTCTTGAGATGGTGTCTTTGTCTTGAGATGGTGTCTTTGTCTTGTTGTCTTTGTCTTGTGATGGCGTCTTTGTCTTGTGATGGTGTCTTTGTCTTGTGATGGTGTCTTTGTCTTGTGACGGTGTCTTTGTCTTGAGATGGTGTCTTTGTCTTGAGATGGTGTCTTTGTCTTGAGATGGTGTCTTTGTCTTGTGATGGCGTCTTTGTCTTGTGACGGTGTCTTTGTCTTGTGATGGTGTCTTTGTCTTGTGATGGTGTCTTTGTCTTGTGGTGTTGCCTTTGTCTCGTGATGGTGTCTTTGCCTTGTGATGGTGCCTTTCTCAGGTGATGTTGTCTTTTATTGTGATGGTGTCTTTGCCTTGTGATGGTGCCTTTCTCAGGTGATGTTGTCTTTTATTGTGATGGTGTCTTTGCCTTGTGATGGTGCCTTTCTCAGGTGATGTTGTCTTTTATTGTGATGGTGTCTTTCTTTTGGGATGTGTCTTTCTTTTAGGATGTCTTTTTTTATTGGCGGTACCACTGTCTTGTGGTAGTGTCTTTGTCTTGTGATGGTGTTTTTCTCAGTTGATGTTGTCTTTTATTGTGGTGGTGTCTTTGCCTTGTGATGGTGCCTTTCTCAGTTGATGTTGTCTTTTATTGTGGTGGTGTCTTTGCCTTGTGATAGTGTCTTTGTCTTGTGATGGTGTCTTTGTCTTGTGATGGTGTCTTTGTCTTGTGATGGTGCCTTTCTCAGGTGATGTTGTCTTTTATTGTGGTGGTGTCTTTGTCTTGTGATGGTGTCTTTGTCTTGTGATGGTGTCTTTGCCTTGTGATGGTGTCTTTCTTTTGGGATGTGTCTTTCTTTTAGGATTTCTTTTTTTTATTGGTGGTACCACTGTCTTGTGATGGTGTCTTTGTCTTCACTAATGACGTCTTCCTCTTTTCTGGAAATCTACCCTCCTCTTAACCAATAGTTAAAGATATATGTTTTCATGTTATTGATAACAATGTATAACTTCAAGTAATGTATACAATTGTTACAAATGTGTACAAATGTACACAGATGATTATCCAGTTTGTTATCATTTTGTCATTTCCTATTTGTACAGAAGACAAAATGTAATGGGGACCAAACCAAGGGGTCACAGGATCATAGGTCACGAAGGTCAAAGGTCAACAGCACGATTCCGTCTCACAGTGAGTACTTCCATTCAGCTCCGATATTTGAACTAGTCCATTAAATATATCCTTGGAATAATTGGTGAAGTGAAGATAGTGCCTTTTAGTACGCGCAAGATTGTTTGAAGAAAAGGGTACGTTTTCTTGACTACAAGATTGGTGGAGGGAAGATAGTAGCTTTTGGTGGGTACATGATTGGTGGAGGGAAGATGGTACTTTATGGTGGATACATGATTGGTGAGGGAAGATTTAACTTTTGGTGGCTACATAAATTGATGGAGGGAAGATGGTACTTTTCGGTGAGTACATGATTGGTGGAGGGGAGATGATGCCTTTTGGTGAGTGCGTGATTGATGAAAGGGAGGTGGTACTTCTTGTTGAGTACGTGATTGATGGAGGGAGAGATGGTTCCTTTTGGTGAGTACGTGATTGGTGGAGGGAAGATGGTACCTTCCTAATAATAATAATACAAATCTTTCTCATACAGTTTGTAAGTTCTGTGTGTTCCTCTTAAATGAACAGTGAACCCATCGTCTTATGCACACCCAAACGGTTGCATTAAATAAAATTTAAATATTATTATTCTCATCTCCCCTTGTTCACTGAACGAGCAGCTCCCAACGTCCTCCCTACTCGGGCCCTCGAGATCCGCCTGGGTGACGCCTCTGTCGTGTCGTCCCAGCGCTCCTCCCCAACCCCGGTTATAGTCAAACCCATTAAACCCAAGCCCAAGAACATACCCAATGCAAAGGGCGGCGCCGCTAAACCTGTTTGGGGGGCCACTAAGCCTTCTCCTCCACCTGCAAAGGGACGCGACTCAAGTGCGAGTAAGTTTGGTGTTGTTCCAGTATGGATTCCTGAGTGCTTGCCCTTGATGTGTTTTTTTTTTTTTTTTTTTTTTGCATTTTTTTTTCCTTTTTTTTTTTTTTTTTTTTTTTTTGGCAATTTATTTTCCTTTTCTGACTTGGCGTTCGTTCCTGCTTTGTTTAAAGTCCAGTATACATCCATGAAACATAATGTCATCTGAAAGCATTCTCTGATGCCTAGCCATATAATATAACATACTATTTTAGGCAGTATGTTATATTACACTGTCCGCTGTTTACGATGTCCACTTTAATAAATATTGTACGAGGACTTAGATTGACTAGTAGCTACACTTGATACTGGAATTAACTGGGCCTGCTCCACTGAGTGGAATGCTTGCATCGAATAGCGTGACCTGCTCCACTTAGTGGACTACTTGCATCGAAATGTGTGACCTGCTCCACTTAGTGGAATGCTGCATCGAAAAGTGTGACCTGCTCCACTGAGCTTATTTGCATTGAATAATTTTTTCTGGTTAAGACTAAAGATGGATTAGATAAAGAGGTGGATCAGAAGAAGAAATGCAAACATTTATTAACAGAGTAACCCTCCTCCCCCCCCCCCCCCCCCCAATCTACTTACTGAAAACCTAATCCAAATTAAAACTCATAATTTCTGTCAGCACAATTTAAAAAAAACAACAACCAGTCAACGCCAGACAAATTTAAATACTATTATTCAATCTGGTGAAATAGGGATCACTAACTAGGATGGGGATAAAGGCAGACAGATGAATGTATAATATGTCTCCACCGAATCTTCCGTGATTTATTTCTTCATGTGATTTATTCAGTAGCCATTAATCGTTTCTGTGTGTGCATATGGGGGCTTCAGCCCCACCCTACAGCCGACCTTTCTTCCCACCACACCCTCCATACACAGTCTTCTCTGCACTTCGAAATAATTATTGGCCATGTCGATGTCCTTTGCTAATTGTTTTCATTTCCTAGTGCTACATATTGTGTATCTGTTCTATATTATATGCATGAACTATTATATTGATGGTATAACGTTTTGATATTACGGTCCATCTGTTCGATATTATGGTCCATCTATTTGATGTTCAGTAAAAAAATTTGACTCCGTTTTTTTGTTTGTTTTGGTTTAAATTTTCATTAAAAACAAAGTTTTATATAAATTAACGCTTTATTATTTGAACATATTCTTGTAAAACTAGTCTTGTCTATTTATACATGTAGTAAAACACAAGCGACGATTGGGTAAATATTTTGTAGCTTTGGACAATCTTAGTATATTGTGTATGTAGCTTTGGAAACTGACAATCTAATATATCGTGTATTATCTCTCTGTCGGTGAACAACCTCGAGACTCAAGTTTAATTTCGAAGAAAGCTAAAGAGTAGCCGCATACCTTTGACCCCCCTCCCCCCTTTTCCACCCCAAGAGTAGCCGCATACCTTTTGACCCCCCTCCCCCCTTTCCACCCCAAGAGTAGCCGCATACCTTTTGGCCCCCCTCCCCCTTTTCCACCCCAAGAGTAGCCGCATACCTTTTGACCCCCCTCCCCCCTTTCCACCCCAAGAGTAGCCGCATACCTTTTGGCCCCCCTCCCCCTTTTCCACCCCAAGAGTAGCCGCATACCTTTTGACCCCCCTCCCCCCTTTCCACCCCAAGAGTAGCCGCATACCTTTTGGCCCCCCTCCCCCTTTTCCACCCCAAGAGTAGCCGCATACCTTTTGACCCCCCTCCCCCCTTTCCACCCCAAGAGTAGCCGCATACCTTTTGGCCCCCCTCCCCCTTTTCCACCCCAAGAGTAGCCGCATACCTTTTGACCCCCCTCCCCCCTTTCCACCCCAAGAGTAGCCGCATACCTTTTGGCCCCCCTCCCCCTTTTCCACCCCAAGAGTAGCCGCATACCTTTTGACCCCCCTCCCCCCTTTCCACCCCAAGAGTAGCCGCATACCTTTTGGCCCCCCTCCCCCTTTTCCACCCCAAGAGTAGCCGCATACCTTTTGACCCCCCTCCCCCCTTTTCCACCCCAAGAGTAGCCGCATACCTTTTGACCCCCCTCCCCCCTTTTCCACCCCAAGAGTAGCCGCATACCTTTTGACCCCCCTCCCCCCTTTTCCACCCCAAGAGTAGCCGCATACCTTTTGACCCCCCTCCCCCCTTTTCCACCCCAAGAGTAGCCGCATACCTTTTGACCTCCCTCCCCCCTTTTCCACCCCAAGAGTAGCCGCATACCTTTTGACCCCCCTCCCCCCTTTTCCACCCCAAGAATAGCCGCATCCCTTTTGAAACCCGCCCGTGGTAATTATTAAAGTCCCAAATCTGTTTCCGCCAAATCCAACCTGAAATATGTGTAGGTGTAAGCAATTTGTTAGTATTAGAAAGGTCTTTTGTTCAAAAATATAAAATAGGTTCTGCCTGAACTTGTCGCGGAATCGCCAGTATTTTGGGTATATTTCAAAACAATATTTCATTGATTGTTTTTTTTGCAATGGATTCCTGTTCAAACACACTGTGTGCTTAAATCGAGCAATGACCTGGCCATTTGATTAGTCTCTAACTAAAGATAACACATAAAGGTCAAGGTCAAGGTCCGACAACATCAAATGTTCTATCATCGATTTGATTTTTTTCCCTGGACTATATGTGGATGTTTCTGTTTGATATGAATGGGGCTTAGGGGGGTCAATAAGGGCTGTTTCTGTTTGATATGAATGGGGCTAAGGGTGGTCTCTGTGGGCTGTTCTGGTTGATATTAATGGGGCTCGAATGCTTATGTCAGATCTGGTGCTGGAACATATCTTCCATGTGCCAGTTTTGATGGTAGCCTTCGCTAATGATAAGTTAGGAGCGTCACTATTTGTCTTAATTGAATTAATCTTCCGTTTATAAATGGCGTTAAGATAAGAGATCTCTGTAATAATAGTTTCCTTTTAGAAGTTTAGAAATATCAATAATCAATGGTTTCTGTTTTGTCCTATCCTGTTGTTGGGGACAGATCGATACTTGTATTGACAAAGCCGGGAACTTGTCGGGGTCATGGCGGGCCTGGAACAGCGCCGCTATAGATCATTGCTCTGCGGGTGTCGAATTCAACCCTTCAGCACGACTGGTCGCCTAACCCTTGCGCGAATTGATTAAGTCAATGAGCTTAATCACAACCAATCCAAATCATTTTATTTAAATCCTGTATTGGTGTTAGCCGGATGAAATTAATCTTCACGGTGTGGTTGTAATATCTACGGATATTTATTGATAGTATAGCTATGCATGTTCATGGATGACGCATGATATTCTGGTAATACACGTTCCGGTAATTTAGTGGGCAATAGGTTGTTTTCATGTTTGTGTCATGAGGTTTCGATTGCTTTTCATCTTTTGTGTGTGTGTGTGTGTGTATGTGTTGTTGTGAAGATTACACTCGGACACTCAAAGCTGCAGGTCAGAGTTTGGAAATGCAGCTAATAGCTTCTTAAACTTAACAGTATGACGAAAAGGCAGCAGAGGTTGATGTCTGATTCTAATTGATTGGTTCTTATACTTGCTCGGTCTTTTTTTTAAATTTTTCGGCTTGTGTGGGCCTGTGCCTCGGAGTGTGGGCCGTCACTTTTAAAATCTTTGTCTTCTTGTGTGGACCTGTGCCTCTGACTGTGGGCCGTCACTTTTAAAGTCTTTGTCTTCTTGTGTGGACCTGTGCCTCTGACTGTGGGCCGTCACTTTTAAAATCTTTGTCTTCCTGTGTGGACCTGTGCCTCTGACTGTGGGCCCTGGTTTTTTTTAGAATCAATGTTGTCTTGTTTTCAAAATGTGTTATTTGATAGCTGGCAAGTATCTGTTACAATTGGCTCATTACTTGAATCCTGTTCATATTTGTCTGATAAGTTGAACATGTTCATGTTTGTCTCATGGGTTGAACATGTTCATATTTGTCTCATGGGTTGAAAATGTTCATATCTGTCTCATAGGTTGATCATGTTCATGTTTGTCTCATGGGTTGAACATGTTCATATTTGTCTGATAAGTTGAACATGTTCATGTTTGTCTCATGGGTTGAACATGTTCATATTTGTCTCATAGGTTTAACATGTTCCTATTTGTCTCATAGGTTGATCATGTTCATATTTGTCTCATAAGTTGAACACGTTCATATTTGTCTCATAGGTTGAACATGTTCATATTTGTCTCATAGGTTGATCATGTTCATATTTGTCTCATAGGTTGAACATATTTGTCTCATAGGTTGAACATGTTCATATTTGTCTCATAGGTTGATCATGTTCATAATTATCTCATAGGTTGAACATGTTCATATTTGTCTCATAGGTTGATCATGTTCATATTTGTCTTATAGGTTGAACATATTTGTCTCATAGGTTGAACATGTTCATATTTGTCTCATAGGTTGAACATGTTCATATTTGTCTCATAGGTTGAACATGTTCATATTTGTCTCATAGGTTGATCATGTTCATATTTGTCTCATAGGTTGATCATGTTCATATTTGTCTCATATGTTGAACATGTTCACATTTGTCTCATAGGTTGAACATGTTCATATTTGTCTCATAGGTTGAACATGTTAATTTTTGTGTCATAGGTTGAACATGTTCATATTTCATAGGTTAAATATGTGTTAAACTAGGTTATGTCGATCTGCACCAGTGAGTTAGATATGAACCTTTCCTGTACCAGATGTGAACACAATCTGTTTCACATTTATGCGACTGTCGTGGCTTTTACTGTGTCTGACACACGAATAATTGTTTCATAGACTACTGACACATGCATATCTGTAACACAACTGGCGATGTGAGAATCTTGAACTTAGCATCTACATGTCTTTGATGTCTTTTTGCTGATGGGTTAACTGTTTAGAACTTCTTAAATGGCCCAACAGAAATGTTATTTCCGACCATAGAGCAGACATAAGTTCAAGGTCAAAATCTTTCAACGCCACCACTCTTGAAAAGCTCCCTTCAAAATAACGCTACTAACAACAGCCACCTCATATCACAATTGGCGCCCTCACACCACACACCCTCACACGTCTGCGAAATACTCGCCCACTTTCCATAAACCACACACCCTCACACGTCTACATAATACTCACCCACTTCCTACACACACCCTCACACAACACACACCCTCATACAAAACACGCTCTAACACACCCTAACACACACCCTCACACAACACACACGCTGACACACACGCTCCTCTCCTAGAACTCCTAGACACACGTGTCTCCCGTTCACGGCACCAGCCATTCACTTAGTGTGTTTGTTTACATCTTGACTTCCAACCTCGCTTAACGTGTTGGAAGGGGAGGTCACTTTTAATTTAGGAAACGGGAATTTTTTGGAACCGATGTTTAAATTTGTGCCAGATGGAGATGGCGTGTGTGTGATTAGTGGGGACGGGGGGGGGGGTGGGGGGGGGGGGGGGGGGGGGGGGGGGGGGGGGGGGGGGGGTGGGGGGGTTGGGGGGGAGGGGTGTAAATGTTTCTAATTATAAAATCACATTAAGGAATCTTTCATCCGCTCTCGCACCCAATCTTCAGATCCCCTAAAAATAGCTGGCTGGGGCCAGTGATGCAAAAGTGGGGGTTGGGGGGGAGGGGTGTAAATGTTTCTAATTATAAAATCACATTAAGGAATCTTTCATCCGCTCTCGCACCCAATCTTCAGATCCCCTAAAAATAGCTGGCTGGGGCCAGTGATGCTAAAGGGACATAATTTCGTTTAAAAAGGGGAGAGTATCAATAACTATCCTCAGGTGAGACGGAGATATCTCTCTCTTGAATTGACCGCACTCACCTTCAGCCTAATACTTCAGAGAAAAATGATCTACTATAAAAATGTCTACCTCTTAATAGAATCTAATAATGAAAAACGATACATTTTAACATTTTATGAGTTCAAACGTTTAATTCCTATTGGCTGTTTGCTGTATCAGCGATTCTATTTTACGACAGCCGAAAGTCAACATCCTCTGGTGGGTTGATTAATAAAGAATGTAAAAAATATTAACAAAGTTAAAATTTAACACAATTGCAGCTGCGCAGTTGATCAATATAAATGATTTCTGATAACATTTCCCATCGGTAGAGATTATTTCATATTTGGCAGTTGGGTTTCATATTTGGCAGTTGGGTTTCATATAATTCGGCAGTTGGGTTTCATATTTGACAGTTGGGTTTCATATTTGGCAGTTGGTTTACATATAATTTGGCAGTTGGGTTTCATATTTGGCAGTTGGGTTTCATATTCGGCAGTTGGGTTTCATATTTGGAAGTTGGGTTTCATGTTTGGCAGTTGGTTTTCTTCTTCTTCGTGTTGAAAATAGACATTTTGGGGTTCGGGGGGTCGGGATAATGGGGCACATTACATATGCTATTATTTTTTACCTGCGGAAGAAGACAGACGATGTCCAGCATCTGTTGACGTGGCGATGAGAAGCTCATATACAAACCTGCATCCTCTTTATGTAACGTCTGGCTTGTCCAGTTAGCTCTAGGCTTGAGTCGTTTCCCGTGGCTGGCGGTTTGATAGAAGTCTATCTGTGCTATCACATGTGACCTCTGCTTCTCTGAGCCCGGTGTATCGAGACTTGCACGTGTAGGCTTTTTTTTTGTGTTACCTGGTAAATGGCTGTGAAATGGAATGAAGTTTGAAGGATCTTGCATAATAAAAGCTACTTGTAATGAGAGTCCTAGGCTTATAGCCTTTGCCTGGCCTGGTCGAGAGATGATGTAGCGCTGTTGTTGCTTCATACTTGCTTGGACCTGCTGGACATTGGATTGAGTTGACCAGTTCTTTGAAGGTATTTTTTCATAGGTTTGATAACACACCGATGAAATAAGTTCAATTTTTTGGAATAGGTTGGATGAGACTGTGGTGAAATAATTTCATTTTGTTGGAATAATTTCAATTTGATTGTGGATCTATGATTTCCTCCATTTTGAGGTAGTTTTACTGTATTCTTTACATGCTTAAATTAATTCGTTGTCACCTATTTCTATGGACGTTTTCCATTAATAAGTGGGAAAAATGATCACAAATTAACTGTCGACGTGTTGCATACAATGTGAGATTATGACAAAACTTTCTATTTGGTGTTTTAAACACATGGAATGCTCGGTTTATTACAGTGCGTGTTTTGTTAGTGATTCACCCGCTCAGTCAGGAATATACTTGTCACACGTCGCCATCTGGTCATTCACATGATAGTGTCTCCGCCCCAGTGTGGCTACACGGGATTGTGGTGCTTTAGCGACGTGATGCTTTATGGATTGCGTTATGATTGTGTTATGATTGTGCTATGATCCCCAACGGCTCTTAAACAGTCAACCTCCTCCCCCAGGACGGGATTAACAGGACGTAATTTGATTGATTTCTTGTGGTGCCCAAACCCCCAACATTTCAATAGGATTGTAAAACAAACGTTGTTCTGACTATGGCGACTTCCTGGCTACACACACTGACACGTCCCGACATTGCCCTGGACGCTGTCGCTTACGCCCTGCTTGTGTTTTTAGTATGGCAGCTGTGGCAGCCATTTTGGGCGTGGGTTCGGCGACGGCGCCACCTGTCGGGCAGTGAGGGTGCCCCGACACCTGGACGCGTCGGCGGGCAGTTGCTAGTCACTGATGTCGGACCGATGGACAACAATAACTGCTCCTGTCGAGCGCACCAGGTCAAAAGGACAGACTCGCTCAATGACCATGAACCCGTCAAAACGTCTGACCGGCACACCCAGACCACAGTGTCTGAGCTCACACCTCGTCGTTGTCAACAAACTTGTTTAACTTCCGGCTCACACTCCCAACCCATTTCAGCACAGTCCCAACCCATTTCAGCACACTCCCAACCCATTTCAGCACACTCCCAACCCATTTCAGCACACTCCCAACCCATTTCAGCACACTCCCAACCCATTTCAGCACACTCCCAACCCATTTCAGCAGTGAGGGTTGGGTAAAGTCGTGTGACCCAACCCAGTTCAGCACACTCCCAACCCATTTCAGCACACTCCCAACCCATTTCAGCACACTCCCAACCCATTTCAGCACACTCCCAACCCATTTCAGCACACTCCCAACCCTTTTCAGCACACTCCCAGCCCATTTCAGCACACTCCCAACCCATTTTAGCACACTCCCAACCCATTTCAGCACACTCCCAACCCATTTCAGCACACTCACATTCCACCCAAGCACACACTACGCCGGGAGTCATCGAGCATGAAGATTTGAGAATCCCAATCCAAGATCAGATAGAAGCCGTCGCCACTGCCCAGTGGCAAAGGATCAGTCGCCGAGCACACGCAGCAGACGACGATGCTCACCAGGGTTTGGTCGCCGGCAGTGCGTCTAAACTCTATCCACCCGAAGGAGACGGTGGCCGTAATGTCGTTGGTGACAGGGCTCTGCTTACACAAAGCAGTGGAGGATTGTCTGGTGGATTACATCTTGCTGGTATCAACGGTAAGTAGCACGTGGTGTAAGACTAGGAACGTACTGTATTACTTTTGTGGTGTTAGAAATGAGTAAAGCGATTTTGGCCGCGGTGTTAAATGTTGGACGTTAAATGTAAGGGCTTGTGGATGGGGCTGTATCTGTGAGCAGCTCGGAGGAGTTAACCTACAGCGTTAAACTGAAGAAGCACCTTACATTATCATTGAAGGTAATGAGGATTAAAGAATGGGTGTAGCACGGGCATTGACACTCTTCGCCCCTTAAAGCAAACTGAAGCATTACACCTCAAACTGTTTTATATACAAGTGGCACGCGCCCACTCCCGGTGCACTATCGTTGCTTACTTCCCTTACTTTATCGGATAGGACTTTCCTTACCGCCTGCTTTTCCCATTGAGCCCATTTATTTCTTTGTCAATTTGTATTTTTAAAGTATTCAACTCGGATATCGTTATTAAAGCGATATGTGTTTTCGAATCCAATCCCCCTCTTTTAACTGGCATGCCTGCAATTTGTCAGAAAGCTTAAATATTGTAATTTAAAAAAAAAAAGTTCATACTTATCATGTTTATCACGTGATAGTTGGAATGATACTTTGACTAGGGTATATTGATCGATAAGCAGTCAAGTTCATTTCCTTATGCCAGGTATTTGACGGCCAGATTGGCAATTGTTGTGGACCGTACCAATATGTACAGAAGGTTTGACGGCCACATTGGCTATTGCTGTGGGCCGTACCAATATGTACACTAGGTTTGTCGGCCACACTGTCCATTGCTGTGGACCGTACCAATATGTACACTAGGTTTGTCGGCCACACTGTCCATTGCTGTGGACCGTATCAATATGTACACTAGGTTTGTCGGCCACACTGTCCATTGCTGTGGACCGTACCAATATGTACACTAGGTTTGTTGGCCACCTTGGCTATTGCTGTATTGCTGTGGACCGTACCAATATGTACACTAGGTTTGTTGGCCACCTTGGCTATTGCTGTATTGCTGTGGGCCGTACCAATATGTACACTAGATTTGCCCACCACATTGGCCATTGCTGTGGGCCGTACCAATATGTACACTAGATTTGACCACCGCATTGGCCATTGCTGTGGGCCATAATATTGATAACTTAGAGTTTGATGTAGTGTTACCGTGTGTGTTGCATGCTGACATTATGTGAGCAGAGTAACCTTCCTGCTCCTGGCGCCGACTCTGATAGTAGATACCGTATGACGTAGTTCACCAAATGCCAATCGTCACCGCCATGAATGCCAGACCGAAAGATCTCTCATGTGCACTAGTTGAGATGGCTGGTAAATAAATAGGCTTGGATCTGTTTGTATTTAGAAATATGGGACCTGATTTACAATCTACACGCATGCACTAGCCCTAAACATACACATGTTGGTGTGGGGAGGGGGGGTAGAACAGTACCCCCATTGTTGTCCAGGTACTCATGTCGACCGTTAATAGCTGTGATTTTAAGACGGGAAGCGTAATGAGGTCAAAGTCAATAGAATTGCGCTTATTCGGTAGAGGACATTGTTTCTCTTACGATTTTCTGTTTTGGACTTTCCAGGATAGAACCTGCTTACCTTTACAGTACGAAACTTCCTTTTTTTTTCACCAGGACATAAACTTCCTTTCTCTGCAGGACCGAACCTTCTTTTCTTTAAATGGACATAACGTTCCTTTCTTTGCAGTCTCGAACCTTCTTTGCTGTCTAGGACCGAACCTTCTTTGCTTTCTAGGACCGAATCTTCCTTGCTTTCTAGGACCGAACCTTCCTTGCTTACTAGGACCGAACCTTCCTTGCTTACTAGGACCGAACCTTCCTTGCTTACTAGGACCGGACCTTCCTTGCTTTCTAGGACCGGACCTTCCTTGCTTACTAGGACCGAACCTTCCTTGCTTACTAGGACCGAACCTTCCTTGCTTACTAGGACCGAACCTTCCTTGCTTTCTAGGACCGAACCTTCCTTGCTTACTAGGACCGAACCTTCCTTGCTTACTAGGACCGAACCTTCCTTGCTTACTAGGACCGAACCTTCCTTGCTTACTAGGACCGAACCTTCCTTGCTTAATAGGACCGAACCTTGCTTGCTTACTAGGACCGAACCTTCCTTGCTTTCTAGGACCGAACCTTCCTTTCTTTCCAGGACGTAACCTTCTTTTCTTTCCAGTTCAGAACCTTCCTTTCTTTCCAGGACCGAACCTTCCTCTTTTCAAGTCAGAAACTTCCTTTCTTTCCAGGACCGAACCTTTCTTTCCAGGACCGAACCTTTCTTTCCAGGACCGAACCTTTCTTTCCAGGACCGAACCTTTCTTTCCAGGACCGAACCTTTCTTTCCAGGACCGAACCTTTCTTTCCAGGACCGAACCTTTCTTTCCAGCACCGAACCTTCCTTTCCAGGACCGAACCTTTCTTTCCAGGACCGAATCTTTCTTTCCAGGACCGAACCTTTCTTTCCAGGACCGAACCTTTCTTTCCAGGACCGAACCTTTCTTTCCAGGACCGGACCTTTCTTTCCAGGACCGAACCTTTCTTTCCAGGACCGAACCTTCCTTGCAACACCCATTCTGTGACGTCTTGGGTCAAAATGACAGCGCAAGATTACTCATTTTAAGTGCTCCTCCCCTGTCAAATAAGACAGGTCAACCTGGAAAAGTTGCACACCTCCTTATCACAAGAGACCGTGTTGGTGCGCTATCAACTTACACATATCGAAATGATTAACATCGAAAACAAGTGACAGTTTTAGTTGGTTCTCAAAATATTCCCAAATCTTCAAATCACTTTTTTTTAGAATATCCATGGACCAAAATTAAACCCATGAAACCTCTTTCTTTACTGAATCCCCCCCCCCGGTCCCCACACGCACCAACTTGCGGTGCCGACTAATTGTTTGTTAGAACACGCGCTCAGTATCGCATCTCACGTGTGTCTGTGACTTGATGGCGCTGCCTGGCCACTGAGGTGCCAGTAATGGAGGCACAGGTATTTTACCTAGCAAATGGGATACAGGTAAATCACCTACACCGACTACCTGTAGGAGTGTGGATGAGTACCGTTTATTCGGAATCCTGTCTAAAATAGATCACCTGTTAGTTGCTGAGGAATTACACATTTAACAAAAGTATAAGTAAACGAGCAGCAACCAATACCACCCCCCCCCCCCATCACCACCCCC
>CAXITT010000753.1:67346-92534 GCA_964033795.1 Lymnaea stagnalis | reverse complement strand
TGGGGGGGGGGGGGGGGGTGGGGTAGGCAAACAGCAATGTGTCATGACGCGAAAGATGCATGGCTGACGCATCACCCTTTGGAACTCAACATATCAACGGTAGGAGATATGCAAGAATAAATGACCACGTGCGTTGTTCTAAAGACCTTGACTACAAGGAGTTGTATGAGGCCTCTGGTTTGTTCCATCAACTCTTGCAACAAAATAAGGTTTATACAATTATGCTGGATCCTACTCCCTCCTCACACCCCACCCCTGTATTTTTGTAACCAGGCACGCTTACACCTGGCCTTAACCCAGATAGTCGCTGGCGTTAGAGTAATTTCTTGTTTGAATATTTCTCCCGATACAGGAGAAGCAAATGAGGATATCACTTAACCTCCGACCCATCTAATTTGTCTCAATGGCCTAAAATGATTGTGGAAGATGGAAAGTGGAAAAGCCTTTTCGTTGACACAAGACTATTGTATTCCTTGGGGGGGGGGGGAAGGTTGGGTGGAATAAAGATTCCATTGGCATCCCTTCAACTCTCATTTGTCTGACAATTATCGCCAAAAGACTTGTCATAACAGGAGGTTCAAACAACCTCAAACTAGATGGGGTCAGTGGAAGAATGTGAGTNTGGACTTTTTCTGGCCTGATTTAGGTTTGAGTTCAGAGCTTTATATAAATAAATGAACTTGAATCATAAAGATCAAGGTCAAGATATAAGGGGTTGTTCGCAAAAAATTACGTTACGTTCAGGCGATGGGTGGGGGGGGGGGGTCGTCGTCGAGAATTTGTGACGTCACAAATTTGTGATTTTTTTAAAAAAAATTTATAAAAAAATAATTTTGAAAATCCTTTATTCACTTCATGTTAAAAACATTAGTACGAAGTCGACATTGGCTCAGGTAGTAAAAGTCAAGTCAACATCAGTCGCGCACACCTTCTGCGCATATGGAAAAAAGACGCAAAAACTGTTGTGGCTATTTTAACATTCGGCTCGGGGAGGACTTCGTTGTTTTGCGTTTTACGTCACAGTTTTCTAATAACACTACATCTTAATCCAGTATGGGGACGTGTTAAAGAATAAAATCAAATCTTGGTTTAGTTATGAACATTTTATGTATGCTTTGAATTTTTTTAGGTGTGACGTGACACTAAAAAAGTGTGGGGGGGGGGAAGAGGAATTTTGTGACACTTAATTTTTGACACTTTGTGACGGTGGGGGGGGGTGGTGTGTCTGAAAAGGTTATTTCTGGCGTGATGTCATTTGCGAACAACCCCAAAGGAGTCGAGATTACTAAATAACCGTTTGAAAATAATGCTCTAAGAAAAGAAAGTTCAGTTCATTTCACACATTGATAAAGCACCGTTTACCGATCTAAAACGATGAAGTTTTGGGGCGATAAGATATAACAGATCACATGTAAATAATCTCCCCTGAAACGCCGGGCCAGGCAGCTAGTTTAAAACAAATAAATAATTAAAAGTTATTTTAGGTTCACGGCACGTGACCCAGGCTGGGACAACCGTTTGCCTTGATGCAACTTTTCGCCGCTCTTTCTCGAAAAAAAAAAATAAAACCCCCCCCCCCCCCCCCCCCCGAGTTTATGAAGGGCCACGCTTACACTAATGCCCCCCCCCCCACCTTTCCACTGCCATAAAAGTGTCTCTCTCCATCCCCTCACATTTGTCTCCCTCCATTCCCCCACACACACAAATGTCTCCGTCTATCCACCACACGCTCGTAAAAGATGTTTGTTGATAGTTGAAGCTGCCTGGGACGTGCATACCAACACTCACCACTTTTGTCCATTAAACTCCAGCTCAGCCAGTCGTTCTATAGTCCCAATGTGAGTGCACGGCTTGAGTGTTTACCTTTTGGCGTAAGCTATTACAGATCTACTTGTATTTACCTTGGGCGTAAGTAATTACAGACAGTGTAAGCAGATTCACATTAGGCGCAAGCCAAACGAATACTATAATTTACTGCTGGATCAGGCAATGAGATTAAGCTACTGTACCAGAGTATGATAATTTACCAGAGTAAGAAACTGTACCAGATGATAATGTACCAAATGATACTGTACCAGGCTCATGTTAAAATAACAACAAATTAAAAGAGTCTTTGATGTAATCCACCTGGTTACTTGACCAAGAGTCTGTAATCAGCACACGAGTTATATCCCTTGATGTCGTCGAAGTGTAGAATGTCCTGTCCTGACTGAAAACTCCATTAATTAGTTCCGGTATTCTGGTACAGAGAGAGACAGAGAGACAGAGAGACAGAGAGACAGAGAGAGAAAGATAAAAGGTGTGCGTGCGTGATGGTGTGCGTGCGTGCATGGGAGTGTGCGGGTGTGTGTGTATGCTGCTGTAAGTATTAGACAGGGGAGAGACGGTTAGAGTGGGTAGTGAGGGAGAGGCGTTGGGGTGGGAGGGTGATTTAGACGGAGGGAGGGAAGGGAGAGGAAGGGGGGTGGGGAGGGGTGGAGGGAGAGAGAGAGAGAGGGGAAAAAGAGGGTGTGGGGGAGTGAGGGAGCAATTTTGTGGCCCAATGGTCATGTACACTAATTTGGCACACGATTTTGAACATTCAGTAAGTGGAAGGGAGTTTAAAAAAACCAAACCAAAAACAACCCAACATTTACACCCAGAGGTCTAAACATGGCTGTGACGTCATGTAATTTCATATAAAAGGCATTGATTTTTATGTCAACGTTGACAAGTACTTGAGCATACTTTATCTCAAACTGGATGGTCTTGTACCCAGTCCAAGGAAATGTGTCTCGAAGCCAGTCCTACCTTACCACTTGCTTGATACGAATCAATCAATCAATCAATCACAGAGAGCCAGGTGTGCGATATCGCTTACCTAGTCACACATTCGTGGCACTGAATATATTTAGTCTTTTTGTGGAACACTCCATTCACAAGTAGACGGTGCCTTGCCGGCATGTGGATCACGTCAGTCCATTTTGAGATGGCCCCCGGGGGGTGGGGGGTGGGCGGCGTGGGGGTGGGGAGGGTGGCTCATTGATATGAAATCGAGAGTGTGTTGACTAGATATAAGTCCAGAATATGTCTTGTGTTGTGTGTAGAGATTTGTGTTTAACTGGACATTATAAAGGTCGAATGTGGACGCTTTATCTTGGACTTGAAAACTTAAGGATAGGAATGTTGATTTCTGGGAATACCGCTTCTCTCCCTTATTTGAAAGGCATCACCTACATCTGAGTTCGTGCCCAAGAACTAGGCCGCACGGATGCTATTTTTATCATTTAATTGCGTTTATATGTAGTGCTTAGCCCTGCTATCTTATATGCATTTCGCCTGACAGTCATGTCTGCCATCATGCCCAAATTCTGCCTGACTTGTTTGGTCAGATATCTAGTAAAAATTATATCTGATAGTGATAAGAAAGCGACCTTGTGGAGAACGAAGTTCTGAATTTTAATTGCCAGCTTTCTCTACTCTGTTACGTGAGCTCAAGTTCTATAACGTCAGTACAGTTGCCATTCATCTCGTGTCAAGACAATTCACCTCCTTACATTGTTTCAACGGAGGCTGACATTCTGTCATGGAGGCTGGCATGGTGTAATTGGTCAGAGGAAACGGAACAGCATATCCGGTCGTTAGCGCAGGTGTAATGAAATTGAATCACTTTGACTTCCGGGTCAGCTATGAACAAATGTGTGTTACATCGCTCCCTCTCACACATTTGGTTGTCCCCCCCCCCCCCTCCCCGTCTCGCCTTTACACTTGCTCATATCATGACCTAAATATGACCAGACCGGAACCGGATATTAAATCATTACAACAGAATATACGATTTCTTAAAAAAAAGACAAATTTTAGCTTTTTTTAAAAAATACCCTTCAAGTTTCAAGACTTAAATGTAATTGTTTTAAAAGAAGGAATTTCTTACAAGTTATTGATTTTAATTCTACTGATATAAAGTCAGTTCAACTCCCTATTTCTCATCTTTCTTGTATTACCAAGCTCAATAGAAAGCAATGATCTAAAAAAAAAAAAAAAAAGTGTTGTACCAGCGGAGTGGCCTCTGTTTACGAATCCCTAAGAAGTTTGCGTGTTCTTTTTGGTGTGATGAAAGCTTTAGCGTCTCGCCCCTGATTATTGATTTTAATTCTACTGATATAAAGTCAGTTCAACTACCTATTTCTCATCTTTCTTGTATTACCAAGCTCAATAGAAAGCAATGATCTAAAAAAAAAAAAAAAAGTGTTGTACCAGCGGAGTGGCCTCTGTTTACGAATCCCTAAGAAGTTTGCGTGTTCTTTTTGGTGTGATGAAAGCTTTAGCGTCTCGCCCCTGACATCTTAATCCAAGGATTGACATGGATTTTTTTCGTAGCTTCTACACAAATAGTAAGCGTTTCTCGCCATTTCTAGAAGCTGTGGCCCGGCCTTGTGTGTTTGTGGCCCGGCCTTTGCAGAAACCAAGAAGAGACATCACAGGATGGGGCGGGGTAGGTGAGTAGCGAAATTAACGGCAACAGAATTTGGACCTGGCCCCGGGGGGTGGGGGGTGGGGTGTAGGGAGTAAAATATCGTCTGTTACGTCCAAACTCTTGACTCACGTCTGCCAGTTTGTGAACAGGTGTGAGTTTGAGAGGAAACCCGGCCTGTTTACAGAAGTGAAGATCATCCTAAGTTTGAGCAGTTTAAGGCGTATTAAAGTTTCCAAGACAGAAAGTAATATTTTTTATTAGGATCAATTTAGGAGTGAATATAAGGTGAACACTAAATTTATTATCACAGAAAGGCAAATACGTACATGCTGATTAGAAAAGTTCGGTAAAATACTTGTCCACACTGGTGTGGCTAGTGTGGCACTGTTTTAATGTTGTCACCACTTCCAAAAAGCTTGTAATCTTGTTGGTTTGTTGATTGCTTGAGCACTTGAACGTTTTTATTTGAACTGCCGTGTTTGTATATCTTGATGGGACCATGCGTGGTAATAGTTTTAGATGGGACCATGTAGGGAAATAGTTTTAGATATAGGACCATGTTAGGGAATAGTTTTAGATATAGGACCATGTTAGGGAATAGTTTTGTAAAGTTGATGGGACCATGTGTCGTAATAGTTTTAGATATAGGACCATGTTAGGGAATAGTTTTGTAAAGTTGATGGGACCATGTGTGGTAATAGTTTTAGATGGGACCATGTAGGGGAATAGTTTTAGATATAAGACCATGTTAGGGAATAGTTTTGAAAAGTTGATGGGACCATGTGTGGTAATAGTTTCAGATGGGACCATGTAGGGGAATAGTTTTAGATATAGGACCATGTTAGGGAATAGTTTTGAAAAGTTGATGGGACCATGTGTGGTAATAGTTTCAGATAGGACCATGTGAGGGAATAGTTTACTTAAGTTGATGGGATCATGTGAGGGAATAATTTAATTAAGTTGGTTGGAAATATCCTCGGATAAGTTAATTAATAGATAACTATTTATGTTATGACACAATAATATTGTTACCCGTTTAAATTAGAATACCACGGACAGAACAAGACAATACGTTAACTACAAAAACAATGTGTGTAAATAAAACAAACTACGTTTATCTTTGATAGTCAGCGTACACAATATAAATGTAAACATTGAGGCAGTTGCCTTCATCAGAACAACAACAAAATAAAATAAAAAGGCATTCATAAAAGTATCAATTCAATGGACATAATATAGATATACATAATATAGATATACATAATATAGATAAACATAATATAGATAAACATAATATAGATAAACATAATATAGATATACATAATATAGATATACATAATATAGATATACATAATATAGATATACATAATATAGATATACATAATATAGATAAACATAATATAGATAAACATAATATAGATATACATAATATAGATATACATAATATAGATATACATAATATAGATATACATAATATAGATATACATAATATAGATAAACATAATATAGATAAACATAATATAGATATACATAATATAGATATACATAATATAGATATACATAATATAGATATACATAATATAGATATACATAATATAGATATACATAATATAGATATACATAATATAGATATACATAATATAGATATACATAATATAGATATACATAATATAGATATACATAATATAGATATACATAATATAGATATACATAATATAGATATACATAATATAGATATACATAATATAGATATACATAATATAGATATACATAATATAGATATACATAATATAGATATACATGTATCCTTCCAAAAATTATTTGTGTCGAATTAATCTACTTTAAAGCTTTATCGCATTCCAACACTCTTATAATTAGTTATTTTAGGAGCAAAAAGATCAGCCCCCCCACCTCCCTCCCAAAAATACAAAACTCCTTGCCATGGAAGAATTGATATCTTGTGTGAAACATAGAATCCTCTGTAATGAATAAATACTTTTTTTTCATAGGTGGCATAACCAGTTTGATCTTTTTGAATAGCTGCCTAGATATTGTATTTCTTCTGTTGCTAGTACTCCCAAGTTTGAAATAAATAAACCATACCTTCCAGCCCCCCTCACCTTTTCCGCGACTCTTTCCCTCCCCGCCCTTTACCAAGAAGAAATGTGAACATCTACAATGATTCATGTTATTCAAATGAATAGTATTGTTCAAGGTGAGGTATAAACAGAGGTATTAACACCACTAAGTTGTACACCCAATGCCCTGACTACCCTGCCAACATGCTCATTTAAAGGGTGTTAACCAAAGTTGTTTTTATATTTAATCCTTCACTGATTATTTCCCTTGTTCCATGTATTTTAAACATGCTGTTGTATTTTTTTTTTTGTTTAAATGGCTAGCCAGTGGCAGAATGTGTTAAAAAAATAGATGTTCATTGCGCATTGTTAACATTGAAATCATGTTTATAACATTATTTGTTCATCTAACTTTTCTCTTAAATTAATATAAATATTTTTCTTTTCTTAAACTTTTTCTTAAATCAATTTAAAAAAATAAAATAAATATCAGTAAGAAATTTCCCATATTACACAAACAAAAATTAATTTAAATAAATATTTTTGGGGGTTTAATTCCTGAATTTGTAAAAAAAAAATCATGTTAATGTACTTTATGTACATATGTTAATTTTAAGTTAAAATTAATAATAAATACATTTATTTTTAGGTTTACTTATGTATGTTAGACTCACATATACTTACTGAGTGCACATATATTTGTATGGTTGGCATATATTTATTAAATGCACTTTAATGTAAAACGTTACCATTGTCTTGTTTCCGTCTACAGACCAAGGCAGGAAATCCCGAGTGAACAGTTCCGCTAAAATCTCTGGTAATGTCCAAGCTGCCCCCTCCAGTACCACCACCGCCGCCAGTGCCACCACCCAGAAGGAGATCGTGAGGCTGGTGTCTCTGTGTGAGGCCAGGACCAAGGAGCTCACCCACGCCAAGATACAATTGAAGGCAACCACTCAAGGTTTTGATGCCATGGCTGTGTTGGTCAATTACTGCTGTGCTGAGGTAAGTTGTCATGGATGTGTTGGTCAATTACTGTTGTGCTGAGGTAAGTTGTCATGGCTGTGTTGGTCAATCACTGTTGTGCTGAGGTAAGTTGTCATGGCTGTGTTGGTCAATCACTGCTCTGCTGAGGTAAGTTGCGATGGCTGTGTTGGTCAATCACTGCTGTGCTGAGGTAAGTTGCGATTGCTGTGTTGGTCATTTATTGTTGTCCTGTGGTTAGCTTAAACGCTTTATACTTTTTAAAAAAATATTACACAATTTTGTTAAGTTTAGCAAATTTATGTACTGCATTGCCACTTGCATTTACCTGTCTAAATATTGCACATATGATAAAAAGTAAATCAATACCACCTGTAACAGGTAAAATAAAAAAAAAAGAAATGTATCCTACTGTTACATATTGGCAGAAGCCAGGTGAGTAATGCCAACATTTAGTATCAACTACATTGCTACATTTGGACTTCTAAAAGTGGAGGTGATATTTGTGTCCATTATGACTTCCATCTAACAATTTTATTTAAAAAAAAACAGAAAAAGCTTTGGTTATGGGCCCCTGGGCAAAGTAATTGACTAGGTTCCCACAATTCCTCTCCAATTTATGCAAGAAATGATAGGAATTAAAGTATGCATTGGCGCCGTAGAGCAGAATGCCATAACTTTTAATGTAAGTTAGTAGTATTAAAACTGAGAGAATTCTTTTTAAAAAAAATGTCAATATTTCAAATTATGCATTTAGTAAATTTAAAGGAACTGAAATTTAAATTGTAAAGAAGAAATTCAGCTTAGTCTGGAATGTCCTTTCTTACAGCTCAATGCCTTTGAATGTCCAATCTTGGCTGAGAAACTGGTGACTGTCCAGAGGCAGCTGACCGACTGCCTGGCTCAGATATGTAAGTCTTCATGTTGTTGTTCACAAAAGCTTGAGTAGGAGACTTCCATATTATTATTGAGAAAAGATTGTTGAAGCCCGCCTTCACTTTTGGTCCTAATCTATTCAAAGAACTTAACAATTTTCGCTGAAAACAATTAAGTCATTAATGAGGTGTTCTTAGAACTGAGTTTCATATTGCTTGGCCAAAGATGAAATTAAGCAAAGTCAAGGGAGATAATATATATATTGTGGTTTTTACTGCATGGCCAAAGAGGATATGAAAAAAAGTCATGGATAATAATATGTATATTGTGCTTCATACTACTTAGCCAAAGATTAAATTAAGCAAAAGTAAGGGAGATAATATTCTATATATCTTTCTTAATATTTTCATCTATAAATACTTTTCATAATTATGTCTTAGCTGAACTGACCACACAAAAGGATGAACTGGACAAAAACCTTACTCAGGTCATACACGAAAAAGACCAGGTCTGCAAACAGATTGAGGAAACCCTGCAGTCGGCCCAGACAGAGCGGGAGGAACATGCAAAGATGACCAAGGACCTGGACGATACTCACAACGCAGCCCTCACCACTCAGAGAGATGAGCTGACCACCAAACATGAGGAGGCACTCAAGAAATGTGGGTCGTGTTGCAATGATTAGAATTGTTGCCAGTAGCTTGGGGTTTGTGTTTGTAGGGAGAGAAATGGTAGGGAGAGAAAGGGTAGGGAGAGAAATGGTAGGGAGAGAAAGGGTAGGGAGAGAAATGGTAGGGAGAGAAATGTTAGGGAGAGAAATGATAGGGAGAGAAATGGTAGGGAGAGAAATGGTAGGGAGAGAAATGGTAGGGAGAGAAATGGTAGGGAGAGAAATGGTAGGGAGAGAAAGGGTAGGGAGAGAAATGGTAGGGAGAGAAAGGGTAGGGAGAGAAATGATAGGGAGAGAAATGATAGGGAGAGAAATGGTAGGGAGAGAAAGGGTAGGGAGAGAAAGGGTAGGGAGAGAAAGGGTAGGGAGAGAAATGATAGGGAGAGAAATGATAGGGAGAGAAAGGGTAGGGAGAGAAATGGTAAGGAGAGAAATGGTTAGGGACAGAAATGGTAAGGAGAGAAATGGTAGGGATAGAAAAAAACAAATACTTTGAATATTTCACAGCACATAAAAATTAAATTACTGAGGAAAAGAAATGTAAAATCTTTTTTGTTTAGGTACAAATTTTTTACCTAGTGCGTTACAGTAACAAATTATGAGTTACACAGTAACAATTTTATAGAGTTGATTTAGAGATTACATAGACATTTTAAAATTGAATAAAAACTAGACACCATCTAAGTGTCCCCCAAAACCCTTCAAGTTTTTCATTTAGTGAAACAATTATTCTTCAATTCCAGTTTTGCAGTATTACGACAAACAAACGGAGTTCTTGAAACAGTCGCAGGAAAGACAGGTGAGTCAAGAAACAAAGTAGTGGTAACAACAAAATGTGCAGCTTATCTTAGAACGTTTAGATTATCAATTTGCTAATGAATTCCACATCATAACTCTTGTTATCTGTATCTGATGGTAAAACCTCACATCTCTCATTATCATCTGTGCATGATGGTGCAACCCTTGTTAGTGATCGTGTCTCTACTGTACATTCTCAGACCTTGCTAGTTATCATATCTCTATTGTAAATTCTCAGACTTTCCTAGTAATCATATCTCTACTGTACATTCTCAGACTTTCCTAGTAATCTTATCTCTACTGTATATTCTCAGACTTTCCTAGTAATCATATCTCTACTGTATATTCTCAGACTTTCCTAGTAATCATATCTCTATTGTACATTCTCAGACTTTCCTAGTAATCATATCTCTATTGTACCTTCTCAGACCTCCCCAGTAATCATATCTCTATTGTACCTTCACAGACCTCCCCAGTAATCATATCTCTATTGTACATTCTCAGACTTTCCTAGTAATCATATCTCTATTGTACCTTCTCAGACCTCCCCAGTAATCATATCTCTATTGTACATTCTCAGACCTCCCTTGTAATCATATCTCTACTGTACATTCTCAGACTTTCCTAGTAATCATATCTCTATTGTACATTCTCAGACCTCCCCAGTAATCATATCTCTATTGTACATTCTCAGACCTCCCCATTAATCATATCTCTACTGTACATTCTCAGACCTCCCCAGTAATCATATTTATATAGTACATTCTCAGACCTCCCCAGTAATCATATCTCTATTGTACCTTCTCAGACCTCCCCAGTAATCATATCTCTATTGTACCTTCTCAGACCTCCCCAGTAATCATATCTCTATTGTACATTCTCAGACCTCCCCAGTAATCATATCTCTATTGTACATTCTCAGACCTCCCCAGTAATCATATCTCTATTGTACATTCTCAGACCTCCCCAGTAATCATATCTCTATTGTACATTCTCAGACCTCCCCAGTAATCATATCTCTATTGTACATTCTCAGACCTCCCCAGTAATCATATCTCTATTGTACATTCTCAGACCTCCCCAGTAATCATATCTCTATTGTACATTCTCAGACCTCCCCAGTAATCATATCTCTATTGTACATTCTCAGACCTCCCCAGTAATCATATCTCTATTGTACATTCTCAGACCTCCCCAGTAATCATATCTCTATTGTACATTCTCAGACCTCCCCAGTAATCATATCTCTATTGTACATTCTCAGACCTCCCCAGTAATCATATCTCTATTGTACATTCTCAGACCTCCCCAGTAATCATATCTCTATTGTACATTCTCAGACCTCCCCAGTAATCATATCTCTATTGTACATTCTCAGACCTCCCCAGTAATCATATCTCTATTGTACATTCTCAGACCTCCCCAGTAATCATATCTCTATTGTACATTCTCAGACCTCCCCAGTAATCATATCTCTATTGTACATTCTCAGACCTCCCCAGTAATCATATCTCTATTGTACATTCTCAGACCTCCCCAGTAATCATATCTCTATTGTACATTCTCAGACCTCCCCAGTAATCATATCTCTATTGTACATTCTCAGACCTCCCCAGTAATCATATCTCTATTGTACATTCTCAGACCTCCCCAGTAATCATATCTCTATTGTACATTCTCAGACCTCCCCAGTAATCATATCTCTATTGTACATTCTCAGACCTCCCCAGTAATCATATCTCTATTGTACATTCTCAGACCTCCCCAGTAATCATATCTCTATTGTACATTCTCAGACCTCCCCAGTAATCATATCTCTATTGTACATTCTCAGACCTCCCCAGTAATCATATCTCTATTGTACATTCTCAGACCTCCCCAGTAATCATATCTCTATTGTACATTCTCAGACCTCCCCAGTAATCATATCTCTATTGTACATTCTCAGACCTCCCCAGTAATCATATCTCTATTGTACATTCTCAGACCTCCCCAGTAATCATATCTCTATTGTACATTCTCAGACCTCCCCAGTAATCATATCTCTATTGTACATTCTCAGACTTTCCTAGTAATCATATCTCTATTGTACATTCTCAGACCTCCCCAGTAATCATATCTCTATTGTACATTCTCAGACCTCCCCAGTAATCATATCTCTATTGTACATTCTCAGACTTTCCTAGTAATCATATCTCTATTGTACATTCTCAGACCTCCCCAGTAATAATGTCTCTAATCTATTTCCTCAGCTCTCCGAGGTAAAGAACGAAGGAAAGCTTGAGATGAATGGTATAAGGATATCTCACCTGGAGGAGATACAAGAACTCAGGAACAAACATGATAGTCAAATGGAAGGTGAGTCTCACAATGTTACCTTTGATGATCTATTTCGAATGAGACATACATACAGATTATTCATTGGAAGGTAAGCAATTTTTTTCCCAGGGATATTTGAAAGGGTCACTGGGTTATCCTAATCTTGAGGAAGGTGAGTTTGATAGTTGATGTTTGTGACATGTTCTTGTCACTCTTCTTCAAGTGACAACAATAACGAATGTTATAGAATGAAATGCAATAGGAATATTGTGAAATACAAAGATTTATTTAAAGCCAACTTCTTACAAGGGTCCTCAAAAGTTTGGGAGGAAATTAATAAAGCTTGATTTTTACATATAGAAGAAACTTTAAGAGAGGAATTCGAGTTACCAAGGGTAAGATGGACTGACCAAGGGACAGAGTGACTGACCGATTGGTAGTAGACTGACCATTGGGTTAACTGGGTTAGATAGTTTAACAGATGAGGAAATATGGAGAGGGAAGAGTGGCTTATTGTCTTAATGACAGTGGAGTTTCATGCACACTTCAATATGTGATGGACATGCATCGACTGTACTCATACTGAAAGTACATCTGTACTCACACTGAAAGTACATCTGTACTCACACTGAAAGTACTCCTGCACTCACAATGAAAGTACGTCTGTACTCACCAAAAGTACGACTGTACTCAGCGAAAGTACGACTGTACTCGTGCTGAAAGTACTTCTGTACTCACACTGAAAGTTAACCCCTTCACAAGCTGCACTGATTACAACTTGTTATATGTCGTAAACTATTGCATTGTTGAGTTTTGTTGATGTAGGTTATCCCCCTTCAATTCTAAGCGCCAACAGAAAAGCCTCAAGGGATGCTTATTTTAGCAGCCTCATCAAGCCACCAAAAGCTATGGATGAGCTCCCTTTAAAGGTCACGTGTGTCGGGTTACTTCCCTTGAGTCCCATCTGTAACATTTCGTTGGTGTCGGAGGCAGGAACATTCCCGCTATTGATTTCTCTCTTTGCCCCATCAAATGTGTACGTTGTTGGACATCAGATGGTTAAATGGTTAAATGGTGGACATTTCACGTAAACTGGCTAATTGATGGACATTTCATGTAAACCTGCTAATTGATAGACATTTAACATAAACTGGTTAATTTATTGACATTTAGCATAAACTGGCTAATTCGTGGACATTTAACGTAAACTGGGTAATTGATGGACATTTCACGTAGACTGGCTAATTGATGGATATCTGACGTGCGCTAGGCTAATGTTGAGTCAATTCCTACTCTAGAATGTAATTATTTGACCATGACCGAAGTAAGTTCATTCCGATCTTCTCTCCAAGGGAAGGTACCCCATGTTGTTAAAACAAACAGGAAGACAGTGGAATAAAAAAAATGGTGAATGATTATTATTTTTTAAAAGTCATAATNAGGGGGCGGGAGAGGGCGATGGGGGAGGTCCATAGAGGGCAGACTAATAGAACTGTAAAAACACTAGTGGTACGTCGGTTGTGTACCTATGAGACAAAGCAGCTGACCAGCCCCCTGACCAGCACCCCCCCCCAACCAGCCCTTCGTACTCGTCCTCTCATTTTGAAATGTTGATTTTACGTCCAGTTGCCAGATGCTGTTTTTTATCAGGAAATAGGGAACAAGGTTTGGTAAAGCTGGAAATGAAAAGATAAAGACTATAACAAATGTACTCATTCTCTAGAGTTCGGATTACACAACTTACGACATGGCAATGTGATCAAACATATCATATGATAATAATGTGTTGTTTAAATAAACAAATAATTCATCCCTGCGTCATTCTTTTGATAATGTTTGGGATTCACCTTGGTTTGGACCAGATGAAGAAAATTTCCACTGTATATTTATATTTCAGAAGCGTGAAATCGAAAGATCCCAATTTTATTATTTGGTTTTTTGTTTTTTTGTGAAGATTATATGGTAATCTGACACTACATGCCCCCCTATTTCATAAATGACTTGTTTAAAGGTGAACCTACTTCATATTTGATTTGTTTAAATGTGAACCTACTACACATTTGACTTATTTAAATGTACACCTACTTCATAATTGACTTGTTTAAGGTACACCTACTTCATATTTGACTTGTTTAAAGGTACATCTACTTCATTTTTGACTTGTTTATAGGTGAACCTACTTCATATTTGACTTATGGTGGACATATTTATTTATGTCCATCTACACATCATTTGTTGGACATTTTCTTTGAAAGGATTCACTATGTAATGAAATAGAAAATGGAATAGAACTTGAGAAATACAATAATAATTCTCTGAAGTATATGACTGGGGTCGGGCGGGGCTAGAAAGCACGGTATAGTTATGCCACGTTCCAATGTTGAAAGAATGTAAACAGTACTGAGAATTAAAGGTCTATCCAAGGGGTGCAATCGTGGCGTCTTTCAGTCCTAAGGGGTGTAATCATGTCTTCCAGACCCCAGCACAATGACAAGACGGCTTGTTATAAATTATGTTCTCGACACTAGCTTAGCTTTTGATCATTGAAATCCGTCTTTAGACCCGGCTGTAATGGACATAAAGACCTACCTGTTGCTACTGTCTTGGTGGTGCGACGATCTATAGTGATGACGTGGGAATAGGAACACCCGCTTGAACATAGTTTAATAATAGAGTTGACTTTCTAAAATGAGTTTCTATTTCAAATAGGGCCTAGCAGTCAATAGCAATAATCAACAACGAATCTGAAGTTGGCCTTAGCTTATATTATACAGTGCATTATTAGAGATGTAACACCCAAGCTAAGGTACAGTTGGCCTTAGTTAAGACAAGTTCAGAGGCTATATGTCTTCTCATATCTTTTAGACTGGGGCCAGGAATTATTTGATTCGAAAACTTAAAAACATTTTGTTTTAAATCCAGCTGTATTAAATTATTAAATAATGAAAGAACTATGCAGTAGTGGAGTGGTGAAAATCTGTCCTGTAGTGAAGAATGTCTGTATGCTGTCATTGACTTGGATAATCCATGGAGATAGTCTAGTAATTTTGTATGCTGTCATTAACTTGGATAATCACTTGAAAACCATAATAAGGGCTGTAAACTGATGCCTGGGGGGGAGGGGGGAGTTAATCCATTCTGCCATTATTAGAGCTCTTTAAGTGGATATCGATACATGATTTATTTATCTCCCTTATATTTGACACATGTAATCAAATCTTGAGTGCAGTTGATTCTAGTCAATAGCTGAACAGATCTAACAGGGGGGGGGGGGGGTTGTTTCTTTTTTATTGCTGTGGTGGCGCAGTTAGAAAGGTTACATAAATGATTCCATTCAACTGTTCAATACAATGTTTATGATAGAGTCAGCTTTAGAAACAGCTTGTAAAATTTATTGCTACACAGTTGTAAATCAGTGTAACGATCACGTGGTCAAAATCGGACTCATACAAAGACTTGGGTGGGGGAGGGTAGCACTTCCAACACAAAGATTGTGGTAGCACTTCCAACACAAAGATTATGGTAGCACTTCCAACACAAAGATTGTGGTAGCACGACCTGTAAAAAAAACACCGGTTAAATAAGTTCGTGCAGTTATGAAGTTTCCTTACAATGGGTTCCAGTCTTACTGTGTCCGCACAATGGGTTCCAGTGTTGCTGTGTCCATGGCGTTCAATGACACTCGCGTGTAGCAGTGATGACTGCACGGGGAAATCTTGTGTGTCTGACCATGTTGTACCTGGAGGGGGAAAGTTGTTTTTGAGAGTTACGGATGTAGTGGTAGCACCAGGTGATTTGTCATATTTATGGGTGTGATCATTTCGTAGGATTATTTTTAAAAAATGCAGGGGACAAACAATGATTGACTCCCCTGCTATTAATTTAGTGTATGCATATATAAAGGACTGCGTTCCTGCTATTGTTGCAGCGTTAGTTTAAGTCAGAAAGTCCAAACGTGTTGTACTAAAGAGGGCGTAGTGTAATCCCATGTTGTTTCCATTAGCTCGCTACTGCTGTCTTCTGTCGTTGAAAATTGAGCGCAGTTTGGTGGCGCTGTCAGTAGCCCGCCTTAGTTCTTTCACCTTTTGAGAAATATCTCATCTGTGGCCATTTGTTAGAAATATCTCATCCGAGGCCATTTGTTAGAAATATCTCATCCGTGGCCATTTGTTAGAAATATCTCATTCGTGGCCAGTTGTTAGAAATATCTCATCCGTGGCCATTTGTTAGAAATATCTCATCCGTGGCCAGTTGTTAGAAATATCTCATCCGTGGCCATTTGTTAGAAATATCTCATCCGTGGCCAGTTGTTAGAAATATCTCATCTGTGGCCATTTATTAAATATTCTAGCATTTTTTTTACAGCGAGTGAATTGGTGAGACATCTTAGTCTATAGTGAACCATTACGGTCTTCGGTGTAAAAGTGGGGTGTTACAATCTATTGTGCAGTGGTGATTTATTCAAGAAATAAGACTTCACTGTAAAAATGAGTTAATATTGTAGTGTACATTCTCCGTCAGGTATTGGTGCTGATAGTTGAAAGCAGTTAATGAGATCCGGGGCTCAGGTCCATTCTAGTAGGGCAACTAACTACGACAACATCAAATGGTGGCTATTTTGGCTATTGAAATATTGGGTAACCTTAGTGAAGATGTCTCCATGCCCGGGTTGTGTAAAATTTAAATTCACATAGTATATAGCCACATGTGGCGAGGTCAATCACCTAAAAATATATGCAGTGATCTTTTCGTACATTTATTCACTGACTCACTCACCATTTCTCACCTGGTTCTGGGATTTCCCCCAACCATTCACCAACCAGGCCCTAGCCCAGGCCACTGGTGAGTGTGTACAAACATTTCTTGGTTCGCCCCGGGACGTCGCGGAAACACCGAGATGGGATGTTGGCATTTCTGAGGATCTGGCCTCGCAAACCGTTTCTTCTTCTTCTTCTTTATCTTAAGGGCCCACGATCAATTTATTGATCATTTTGGCTCCTATGCATGTAGATGGGATTTGCAATGTTTCTGTTAGACCACAACTACTCCTTTAGTACGTGATCCCCAAACTTCCGAACTCCGTATAGACACAAATGTGTCTAGTGTTGTCGCCTCAACCGTTCCTTTTGAAAGATTGTTCCAGTCCCTGATTGTCTTGGGCAGGAATGAGCAGCTCCTATACTGGCTTCTTGCTTTTTATGTTTAGAATTTGTTGATGAACAACTTGGACGTAGTTTGGGAATGTTGTATAACAATGAATTGTTGGTTGTGATTTGTTGATGAACAACTTGGACGTAGTTTGGGAATGTTGTATAACAATGAATTGTTGGTTGTGATTTGTTGATGAACAACTTGGACGTAGTTTGGGAATGTTGTATAACAATGAATTGTTGGTTGTGATTTGTTTTGGTGTGTGATTTATTGGCGTGTGATACGTTTCCTCGTGTGTGATGAATTAGATGGTGTTTATAGGCCTAATCATAACTCCGAGGTCAGCTATTTATGGAATGTCAGCAATTAAATATTAAAGTGCTCCGGGCTAGGCGATCCGCCTTTTACGATGGGAGTGTGTTGGGGTGCTGTCAAACGTCTGCCCAATGACCTGGCACTGGTCACGGCCCATGTGCACTTCAATGGAGAGTAACATGTCAGCCTGACGTAGATCTTTGTGTGAGATTGTTACAAGTGCCGTGGCTATTTGACCGGACAATCGCATAAGAATTAATGAAGTTCTAGACATTGACTAGACTAGACTGGTTTGTCTGGTGCGCAAAATGCTAGACAAAATGCCAAGCCAAACGACACAGCAAATATCAGGGGGCGTAACCCCGATTGGTGGTGTCAGCACCACCGAAGGAAAGGGGGTGTTTGGAGAGATACGGAACAAGATGAAAGGTAAGAATGACCTAGGTAAACTAGGTCAGTTGGGCACAATCTCAGATTTGGTAAATATACCTTTAACAAGATGACTTTCATCCGACATGGGGTAAGTGTGTGAGTGATCACCCTGTATGGAGTAGGCGTGTGAGTGATCACGCTGTAAATGCAATTTGTCACCATAAAATTGACTTTAAAAATTTAAAATAAGATAGATCCCATGTTCAAACCAATGTCATTGATGAAAATTTGCCTAATATTTCATTAGAGTAATTAGAAGATTAATGAAAAATTGTGTCAAAATTATGCAATAATTTGACACTTTGTTAACTCATGTCATGTTTACAATTGAACGTGAGATGTTTATCCTCATTACCTGGAGCATCTGATTAGAATAAGTCTATGTATCGGTTGGCTTAGGAGTTACATTCAAATGCTTGGTGTAACAGTAGCTTGAAATGCAACAAAATCAGCAGAGATTAGATGTGGAATAAAATGTGAAAACTGAAGGAGATCAATAAAAATTGAGGCAAACTTCAATCTAAACGCAGTGTTTTCAGCCAACAGTGGAGTTTTTGCAGAAAATAATTCTCAAATGTTAATACTTAAGGTATACCAAAGATGTTACTTAATTTTGTTTCGGTTGAGTTTGAAATATTCTTCTCCGATACCAATATCCTCAGAGCTTCATAAACAGCACAGAAACAAGCTGGAGGACATAACCCATCGGTTTGAGACTATTAAACTGTCGCTGTCGGTGAGTACCCACATGTGGACACCCAGTCAATAGATCTCTTTTTGTAAAGGGGAAAAGACTCATTTTCGATTGCGTATCTCTTACATATATTTTTCTCCTGGTGTGGCGGCTTAATTTTCACACCCGACCCTCCCCCCTTTCAGCCTGTTTTATATTAATAGGACAGAGTTGGGGGGGGGGGGAGTTGTCAGGCAGCGAGTGTCACGTGTGCCTGTTAAACTCAGGTGAAAAGGTTAAATTTTTTCACAGGCGACTATTTTATTAATCAGTAAAGAGTCACTGGTATGGTGTAGGACTGTCTGTAGGACTGTCTTTAGGCCTATTGTTTAAAGGCCGGCTTATATTACCCGGTATAGAAAATGAGAAGTTCACTTTTTTTTTTTTTTTTTTTAAACACTTTGGCCCCCCGGGTATTTTTTCAAAAAATCCCGACCCTGGTTTTACCCCCCCCCCCCCCCGTGTTAAGTACCGGTTGTACACATTTTAGTGATACCAAATTGTTTTATGTGAGCTGTTTTTGTCCGAATTTGTCTGCTGTGGCTATAGGACATACATTGTAACATTTATTGTAACTCCCTCATCTCATATGGTAACTCCCTCGTGTGGTAACTCCCTCATGTTTTAACTCAGTCATAATTTGTAACTCCCTCATGTTGTAACTCCCTCATACTGTAACTGTGAATCCTGTAACTTGCTTACATCTTAGCTGCCTAAATTAAACACAGTGTATGTAACTTTATCGTTCCCCAGGAAAAAGTGGAGTCCCTCCGAGGGGAGTGTGAGGACCTGAGACACAGGGCAAGAAACAGTGAAGAGGCGTTACAGAGAGATGCTGACGTCAAAGTCCAGGTTAACTGTCTTTGTCAATTTTATGTTATTAATAGCATAAATTTTCTATACTAGCAACAAAAGGGATGTTCTTTTTTGTGTCTGGTTCATTAAGAAACTTCCTTTAGAATCGTGAACTATTTTCCCCAGATGGCTCTGGCCCCGTTCATGAGTCTGCCAGCAGAAATTGAAAGTTTGAAAACTGTTGTAGAGATGAGGAATGAAGAGATCCAGAAGCTGCGTACCAAAAACATGGACTTGGAGAAACAGGTGGGTGTGGTTGCTCGATGAGGTAGAGTGACAGGTATCAGAAAGTAGTGGGACAGGTATCAGAAGGTAGTGGGACAGGTATCAGAAGGTAGCGGGACAGGTATCAGAAGGTAGCGGGACAGGTATCAGAAGGTAGAATGACAGGTATCAGAAGGTATCGGGACATGTATCAGAAGGTAGCGGGACAGGTATCAGAAGGTAGAGTGACAGGTATCAGAAGGTAGCATGGCAGGTATCAGAAGGTTGTGGGACATGTATCAGAAGGTAGTGGGACAGGTATCAGGGGTATAGTGAGACATCTATTAGTAGGTAGTATGACAGGTATTAGAGGACAGTGGGACAGGTATGAGAAGGTAGTGGGACAGGTATTAGAAGGTATAGTGAGACAGCTATCAGTAGGTAGTATGATAGGTATTTGAAGACAGTGGGACATGTATCAGGGGTATAGTGAGACAGCTATCAGTAGGTAGTATGACAGGTATTAGAAGACAGTGGGACAGGTATCAGGGGTATCGTGAGACAGCTATCAGTAGGTAGTATGACAGGTATCAGAAGGTATCGGGACATGTATCAGAAGGTAGCGGGACCGGTATCAGAAGGTAGAGTGACAGGTATCAGAAGGTAGCATGGCAGGTATCAGAAGGTTGTGGGACATGTATCAGAAGGTAGTGGGACAGGTATCAGGGGTATAGTGAGACAGCTATCAGTAGGTAGTATGACAGGTATTAGAAGACAGTGGGACAGGTATGAGAAGGTAGTGGGGCATGTATCAGAAGGTATAGTGAGACAGCTATCAGTAGGTAGTATGACAGGTATTTGAAGACAGTGGGACAGGTATCAGGGGTATAGTGAGACAGCTATCAGTAGGTAGTATGACAGGTATCAGAAGGTATCGGGACATGTATCAGAAGGTAGCGGGACAGGTATCAGAAGGTAGAGTGACAGGTATCAGAAGGTAGCATGGCAGGTATCAGAAGGTTGTGGGACATGTATCAGAAGGTAGTGGGACAGGTATCAGGGGTATAGTGAGACATCTATTAGTAGGTAGTATGACAGGTATTAGAGGACAGTGGGACAGGTATGAGAAGGTAGTGGGACAGGTATTAGAAGGTATAGTGAGACAGCTATCAGTAGGTAGTATGATAGGTATTTGAAGACAGTGGGACATGTATCAGGGGTATAGTGAGACAGCTATCAGTAGGTAGTATGACAGGTATTAGAAGACAGTGGGACAGGTATCAGGGGTATCGTGAGACAGCTATCAGTAGGTAGTATGACAGGTATTAGAAGACAGTGGGACAGGTATGAGAAGGTAGTGGGGCATGTATCAGAAGGTATAGTGAGACAGCTATCAGTAGGTAGTATGACAGGTATTTGAAGACAGTGGGACAGGTATCAGGGGTAGAGTGAGACAGCTATCAGTAGGTAGTATGACAGGTATTAGAAGACAGTGGGACAGGTATCAGAAGGTAGTGGGACAGGTATCAGAAGGTATAGTAAGAAAGCTATCAGTAGGTAGTATGACAGGTATTTGAAGACAGTGGGACAGGTATCATTTATTATTTTAATATTATTTTAATGTCATAATTATGTCTCTTTTGATAAAATTTTTATGTACAGCGCGGTGAGCCCAGCCCTAGGCTGGGGTACCGCGCTATATATGACGTCTTATTATTATTATTATTATTATCAGAAGGTAGTGGGACAGGTATCAGATGGTAGTGGGACAGGTTTTAGAAGGTAGTGTGACAGGCATCAGAAGGTAGTATTACAGGTATTAGAAGACAGTGGGACAGGTATCAGAAGGTAGTGGGACAGGTATCAGAAAGTAGCATGACAGGTATTGTATGACAAGTGTCTGCAGCTAATGTGACTGGTGTCTAAATGTAGTGTGCCAGGTATCTAACTTTTACTATAAGCTTAGTGCAGGTCTGCACTTAGATTATCTGTGTTGTAAACTATGCATGTCTAGACATTTGTCAGTGAATAATGTAAAAGGAAACTTTATCTATTTGTCTTTAATAACTTACTATTGCTTATGTATTGACAGCTGGAGGAGGTCCCCATAGGCAGAGAAAAAATTATATCTCTACAACAAAAGGTTGAGAACTTAGAAGCTATCATCAACATCAAGACAGACCATGAGAAGTGAGTCTTTCACCCTTGCAGTACAATCAATTGGCCTTAATGTTTTATTTTTACAATAGGACCTCTAGTTCGGCATTCCCCAAATGACGGTCCATGGACCGGCACCGGTACGCAAGCCTTACTTTGCCGGTCAGCACAACACGAATATTTATAGTCAAATAAAAAAGATATAATAAAATAAATCTGGCACCAGTGCCCTGGCTCATTTTCAAAACTTGTGTTAAAACTTGTGAAACGCTGCCCTAGTTAATATCGACTGCCATCTTTAGAAGAAGTGCAATGAACCAAGGACATTCTGGTACTTCAGGGCCTGACTTGTGTCATGAGACCATCCAACTAATCTGTTACTTCAGGGCCTGACTTGTGTCATGAGACCATCCAACTAATCTGGTACTTCAGGGTCTGACTTGTGTCATGAGACCATCCAACTAATCTGGTACTTCAGGGTCTGACTTGTGTCATGAGACCATCCAACTAATCTGTTACTTCAGGGCCTGACTTGTGTCATGAGACCATCCAACTAATCTGGTACTTCAGGGTCTGACTTGTGTCATGAGACCATCCAAACATTTTGGTTTCAGTTCAATTCCGGAGTTTAAAATCTTTACAGAATTATTGCCATAATAATTCCTATTTGACCAAGTTTAAAATAATGTATTACTATTTTTTTTAATCCCCAGACAAATGCACGAACACTGCCAGGTCTTGATGAGGAAGTACGACCGTGCGTCCCGTGCCAACAAACGTCTGTCCATGGACTACGAGCAGGTCATGTGGCGGATGTCTCAGAGCTCCGAGTTCGGCTCAAGTGAAAGTCTGACCCAGCGCCAAATGAGTAGGTCACCTGCACGAAGTGAGCGAGGTTCACCTGACGGGCGCCACCGAGCTCTCTCGCCCAACTCCGCCAGTGAGGTTGTGATGAGAAAGAAGAGAAACAGTCACAGCGTTGGAGAGGGAGACCGAAAGCTCAGGTCAAGGTCGGCCACTTTTGTCCTTGAGAAGCACGAGAGCAGCGACAGCCACTCGCCCTCTTCCAGCCCTCAGCCAAAGCTCAAACGCTGGAGGAAGAAATCTGAGGCAGAGGAGAAAAGCAGTGGCAAGACAAGGGCCGAGAGGATGTGCCACTCGGCAGGGGCGGAGCTTATTTCTGACCTCATCGGTCAGGAAGCCTGGGTTGACAAGGGGGAGAAGGCAACACTGCCCGATGCACCAGACAGCTTGACCTCGTCTGTTGACAATGCCGACTCCTACACCAGGTCTGTGTCAGGAGTCAGTGACTCTGGGGTTTATGACAGCATGTCAAGGTCAGACATGCTCAACAGCTCTGTTGTCAGCACAGATTCCGAGTGGGCCACCTCGGTGAATCTCTCCATGAACTTGGACTCTAATATGGATGACCTCGATTCAGGCCCAAAGTCCGGTGATTATGTTTCACTCAATGATGTAACTGTGATAACAAAGCCTGGTGGAAACAAAAGTTCGATGAAATCAAGCAATACCGTAGTCTTCTGTCTTGATAAAAACTTGGATCCTGTTCTAGAGACTTCCAAGGTCATCAGCGACGCCCCCACCGCCGAGTTCACCAGGCCCGATATGGCAGACGATGTTTTCGATGGGAGCATTTCCATGGAAAGCTCCTGCTGCTCCTTTGACAACTTTGACATCACCAGCGCCAGCGATTCCAGACTGACCTCAGCCTCTGAGGACTTCAGCGCCAATGAAACGGTCGTGGACAATGTTTCGGACGCTACCCTGGCCTGCAATGTGTCACTTGAAAAATCCCCACAGATTTCTTCCACGCCACAAAGCAAGTGAGATGAGGCACT
This sequence comes from Lymnaea stagnalis, assembly GCA_964033795.1. Taxonomy (NCBI): domain Eukaryota; kingdom Metazoa; phylum Mollusca; class Gastropoda; family Lymnaeidae; genus Lymnaea; species Lymnaea stagnalis. The sequence continues at coordinate 68,647 of CAXITT010000753.1, read as the reverse complement.
GGAGTCGGCATATGTTTCTTTGCGGTTTTAGCTCTGATGTTTGGGAGAAACCTTGGGGGGTGAAGAGGTGGCAGGAACTTATTTGTTTGAATTATGATTTGAAGCTATCTGATGTGTGCCACCTAACTATGTGAATGCTGTCCATGTTTGCCTGGTGTTTCTCAGTTATGTATATGAAAGATATCCATCTTTGGATCCGTTTAGTGTGCAGCCTCTACTTGACTCACTGCTGGATAATCCTCTTTGTTACAGTCACTGTCCTGTTGTAACGTGAACTGACCACATCAGTAACAAACATTTAACTGATAGTCAACAAATATTGATCCATAGTCTAAGTAAAAAAACGCTGACGCAGATACTCTTAGTGTAAAACATGTTGATGCAGATACTCTAGAGCAGGCCTGCACAAGATACAGCCCGCTGGCCGCATGTGGGCCGCCAGCACTCACTTGGCGACCCACGAAGTAACGAAATATAATAATAAAGAATTATTTTATTAATACCTTTAGCCCCTGTCCTATTACCTTTTGGCCCCAAGTTTTTCAAAAAGTATTACAACCCGCACAAGTTTTTCATAAAGTATTACGGCCCACCTTACATTTTGAGTTGTGCAGGCCTGCTCTAGAGTAAACATGTTGCCATAGATACTTCATGTTTTGTGCTTGGGTTGATTTAAAGGAAAATATTATTTGGATAATTAAAAAGAAAAAATACTTAAAACACGTTTTGAACTTTTGTAATGTGGTCAATCTTAGTAAATGGGTCACCAAGTGGGTCAGTGTTACAACATTTAGTCCTACAAGGTACGTAATGAACATGCTACTTGTGGGAATATGTTGACAGTTGATACATTGGTTTGATCGCAGGACATGTTTCTAAAATACAGCTCTTAAACATAAATGAAGCTCTCGAAGGATTACATCAATATTTTAGCATCTCAAAAGAAAGTTCTCATGTAAGCTCTCAAAGGATTATATCAATATCTTAGCATCTCAATAGAAAGTTCTTGTAAGCTCTCAAAGGATTATATCAATATCTTAGCATCTCAATAGAAAGTTCTCATGTAATCTCTCAAAGGATTATATCAATATCTTAGCATCTCAATAGAAAGTTCTCATGTAAGCTCTCAAATGATTATATCAATATCTTAGCATCTCAATAGAAAGTTCTTGTAAGCTCTCAAAGGATTATATCAATATTTTAGCATCTCATTAGAAAGTTCTCATGGTTTTACACTGAGCTAGAGAAAATATGTAGATTTTTTTAAATAGATTGTCAATGCAGTTTTTATTTTTTATTTT